>BSYR01000001.1:40942500-41362954 GCA_030270665.1 Hibiscus trionum | reverse complement strand
GAATTGGATACACACTCCTTAAGTACTCCTATTTGTGATCTAGGTTCCATTGCTCTATGGCTTCCTCCAAGTGCACCATTGATAAAAGTAAATTTTGATGCTAGTTTCCAGAGTTCAACAAATATATCTTGTTCGAGAATTATAATTAGAAATTCGTAAGGGCAAGTGTTGGGGATCTTGTTACCGTTGCCACATTGGGGTTTACAAATCTTTCACAGCAGAAGCTTTAGCCGCTTTATCTGGTATCCAGTTTGCAAAAGATCTTGGCATCTTTGAAATTATCCTCGTAGAAAGCTCATGGCACCGATTTTTCATATATTAGTCCCTATATCAGCAATGAAAGTCTTTGGTGAGAAATTCCATCCATTGTGGTTTCTGATTCAGTCATTGTAGTACCAATAAAGCTGCCCATACTGATAACCTCGTAAAAAGTATGCATTTCATGCCTTTTTACTTAGTTATTTGCTTGTCTTTAAGCTCGTTTCATTTGCATTTAGCTGCATTTAGTTCATATAGTTGCAGTTGGTGAGTTGCTTGGTTGTTTTGTTCTATTTCATGAATAAGGTGTTGCTTGAGGAATGTTCGTTCTGGTATGGTGTTGTGCAGGCAAGCAAAGGAAGAAGCAGGGCAAAGGAAAAATGTCGCGGCATTCTGGATGCATTTCTGGGAGTAGAAAAGGCAAAAAGAGAAGATATTTTGAGAGGCCCCACACGTGATTCCACCAGCCAGCTGTGCCACTCATGTGACCTAGAGAATATTCTTTGGGTCACACAAGGAATATTTAGGTCACAAAACCCTAGGATCCCCCACTATATAAAGAACAAGATACCCACATAAAAGGGAGATCTGAAAAAGTTACTTTTGTGCGCTAAGAGTGAGGAGAAAAGACAACCACTTTTCATCTTCTTCCTCAACTTGGTGCCCTCTATTGTCGAATTTCCAAGGGGTGACCTTGCTGGCCTTTGAGAGAAGCAACAAGTCTAGGGTGGTTTGTGGTAGTCCAAGGTGGTACGTGAGATTCTTCTTCTTTGTTGTTCTTTGCTCTAACATTTATATTATGAAAATGGGTTGTTGGAATTGAATGATGATGAATGTTTTACACGCAACCATGAACTAACTTTAGATGGCTTGGGTTTGTTATGGATGATTTGTTTTATTTTTTAATGGATGTTTAGCATGTTTCCAGTTTCATATGCTTTGTCTAATGTTTTATTACCTTAAGTTTGCAAAAGCTTTCGAGAGTTAGCCGTTACTTAAGTGTTAGATTAGCTTAGTGTTCGAGAGAGCTAAGCTTAGATCCACGTAGACAATAGGGTTGGCTACTGAGACGCACAAATCTAACTCACCTTAGAGATAAGGATAGAGTTTCAATAATTAAAAGGGGTAGCACGTAAACGATAAGTAGCTTGCCAGGGTTCACACTGAGAGGTATTATCGTAGCATTCTGCCTGTCAAGCTTCTTGCTAGAGATAGTTTAGAAGCACAATAGGAAACCTTGTCGAGCATAGTTTGAGCTGGAAGGTGTTAGATAAACATTAGAACTAGGCGTATGAGTCCTTAGAAAACCCAGCCTGTCATTCCTAATAGAGAGTTTCGAATACAATTGAGGACCTTGCAGCTTATTCAGTTCGCTTCAGTTTTGTTTCATTGTTTTTGCTACAACATTTCTGAAACCTTCCCATTTGCTATCGCATTTACATTTAGTTTGTATTTTATGTGCTTAGCTTGACTTGAAATACCTCCAATCAATGTGGAGACGATACCCACTCATCACTTTACTACTTGTTTCGACGTGTATACTTGCACTATTTGCGTATTATTTATAGTACACACAACGTAAGAAGTTTTTGGCGCCGTTGCCAGGGATTGACAATTGGTAATTTTAAGTTTAATTTTGCACCATTTTATTTTCTCTATTTGTATAGATTTATTTGTTGTTTTTCGTTTGTATTTTTCAGGTGTGTGCTAGTGTATGACCCGAGGAAGACCTGACGAACCCATACTACCGATCATTCCTGAAATTGAACATCTTTTCTGACAAAGAAGGCGTATACAAAAAGCTCTCAGAATCATGAATGGAGCTCAGAACCAAGGATTGCCAGCTGGTAATCAAGCAGATCCTGATGCTGCGGCAAATGGCGGACCTATGGTTTGTCCACGAGCTATTAGAGATCATTTGAATCCGATCTTGGATGATCTCAATCCTGGTATTGTAACTCTCGAGATTCAAGCAGCCCACTTCGAGCTCAAACCTTTGATGTTCAACATGTTGAACTCGATTGGACAGTTTGGTGGCTCGCCTCATGAAGATGCAAGACAACATGTCTGTGCATTCTTGGAGGTCTGTGACTCATTTAGAAAACAAGGGGTGCATGAAGATATGCTGAAGCTGAAATTATTCCCTTATTCATTGCGTGATCGAGCATGAGAGTGGTTGAGTGGAGTACTAGCCGGTTCGATGGAATCATGGACCATGTGCAAAAGATTTTTGCTGTAGTATAATCCACCTAACATGAACACCCAACTAAGGAATGATATTGCTTTCTTTCGCCAAGCTGATGACGAGTCGATGTATGAGTGTTGGGATAGATTTAAAGAACCATTGCACAAATGATGACTTGCCAAAATGCTTATATTTCACACCTTTTCACTTAGGTATTTGTTTGTTCTCGAGGTCATTTCATAGCATATAGGTGCATTTAGAGCATATAGTTGCATACATCTTTGCTTGTTGGTGGTTTGTCTTAATGTCATGAGACTAGATGCTGCTTGAAGGGTATGTGCTGGTGTTATGTTGTGCAGGTTGAAGCTGGTGTGAAGCAGGGCAAGGAAGGAAAATGCTAAAGCAAATTGGACATCAATTTTGGGCACAAAAAAGACAAAGTAACGCGCACACCCTGTGTAACACCCCAATTTTGGGCTTGGAAGTTTAGGGTCTAAACCAGACCGGTTTAAATTACGATTCGAATATAAAGGTGGTTTTTAGAGAAAGCCTAGTTCGGGATGCATTAAAAATATGGAAAAATATCTAAAAATCCTCTTTTATTTATATAAGAGAGTGGTGAAATCAATTTCACAAAATGGGGTTTGGAAATATGACATTTCAAGTTAGTGACTGAAATGTAACTTTTGAAAAGTTGGTGACTGTTTTAAAAGGATTGAAACTTTGAATCTTTAAGGAGCTAATTTACCCAAGGGAGAGTTTCTCCAGATTTTTTTCTTAAATTTTAAAGACTCATTTAATGTTATTTAAAAAAAAGAAAAGAGGGAAAATAAATATTTTAGTTTCATAACTAACTTTTGCCAAAATTTTCCCATTTCATTTTCTCTCAATTTTCCCTCAGCCAAACACATTTCCACAACCACTTTTCCTTTCATTTTCACACCTAAAGTTGAGATTTCAATCTCTAAATGATTTCTAATCATTTCTACACCAAATCCTCATCATTTGCTTATTGAATTTTCAAGGATTTTGGCTCTAAACAAGGAGAAACTCACATTTAGAGGTATGAACGTCCTTCTCCTCTAAATAATCAGTTCTTTACTGAAATTCCCAAGTTCTCAATCCTTAAATTGAGTTTTATTAAAGGTTTTAATGTTGTGTTCTTGATTTTGGCTTAAAATGCAAGATTTGGATTTAATTTTGAAGAAATTCGTAATAGATGATTGGGCTCTGTTTTGAGATGTCTTTTTGATGTATTTTGGATGTCTAAATAATGTGTAATTGAGGTTTAATCAATGTAATCCCGAATAGGTTGATTTTCCTAAGTTTTGATTTGAGAAAATGGTGGTTTTTGGGGTGATTTTGATGTTCTGCTATAGCTGGAGGTATAAGGACGTGATTAGGTCCTTTTTGGATGTTAATTGATGTTTAAGAATGATTGGATTTGATGGATCTTGGCTGGGTAATGTTGTAGAGGTGTTTGGATGTGATTTCGGTTGTGTTTGGTAGCCGAAATGTGAGTTTTGATGAGAGCAGCGAGTTTAGGTGTTGTGGTTGAAGATTTTAATGCATGATGATGCATTAATTCACTGCTTTGATGTGTTTAAAATAGGGGAGACATCATCGGATCCTTGTGGTGTTGATCCGGAGGCTTGATCGGCGTTTCGGCAAGCTTACGAAACGGAATCGATGAGTGAAGTTTGGTTTTCAGCTTTGAAACCATTCTTGGAAGGTTATGGGAGCTTAGTTTAAGTCTAAACAACTTAGCTAATCTCAAGAGTAAGTTTTTCGGAGAAACTCTCTTTTTGATGAACCTTGAGATGGTTGAATGCAATGTGTTTATTTTGCATGTTTAAATTCTGTTTTGAAAGCATATTTTAGCATGTTTAATGCTGGTTTTGTAAGCCATGTGTTGAGGGAGGCTCAAGGTAAGAGATCTTTGTTTTGGACATTGATAAATGTGGTTTGATGCATGGTAATGCATGATTATGTAATGGCTTTGTTTAATGCTTAAAAACAGTGGATTGATGATGGTAAATGATGTATATTGGCAAGTGATGTGTTGGTTTAAAAGTACTTGAATCGGATATAGTTAGCCGGCTATAGGATTGGGTGCACCGTGAATAAAGTCGCCTTGGATGTTGAGGGGGTTGTGATTGTACCGTAAACTCCATCCAAGAACACTAACGAGATGTCTAAGATCATAATGGTGGTTAAAATGCCATGTGAGGATCTTGTGTTGTGTGTCCTGTGTTCTCGTTAGTGATGTTATACAACTACCAATGAGTGATGTGGAGGGGGTTGTGATTGCACCGTTAAACTCCATCACGGGTGTTGAGGGGTTGTGATTGTACCGGTAAACTCCACCTTGTGTGTTGGTAGTGTGTATGGAGCGTATGGGACAACGCTTGTAATCTGCGTATCCGATTGTGTTTTGAGTTGCAAATGGTTATGGATTATCACTTGAAAGCCAATATGACATGATGATGTAATGAAGCATGAGATGCTTGGTTTGTATGCATAGATGCATGATAAATGTTGTTTTGAAATTAAAGGCCTTGGAAAGGTGTTTTTACAAATTGCATTATTGTGTTGTTTCATTAGAGCATTTCTCACTAAGCATGTGTGCTTACGCTCTCTCTTTCTTGAACCAATAATGCAGAGCATTGAAGTGCTTAAAGGGCAGCAAGGAGGTCAAGGATCCAAGTGAAAGTCTAAGCTCATGTATGGTGACTATTTTCACAACACTATTAGCTTTTGGTATTTGGCAATGGGAATCTAGATTGAGTTTTTGGGAGATGTTGTGGACTCCCTAAGTTTGGTTTAATGCCTATGATGATGTTTGAAACATGTAAATGGCCATTTGGTATTTGTTTTGGGGATTTGATGATTGCTTGCTTTTCATTATAGGATGCATGCCTTTAGACTTGTGATTTTCCTAAACGATGCTATGATTGAGCTTTGATGATGTAAATATGTTCCTTAATTGTTTGATGACTTGTTGGCATGATGTGGAGGTCATATGAGCGTGTTTGGTGGGTCGAAAGAGTGTAAAATAGACTTTTCTGCTGTTTCTAGGTAGGGTGTTTCGAAACACCCTTGCCTGTTTCGAAACAGGTGCATATTTTGGCCTGGGTGTTTCAAAACAGGCCGAGGAGTTTCGAAAAACTTTGGCTACTGCCAAGGGGTGTTTCTGAACGGCCTAGACCCGTTTCGGAACACTTGACCGTTGGGCACTGATTTGAATGGTTTTGAGGTTTGCAAGCTTTACGTTTTAGTCCTGATTTTTGTATGTGCAATTGATTGAGTTTGAGAGGTCCGTTTGAGATGAGATTTGGCAGAGAAGCATGAAACATGATTAATTTCATAATGGTAACTTAAAAATTGGAAAAGTCCTTTTAATTTTCAGAATTTACAAATTGGTTCCTAAATTCGTATGTTGTGCAATTGAGTCCTTAATTATATTCCGATTGCTGTGATTTTTGAGTATGCTTATCTCAAGAGTACACCTAAGGTTAATATGCATTTAGACAAAGTTAAAAAGAAAAAAAGGGTCGTTAATCAAGGTTGACTTTCAGGTTGACTTTGGTTTTCCCCGTGTAATCTTCGTAGTTCGGGTCAACCGTCTAGGCCGGGCTAAGGGGGTTACACGCTGATAGCCCACATGTGTGAGCCCCCTTTTGTCTGATTGTGCCCTACATGCATAGGGAATATTCCTAGGATGACAAATAATATTAGGGGACAAAACCCTAGGCGCCCCCACTATATAAAGGACAAGAGACCCTCATTAAAGGGAGAGCGTGAAAAAGGCGACAAAAAGGCTAGAGAGAGAAAGCAAAGGCGGCTCTTTTCTTTTCTTCTTCCTCCACTTGGTGTCCTCCACTGTTGAAGCTCCAAGGGTTTGACCTTGCTGACCTTGAGAGAGGCAACAAGCCTAGGGCGGTTCGTGGCGTTGCAGTCCATCTCCAATCGAGAGTTTCTTCTTCCTTTTTTGTTGCTTTAGCTTTTCTTTTATATCTGGAAAATGGGTTGTATGAACGAAGATACTTCGGATGTTATTTTCCCATCCATGAACTGATATTAGGTGGCTTGGGCTGTTTGGATGAATTATGTTTCAGTTTCTTTTATGAATGTTTATTTATCTCTTGCTTCTATCTATGCTTTGTCTATGTTGTTAAATGCTTAAGGTTGTAAGAGCCTTCGAGAGTTGACCTTTTCTTAGGTGTGAGTTGAGGTTAGTGGTCGAGAGAGCTTTCTTTAACCTGCATAGACAATGGAGTTGGATGCTGAGAGGCACAGCTCTAATCCACCTTAGAGATAAGTGATGGGTTTCAACGGCTAAGAAGGATAGAACTTTATGGGTAGGGGGAGTGATAGAGTTTACGCTGAGAGGTATTGCTGTAGCATTTTCTACTCCCAATTTCCTTGCTAGAGATAGTTAAGGAGCACCTTGAGTAAATCCTGCCGAACATAGAGTAAGTTAGAGAGGTAAACCCTAGTTTAGAGCTAAGACATAGGTTAACCAGAAAACCCAGCCAGTCATTCCCAATTGAGTTTCACATACATAAGAGGACCTGTTAAGTCTACTGATTTCAACACGCTATCTTTTATCTTTATTTGCTTCAACATTTATCGCTCTGTCTTGATTTTCCACAACATTCTCTATTTACATTTCGTGACACTTGTGTGCTTAAACTTACCTCGAAACACCTTCAATCCCTATGGAAACGATACTCATTTATTACTGTATTACTTGTTCGACGTGTATACTTGCACCATATTTGCGTATCATTTATAGTACATCACACTCGCAAACAAGTTTTTGGCGCCGTTGCCGGGGATTGGCAATTGGTTGTTTTAGGTTTAGTCTTTGCACTAGTTTTTCTTGCTTTTGTAAATATTTTCTTAACTTGTTTTGTTTATCTTTTTAGGTATTGTACTATTGCATGCACCGAAGGAGACATCGAGAGCCTATACTACCTTACATTCCAGAAATTAAACATCTATTTCGTCAGCGAAGACGAATAGAATAAGCAATTAGAATCATGAACGGAGCTCAGCATTAAGGGGATCCTACTACAGTAATTGAAGACCAAGGTCAAAATGCTCCAGCAAGACCCATAGCTATTAGAGATCACCTAAATCCCGTCTTGATTGATCTTAATCCAGGAATTGTTGGTCCCGAAATTCAGGCAGCTCACTTTGAGCTTAAACCTGTAATGTTCAACATGTTGAACTCAATTGGTCAGTTTGGAGGCTCGCCTCATGAAGATGCTAGACAACACATCTGTGCTTTTTTAGAAGTGTGTGACTCTTTCCGTCAATAAGGGGTGCACGAGGATGTGTTGAAGCTCAAACTCTTTCCTTATTCTTTGCGTGACCGAGCACTAGAATGGTTGAGTGGTGTGCTAGCCGGATCATTGGAAACATGGACAGATTTGTGCAAGAGCTTTTTGCTGCGGTATAATCCACCAAATAGGAACACTCAGTTGAGGAATGATATAGCGTCATTTCGGCAGTCTGATGACAAATCAATGTATGAGTGTTGGGACAGATTTAAAGGATTATTGCGCAAGTGCACTAATCACGATTTTCATGATTGGACACAAAGTGGTTATGTTCTACAATGGTGTTAATGCTCCCACCAGAATGATGCTAGATGCCTCAGCAAATGGGACAATGCTAGACAAGTCACTCGAGGAAGCTTTTGACATCCTTGATAGAATAGCCAACAACGATTATCAATTTCCCTCATCAAGACTTGGAATGGAGAGGAAAACTCAAGTATCACGTGATACGGATATGGATGCCTCAATAGCAGCCCAATTAACCGCCATCACGACCATGCTAAAGAATCTCCAAAGGACTAATGAGGTGAAGGAGGTAAAAGTGGCATCAATTTGCCTTCGTTGCAATGGAAACCACCACATGAGCGAGTGCCTGGACAATCAAGAATCTGCTAACTATGTAGTGAATTCCAATCGGAATAACAACCCCTACTCTAACACATATAATGCTGGATGGCATCAACATCCTAATCTCTCTTGGGGAAACCAAGGGAATAACAGCTATGGGAATGCAAATCAACAGAATTTGGGAGAATCACACGGATCATATCAGAATATGCCGTGGCAAAACATGTAACCCCCTTAGCCTGACCTAGACGCCCGACCCGAACTAAGAAGATTACACGGGGAAAACTGAAGTCAACTCGTTAAAGCTGACCTCGATTAACGACCCTATTTTTTTCCTTTTTATCTTCTCTAGATGCACATTAAGATCCTATATGTTAAACAACGCATTTTAAAAGAAATAGCACATCGATCAGAGTTCGATTATGGGTTCAATTGCGTAAGCGATACGTTTAAGGACTAAACTGTAATTTATAAGAATTACAGGAACTAATCCAATTTTAAGTTTATCAATCTTTAATTAGTCATGTAACTTGCCACCATGTCAAAATTCATCACAAACGGATCATCCAAACTCAACCAATTGAGCATACAACATTCAGGGACCAATGTGTAACATTTCAGAACTTAAGAAGATACTTTTAACTGAAAATAACAGCCAGATATCGGTACCCTTAGGCCCGTATCGATACGCGAGAAGGTAGTAGCCAAGGTTGGGAAAAAGGAATCGGTACCTTTCCTTGCGTATCGATACAACCTTCAAAGATAGCGCAAGCGTATCGATACACGAGCAATTCGTATCGATACCCTTGTGTTGTTTTGCTTGAAAATTGCCTTCGAGTATCGATACTCAACCCCGAGTATCGATACCCAGACCAGATATATACTTCGTACAACCTTCAATTCACAATTAACAACAAGCAATCACATCCAAAACATCGATACATGCTAGGACATGTATATCTAACACATATGTATCAACATCTAAACATATTTCAAGCATTAGACATGGCAATTTATGAAGAGTATAGAACTATATAAGAATGCCTTTAAACACTAACCATAGCATAGCCAAAACACCAAATAAAAGTCCATAAACCATATAGAGGCCAAATACAAGTCTCAAAACACAAACTAAACATGCTCAAAGTGTTTCACAACACCAAACAATACATGAGTGGAAATCCCTCCCATTGCCTCTTATAACACTAAAGTGAAAACACATACTTTGCATAGCTAAAATAACTTGGATACCTCTTTCTTTCTTGCTGCCAAAGATGCTCAATTCTCTGCATTGAGGAAACAAATGAGCGTAAGCATAAAGCTTAGTGAGGACCGCTATAAAGCCAAAACATTCATCAATGCGTTTTTAAAAACGGAATCATCATTCTTTGTAAACACATGCCTTCCTTTAAAACATGCACTTAAAAACAACATTTCCTCTTTCAAATCCACATGCTCATAGCATCATTAATTACAACAACAAAAACATTTGCTCATGCTTAAACAAAGCATCACATGCATTCTAGCATAAATCTCAAGCATCACATGCTTTCCCAAAATAAGCATTCATCATTAATTCATTAGATTATCTCCACTATATTGGCTCGCAAGTGATCAATAACAAGAACCATATCAAAACTCAACACAATCGACACAATCAGATACGCAGATTACAAGAGTTGTCCCAAACGCTTCATACACTCTACCAGACACTCAAGGCTCACACACGGGATTAGACCATCAACCGTTGTGACACCCGTGGTAGAGTTTAACGGTACAATCACAACCCCTCAACATCACTCATCGGTAGTTGTATAATTCCACTAACGAGAGCACGGGACACAAACCACGAGATATATACACGGGATTAGACCATCAACCGTTGTAACCTTAACCTCAATCGTTAGGGTACTTGGATGGAGTGTACAGTACAATCTCAACCCCTCGACATCCAAGGCGACTTAATTCACGGTGCACCCAATCCTATAGCCGGATAACTATATCCAATTAAAGTAACCAAAACCATTTACCATCACTTGCCAATATAATATTTATTCAACAACATTTCATTGTTTTATCAAAGCATAAACCACAATGCCATTTTTCCACAAGCAAAAACATGCTTAAAATCAATTATTAAATCGCATAAACACAAGGATCACTTACCATGTGCATCCTTAACAAAATGGCGTTTAAAACCAACAACATCATTGCTCTAAACATGCTTTAAAACAGTAATCAAACCACATTTAAATCAAGTGCATTTTAAACCAAACATATCACAATCCGAGAGAGACTTTCGCTTTACTTACTCTTGAGCTTAGCTAAGTGTTTCAAACTTACACTAAGCTCCCAAAACCACGTTCAAAACGTTTCAAAGCTGGAAAACTCTTTTCCACTCACCGATACGCAAAATTTCGCTTGCAGACGCGAAGATCACTCGCCCGAAGCTTCCAAAATTGCTTCGCTTGTTTCCGAATCAATGTCCCCTGTTTTCAGAGCACCAAAAACAGAGATCCAATGCATTAAAATGCATTCCAACTCCAGCAACTAAACACAAACTCGTTGCCCAGCAAAACTACATCAATTTACCCATCTAAAACAACCAAAAACTCATTCCATTGCCTCCTAAACCAAGTCCAGCCAACAATCATCACTTCCAATCATTAATATTAATCAAATCACATCTAAAAACAACCTAAACCCTTCCTTATACCTCCAGCAAACATAAAACCATCAAATCACATCAAAAACTCAACTAAAACTATCACAAGACTCAAGGATCTTAAGGATTTTGGGATCTATATTGTCAAAACTCATTTTAAACATCAAGATTAACTTAAAACTTGATTAAAACCAATCATGAATAGATCACATCATAATCATTACGAAAATTGGAAATTAAAGCATCATTTTACAAGATTTTAATCTCAAATCAAAACTACCATAAAAACTCAATCAAAATCATCATTAAAGAGTCAATAATCTTGGGAGTTTCAATAAAGAACCTTGATTAGAGGTTGAGAACGAGATTTACCTCCAATCCCTGCCTTCCTAGCAATTTGACAAGTTTATCTTTCAAAATCTTGAAGAAAAATATGAAGAATCTTTAGAAATGAGTTTAGAAATGAAAAAGAGAGTTTGAGAGAAAAGAAATCTTGAGAAAAGAAATTGGGAAATATGTTTGGCTGAAATGAGAGTTGAAAAAATAGTTAGGTGATTGGAACTTCCCAAATTATCTATTTTACTTATTAATTAAATAAAAGCCAAATAAAACTATTCATTTAAAAACCATTTAAAAAACATGCCAAATTGAGGGAAGGCCTAATTCTACAAATGCTCCCTCAAGATTCTTAGATTTTGACTCTTCTTTTGAAAATTGCATTTTCCCACAGTTTTAAAACTTTACATTTTGGTCACTGCCCAATATGTACCACTTCCAAAACCCATTTTGTAAAATTGATTTGACCAACCACTTAAACATGATTTTAGAGGATTTTAACATTTTTGGTCACATTTTTGTCCTATCCCGAACCTTGATCTCCCTGAACCACTCAAAAAGATTCGAACCGTTCTCGACCGGCCGGATCCGATGTCTAAAATATCTAGGCCCAAAACCAGGGCGTTACAACTCTCCCCCACTTAGGAAATTTCGTCCTCGAAATTTTACCTGAAGGAAAAAGATGCGGGAACTGCTTCAACATATCCGCCTTGCTTTCCCAGGTGTCCTCCTCAACTCATCGGTGTCGCAACAACACCTTCACAAGCTCTATCGTCTTGCCACAAAGAACTTTGCTGCTCGTATCAAAGATCTTCAATGGTTCCTCGTTATAAGACAAATCTGGATTCAACTCTATCTCCTCAACATGCATCACATGCGAAGGATCCGATCTATACCTCCGCAACATCGAAACATGAAACACATCATGAATCCTTTCAAACTCGGGAGGCAACCTCAATTAATAAGCCACGGGACCAATACGCTCCACAAATTTATAAGGTTCAATACACCTCGGGCTAAGCTTACCCTTACGCCCAAATCTCATCACCTTCTTCCAAGGCGATACTTTCAAGAACACACGTTCACCAACCGCGAACTCAATCTCATTACGCTATAGATCCGCGTAAGACTTTTGCCGGTCTAATGCTGCTTTCAAGCGCTCACAAATGAGCTTCACCTTCTTGGTGGTTCCTTTCCACATGGCCGACATCGAAATCAACTTTTGCCCAGTTTCCGCCCAACAAAGTGGAGTCCTACACTTTCTCCCATACAAAGCCTCATATGGAGCCATTTGAATGCTTTCCTGATAACTATTGTTGTAAGCAAACTCAACCAAAGGCAAGTGCTTCTCCTAAGATCCCTGAAAATCAATAACACAACATCTCAACATGTCTTCAAGCACTTGGATAACACGCTCTGACTGTCCATCCGTCTGAGGATGATAAGAAGTACTGAAATTCAATTGTGTACCCAAGGCTTGATGCAAACATTCCCAAAACCTCGATGTGAATCTTGGATCTCTATCCGACATTATAGACTTTGACACCCCGTGAAAATGCACAATCTCAACGATATACAACTCAGCTAGCTTATCCAATGTATACGTAGTATGCACAGGCAAGAAATGTGCACACTTCGTAAGGCGATCAACCATCACCCAAAATGAATTCTTCTTCGATGGTGACGAAGGCAAACCAGACACGAAATCCATGGTAATCCTTTCCCACTTCCATTATGGGATTTTCAACGGTTGCAACAACCCAGAAGGAACCTGACGCTTAGCCTTCACTCGCTGACAAACCATGCATTTGCCAACAAATTCGACAACATCATTCTTCAACCCCAACCAATAGTACTCATCCTTCAAGCCGCGATACATCTTTGTCTACCAGGGTGCATAGCGAAAGGACTACTATGAGCTTCAGTCAGTATAATGCGCCTCAACTCAACATCATTCGACACCACTACCCGACTCCCAAAGCATAGAACACTATCATCATTGAAACTGAAATCCGAAGGCTTACCATCCGCAATATCCTGAACATGAGGAACAAGAGAATCATCAAGAAACTACTTATCCTTGATCAACTGAATCAAGGATGGTTTCACTTGCAATTCATCAACAAGACCACCATCTTGTGATATGCTCAAGCGAGCAAACATCACCCTCAACTCCACAGCCACCTTCCTGCTCAAAGCATCAGCCACAACATTAGCCTTCCCAGGATGATACTAGATCGACAGATCGTAATCCTTGAGCAACTCCACACATCGTCGTTGCCTAATATTCAACTCCTTTTGAGACATAAGATACTTCAAACTCTTATGATCTGTGAATACCACACACTTCTCGTCATAAAGATAATGCCTCCAAATCTTCAAAGCAAACACAACAGTCGCGAGCTCAAGATCATGAGTAGGGTAGTTATGCTCATGCACCTTCATCTGTCTAGATGCATATGCCACTACTTTACCCTCTTGCATCAACACACAGCCCAAACCGACATAGGACGCATCACAATAGACTACAAACTCCTTACCAGACTCAGGTTGAATCAAGACAGGAGCTTGCGTCAAAGCTTCCTTAAGCTTCTCCAAAGCTTGTTGCCTCACATCTGTCCACTCAAAGCGAACATTCTTATGCAACAACTTCGAGAAACCCTCGACAAACCTACGGTAATATCCAGTTAAGCCAAGAAAACTTCACACCTCTTTCACCGACTTGGGCACCTTCCAATTCATCACTACCTCTATCTTATGTGGATCAACACGAATACCCTCGGCCGATACAACATGTCCAAGGAAGACTACCTCCCTAAGCCAAAACTCACACTTGCTCAGCTTAGCATAAAGTTGGTTCTCCGACAACACTTGCAACACTATCCTTAAGTGTCTATCATGATCCTCCTCGGTACGAGAGTACACGAGGATGTCATCGATGAAAACTACCACAAACTGATCCAAAAACTCATGAAATACGTGATTCATCATGTTCATGAAAGCAACAGGTGCGTTGTTAATCCAAAAGGCATCACTAAGAACTCATAATTCCCGTACCTTGTCCAAAAAGCCGTCTTAGGTACGTCCACATCCTTCACCTTCAACTGGTAATACCCTGACCTCAAATCAATCTTAGAAAACATCAAGGCTCCTCGAAACTGATCTAAGAGATCATTAATCCTTGGCAAGGGATACTTGTTCTTGATCGTCAACTTGTTTAGTTGCCGATAGTCTATACACATCCGCATTGTCTCATCTTTCTTCTTTACAAACAACACCGACGTACCCCAAGGTGATACACTCGGCCGGATGAAACCTTGATCAAGCAACTCCTGAAGTTGCGTCTTCAACTCCTTTAGCCCTTTTGGTGCCATTTGATAAGGAGCAATGGACACCGGATTCGTATTCTCATACAACTCAATACCAAACTCAACTTCCCTATTTGGCGGCAACCTATGCAACTCTTCCGGAAAGACACCTGGAAAATTACAAACTATTCTGATGTTCTGCACACGCACATCCTTTGCACCATGATTCATCACATATGTAAGATAAGCATCACAACCCATCCTTAGCATACAACTTGCTTCCAAAGCCGAAACAACATTAGACAAGAATTTCACATTCTCGCCTACTATCACCACCTCATAATCATCAACAAGCTTCAAGGTAACTTGCTTAACATCGAAATCAACAACAGCCCTATGCTCAAACAACCAATCCATCCCAAGAATCACATCAAAGCCATAAAAGGTAATTCCATCAAATCCACAAGAAAAACATGACCTTGCACAGACAAAGGGCATCTCCTATACAACTTCCTTGTGACCACAGTCTCACCAAAGTAAGTAGTCACTTGAATTCCCACTCTCAACAACTCATCACGTGTATCAAGCAAATATACATGCTCACTCAAGATATAAGAATGTGTGGATCCAGAGTCGATCAATGCTAACAAAGATAAAGACTGTAGAGCAAAGGTACCTGTGATTACATTCGTATCGTTGCACCACTCGCGCTGAGCATAAACTCTCGCAGGACCACCTCCCTTTTGCTACACAGGTACCACGTGAGCAACTCCTCGCTGTCCTTCCTCTGAAAGTTACCTCAGCCGCACCCACGACCTCTCAGAGGTGCAGCAAATCAGGTGCACGCCCCTGGCCTCCACCAGTCAACAGAGGACACTCGCACCTCATATGATCAGCCAAACCATAGTTCTAGAAGGAATTTCCTGTCACCACAATAGGAGCCTGTACCTCTCTAGCCACACGTGGACAATCCCGCCTTAGATGATCCCAAGAACCACACGTCCAGCACGTGTTCTGTTCAGCCCTCTGCATGTTTCCCTAAACCGGCGTACCATGTTTCCCTAAACCGGCGTACCATGTCTCGATTTATTTTGCTCTGCCCACCCCTAGGGCCAGCATCGATAGCTCTCTTACCAGAGCTAGAACCATTTCCACGAGATGACAGACCCAAGCTCTGCTCGATGTCCTTAGCCCGACACACAAGCACATCAAAATCTGTGTAATCTGAGGCCATCATAAAGGTCTTCACTTCCTGTGCAAGGCCATACCGAAAGCGATCACAATGATGCCTCTCACTCGGCATCAACTCAGGGGCATACTGGCCCAGACGTATGAACTGGACCTCGTACTCAGCCACAGAAAGATTTCCATGCACAAGTGACATAAACTCGCGCTTCTTCTCTTCCAAGTATCTCTCACCAAGATACTTCTTCTTAAAAGCACTCTTAAAGAACTCCCAATCCACATCATTGGGCTCCAAGCCAGTGGTGATAGTCGTCCACAACTATAGGCATCACCCTAAAGTAAAGGAACTGCGCACCCCAGCTTGCGCGCATCACTGCATCTCATCTGATCCATAATGCGGATCGTACTGGCTAACCATGCCTCCGATGCCTCAGGAGACATACCAAGGAACTCGACAGCTCCTAGATTCCTTAGCCTTTCCAAAGGAAAACCCGTCTGCCCAGCTGTAGGTGCCTGGACTTACGCTCCAGTTACCACAGCCTGGAACGCTCCGGTGATCGCCTGTACCAGCGGCGTTAGATCACCCAGTACTGGACCACCCTGTCCATGTTGCTCCGGCTCTCCACCTCTAAGTTGTGGTGGCGGAGGTAGAGTCTCATCAGATGGATCCTCGGCCCCCTGATTACCCTGCTCAGGCACAGGCACGATCGTATTCGATCTAAGCTCTCTCCTCAGACCCATTGTGCTATTTTCAACAAGGAATAATAACAAAAATATTTCAAACCACGAGTTAGGCCAGCCTCAAGCAAGGATCCAAGTTTACAAAACCAATTTAAAACATTTAACTAGTGTAATAAGGCAATGGGCACCTCGATTTCCCTCAAGCATAACATAGCATACAATAGCATATCATAATCATCATGCTTTACATGATCCACGATCAGCACACATCCTCATCAAATCATCAACATGCAATCATATTTAACTCCCATATGATTCATAACACCTGAGCATTACATAAGCACCAACATTAACCAAAAACATGATTTTCAAACGACATGCCACTTAACATCGAATCGAACATCAAAACATACCAATTTCACTTACCATCATCCCCTATTCTTTTGGAACCAGGCTCTTATACCAACAAATGTAACCCCCTTAGCCCGACCTAGACTCTCGACCCGAACTAAAAGATTACACGGGGAAAACCGAAGCCAACTCATTAAAGCCGACCGCGATTAACGACCCTATTTTTTCCTTTTAATCTTATCTAGATGAATATTAAGATCCTATATGTTAAACAAAGCATTTTAAAAGAAACATCACAACGATCAAAGTTCGATTAGGGGTTCAATTGCACAAGCGATACATTTAAGGACTAAACTGTAATTTTTGAGAATTATAGGGAGTAATCCAATTTTAAGTTTACCATTCCTTAATTAGTCATGTAACATGACACCATGTCAAAATTCATCACAAACGGATCATCCAAACTCAACAAATTGAGCATACAACATTCAGGGACCAATATGTAACATTTCAGAACTTACAAAGATACTTTTAACTGAAAATAACAGTCAGGTATCGGTACCCTTAGGCTCGTAACGATACGCGGGAAGGTAGTAGCCAAGGTTGGGAAAATGGTATCGGTACCCTTCCTTGCGTATCGATACCCCTGTGTTGTTTTGCCTGAAAATTATCCTCTAGTATCGATACCCAGACCAGATATGGACTTCGTACAACCTTCAATTCACATTTAACAACAAGAAATCACATCCAAAACATCCATACATGCTAGGACATGTATATCTAATACATATGTATCAACATCTAAACATATTTCAAGCATTAGACATGGCAATTCATGAAGAGTATAGAACTATATAAGCATGCCTTTAAACACTAACCATAGCATAGCCAAAACACCAAATAAAAGTCCATAAACCATATAGGGGCCAAATACAAGACTCAAAATACAAGTCTCAAAACACAAACTAAACATGCTCAAGGTGTTTCACAACACCAAACAATCTATGAGTGGAAATCCCTCCCATTGCCTCTTATTACACTAAAGTGAAAACACATACTTTGCTTCGCTAAAATCACTTGGATACCCCTTTCTTTCTTGCTGCCAAAGATGCTCAATTCTCTGCATTGATGAATCAAATGAGTGTAAGTATAAAGCTTAGTGAGGACTGTTATAAAGCGAAAACATTCATCAATGCGCTTTTAAAAACTGAATCATCATTCTTTGTAAACACATGCCTTCCTTAAAAACATGCACTTAAAAACAACATTTCCTCTTTCAAATACACATGCTCATAGCATCATTAATTGCAACAGCAAAAACCTTTGCTCAGCATAAACCAAGCATCACATGCATTCTAGCATAAATCTCAAGCATCACATGCTTTCCCAAAATAAGCATTCATCATTAATTCATTAGATCATCACCATTATATTGGCTCGCAAGTGATTAATAACAAGAACCATATAAAAACTCAACACAATCGACACAATCAGATACGCGGATTACAAGCGTTGTCCCAAACGCATCATACACCCTACCGGACACTCAAGGCTCACACACGAGATTAGACCATCAACCGTTGTGACACTCGAGGTGAAGTTTAACGGTACAATCACAATCCCTCAACACCACTCATCGGTAGTTGTATAATTCCACTAACGAGAGCAAGAGACACAAACCACAAGATCCACACACAGGATTAGACCATCAACCGTTGTGACTTTGACCTCAATCGTTAGGGTACTTGGATGGAGTGTATGGTACAATCTCAACCCCTCGACATCAAAGGCGACTTAATTCACGGCGAACCCAATCCTATAGCCGGCTAACTATATCCGATTAAAGTAACCAAAACCATTTACCATCACTTGCCAATATAATATTTATTCAACAACATTTCACTATTTTATCAAAGCATAAACCACAATGCCATTTTTCCACAAGCAAAAACATGCTTAAAATCAATTATTAAATCGCATAAACACAAGGATCACTTACCATGTGCATCCTTAACAAAATGGCGTTTAAAACCAGCAACAACATTGCTCTAAACATGCTTTAAAATAGTAATTAAACCACATTTATATCAAGTGCATTTTAAATCAAAACATAGCACAAACCTAGAGAGACTTTCGCTTTACCTACTCTTAAGCTTAGCTAAGTGTTTCAAACTTACACTAAGCTTCCAAAACCACATTCAAAACATTTCAAAGCTGGAAAACTCTTTTCCACTCATTGATACGCAAAATTTCGCTTGCCGACGAGAAGATCACTCGCCCGAAGCTTCTAAAATTGCTTTGCTTGTTTCCGGATCAATGTCCTCTATTTTTTAGAGCACCAAAAATAGAGATCCAATGCATTAAAATGCATTCCAACTCCAGCAACCAAACACAAACTCGTTGCCCAGCAAAACTACATCAATTTACCCATCCAAAACAACCGAAAACTCATTCGATTGCCTCTTAAACCAAGTCCAGCCAACAATCATCACTTCCAATCAGTAATATTCATCAAATCACATCTAAAAACAACATAAACCTTTCCTTATACCTCCAGCAATCATAAAACCATCAAATCACATCAAAAACTCCACTAAAACTATCATAAAACTTAAGGATCTCAAGGATTTCGGGATCTATATTGTCAAAACTCATTTTCAACATCAAGATTAACTTAAAACTTGATTAAAACCAATCATGAACAGATCACATCATAATCATTACAGAAATTGGAAATTAAAGCATCATTTTACAAGATTTCAATCTCAAATCAAAACTACCATAAAAACTCAATCAAAAGCATCATTAAAGAGTCAATAATCTTGTGAATTTCAATAAAGAACCTTGATTAGAGGTTGAGAACGAGATTTACCTCCAATCCTTGCCTTCCTAGCAATTTGACAAGTTTATCTTTCTAAATCTTGAAGAAAAATATGAAGAATCTTTAGAAATGAGTTTAGAAATGAGAAAGAGAGTTTGAGAAAAAAGAAATCTGGAGAAAAGAGATTGAGAAATGTGTTTGGCTGAAATGCGAGTTGAAAAATTAGTTACGTGATTGAAACTTCCCAAATTATCTAATTTACTTATTAATTAAATAAAAGCCAAATAAAACTATTTATTTAAAAACTACTTAAAACACATGCCAAATTGAGGGAAGGCCTAATTGCACAAAAGCTCCCTAAATATTCTAAGATTTTGACTCTTCTTTTGAAAATTGCATTTTTCCATAGTTTTAAAACTTTACATTTTGGTCACTGCCCAAAATGTACCACTTCTAATACCAATTTTGTAAAATTGATTTGACCAACCACTTAAACATGATTTTAGAGGATTTTAACAATTTTGTCACATTTTTATCTTATCCCGAATCTTGATCTCCCTGAACCACTTATAAAGATTCGAACCGTTCCCGACCGGTCCGATCCGATGTCTAAAACATCTAGGCCCAAAACCAGGACGTTACAAAACAACAAGGGTTTTGCATCTTCATCCAATAGCAACTCGTTGGAAGCTACACTCAAGGATTTCATGACATCCATTAAGGAATTTATGGCATCTACTAATACATTGCTCCAAGATCACTCCATGACCATTAAAAATCAAGGAGCTTTGCTGCAAATTCACAGTTCATCCTTGCGATCTTTGGAAACCCAAGTAGGTCAAATTGCTCAAGCATTACATCTGCGACCCCAAGGAAATCTGCCTAGTGATACTGAAGTCACTAAGAAGCCTGGCAAAGAGCAATGTAGTGCTCTTACATTGAGGAGTGGTACCCAACTTAACACTGAAGATAAGTTTGAGGGAAAAAGAAAGAATACTCTGTACCTAAAGAAGTGCAAGAGGAACCAGAATTGCAAGTTGAAACATCCTGTGAGAAGGATAAGAATGGGGATTTAGTGAATGAAACTATCGACGATATGGAAAATGCTACAAAAAAAGAGAAACCTGCATCGATAGAGGAAGAAGTTAGACCCCCACCTCCCTTCCCTCAACAGTTGAAGAAACAAAATGAGAATATCAAATTTAGGAAATTCGTGGATGTTCTAGAGGATCTGCATATTAAGGTCCCGTTCTTAGAAGGCATTAATCAGATGCCCACTTACGCTAAGTTTCTTAAGGACATCGTCACCAAGAAAATAAAGGTTGAGCGGTATGCGACAGTTGCTACAGCAATTGAATGCTACTCTGTGTGGAAAAAATTGCCTTCTGAGAGACAGGATCCAAGCAGCTTTATTATACCGTGTTCAATAGGTGATAACTATGTGGGAAAAGCTTTGTGTGACATTGGATCTAGTGTAAATCTCATTCCAAAGTCAGTTTTCATGAAGCTCGGCATAGGAGATGTAAGGCCAACTACGGTTATCTTGCAATTGGCCGACCGATCTCATGTACGCCCGAAAGGAAGAGTAGAAGATGTAGTGGTGAAGGTGGACATGTTCATCTTCCCAGTCGACGTCCTTATTCTTGATTGTGAGCTGGATGATAGCGCACCCATTATTTTGGGGCGGCCATTTCTTGCAACCGATAGAATTCTGATAGACTGTGAAAGGGGTGAGTTTACTATGAGGGTGGCTGACCAAGAGGTGACCATCAATGTCTTCAACACTCTTAAATATGTGGATGAATATGAAGAGTGTCAGTACATGGATGCTACAGCAAAAAGGGAGACTGCAGACTTTTGCTACATCAATTTCTTAGAAATGGATGAATATGAGCAGATTCGAGAGGAAGACAATAAGGAGGACTACGAGATAGAGTATGTGGAATTCGAGGAATTATCATAAGAGGTGGAGCAATCGAGCCTGCTCGAAGCCAAACCAGGTACGCACTTTGAACCTCTTGATTTTTCAGAATTTATTCCTCCTAAGCCTTCACTTGAGCATGCTCCTACATTAGAGTTAAAGCCCTTGTCATCTCATCTTAAATATGCTTATTTGGGTAGTAATGAAACTTTTCCTGTGATAATCTCATCTAGTCTTACACCTAAGAAAGAATCTAGTTTAAAAAATATGCTATCACAACACAAAAGAGATTTAGGTTGGACTTTGACTGACTTAAAGGGGATTAGCGCTACTATTTGCATGCACAAAATTTTGCTTGATGATTATCACATCAATTCTATTAAACCCCAAAGAACGCTCAACCCCATCACGAAGAAGGTGGTGATGAAGGAGATAATCAAGTTTGACGCTGGTGTAGTCTACCCCATATCGAACAGCTCATGGGTTAGTCCAGTCCAATGTGTGCCTAAGAAGGGAGGCATCACCGTGGTGAGTAACGATGAGAATGAATTATTGCCAACAAGGACTGTAACGAGATGGAGGATTTGCATGGACTATAGGAAGCTCAACAAAGCAACCAAGAAGGACCATTTCCCTCTCCCATTCATCGATCAAATGCTAGATATATTGCCGAGAAAAGCATTCTATTGTTTCCTTGACGGATACTCAGGGTACAATTAGATTGCTATAGCACCTAAGGACCAAGAAAAGATGACATTCACATGTCCGTATGGTACCTATGCTTTCAGAAGAATGCCCTTTGGACTCTGCAATGCTCAACAACTTTTTAGAGGTGTATGCTGGCTATATTCTCAGATATGGTTGAGGAATTTTTGGAAGTTTTCATGGACGGTTTTTTAGTCTTCGGGGAAGATTTTGATTCATGCTTGGGAAATTTAGCCAAAGTGCTAAATCGATGTGAAGAAGCTGATTTGGTGCTCAATTAGGAAAAATGTCATTTTATTGTGACCGAAGGAATGATTTTGGGTCACAAAATATCGAAGAATGGCATTGAGGTGGATAGAGCAAAGATTGAGGTAATTGAGAAGCTGCCTCCTCCCACCAATGTGAAGAGCATCGGGAGTTTCTTAGGCCATGCTGGCTTCTATAAAAGGTTCATCAATGACTTCTCCAAGATCTCCAAGCCACTGTGTAATTTGCTACAGCAAAATCAACCCTTCATATTCGATGACAAATGCCTCAGCGCTTTCGAAGAACTGAAGGAGAAACTTACCTCAGCACCTATTGTTGTTCCACCTGATTGGAGCTCACCTTTTGAGTTGATGTGTGACGCAAGTGACTACGCAATAGGAACAGCTCTTGGACAACACCGAGGTAAACTCTTTCATGTTATTTATTATGCTAGTCGCACATTGAATGATGCACAAATTAACTACACCACAACTGGAAAAGAATTGTTGGCCGTTGTATTTGCCTTTGATAAGTTTAGGTCATATCTAATAGGCACTAAAGTTATTGTTCACACTGATCACTCAGCTATTAAATACTTAGTGACCAAAAAGGATGCTAAACGTAGACTTATTAGGTGAATAATAGTAACCCCCTTAGCCCGGCCTAGACGCTTGACCCGAACTACGAAGATTACACGAGGAAAACCAAAGTCAACCCAAAAGCCAACCTTGATTAACGACCCCTTTTTTTATTTTAATCTTATCTAGATGCACATTAAGACTAGGTGAGCACTCACAAATCATGGAAGGGATAGGCACAACGATCAGAAAATATTTAGGGACTCAATTGCTTAACTTACGCATATTAGGGACCAAATTGTAATTTTTGTAAATTTAAGGGACTTCATTGATTTTAGGGTTACCAATATGAAATTAATCATGTTACATGCTTCTCTGCCAAATTTCATCTTAAAAAGACATCCCAAGCTCAAATAATTGCAATCACAACATTTTGGACTAAAATGTAAAGCATGCAGACTCAAAGTAATTCAAATATGTGTCCAACGGTCACCCGTATCGAAACACCTACCCACCGTACCGAAACGCATGTATCGAAACGGTGTTGACCGTTTCGGTACGCGGGTACGCTTCGAGACTAGTACTGAAACATGGCATTCCAGTAGCCAAACTATTTCGAAACAACCTCAGTCGTTTCAGAACACAAAGACCATTTCAGGCCCCCGTTTCGAAACACTATAGGGTGTTTCGATACACCTTGCCCAGAAACAGCAGCTATTGCTGGTTTTTCATCCTTTAGCCTAATCAAACATGCCTCAAAGACCCCCAAATCATACCAGCAAACCATTTAACACCTAAGGAACATATTTAGGACATTCCAACACGAACATGGCATCAAACACAAATTCACATAGTCTAGAGGCATACTTCCTAATCACAAAACCAATATAAGTAATCCAACCTGAAACAAACCATTTAAGGCCAAATACAACTCAAACATGCCAACATAAACATGCCACAACCTTAGGGAGTTCAAACATATCTCCCAAATACAACCTTGGTTTCCCATTGCCATTATATCAAAACTAAAGTGTGTGAAAACTTCACCATAAATGATCTTGAACTTCCTTGGATGATCTAAACCTCTTTGATGCCCGGAAACACCTCAATTATCTGCATTATTGGTAAAAAAGAGTGTAAGCACAAAAGCTTACTGAGCATGCTCTAAAGAAAACCAACTCAATAATGCATATCTTGAAAACACTTTCTCAAAAGCTTTTAAACAACATGCTCATTCTATCTCATGCTTGAAAACCATTCAAAGCAACTTCTCAATGAAAACACGTGTACCTTCATTCTATCTCATGCATTTAAACCAATGCAAAGCTCATGGCAAGGCCATACTCATGCTTTTACTCTAAAGCAATTCTTATACAAATCACATATGCATTTCTCATAGCATAAATCATTTCATCAAAGGTACATGTGAATCAAAAACCATTACATATTTTATATTGGCATTTCACATCTCATTATTACTCAGATATGCGAACGTCTCACTAGACACTTCCGGTGGCATCTACCATCACCGTACTCACTCGTCTAGCAACACAATTTCTGGTGGAATCTCTCATCACCGTACTCACATGGCGGAATCTCTCATCGCCACAAAGCTTGGGTATTTCACCAAGTCCTACCCGATGGAATGCCCATCATCGGTTCTCTCCCTTTGGCTTAACCAAAGAGCACGTACGATTTTTTAGTTTATTTTGCACTCTCATCCTATTGATCAATCAATTATATCGGTAAGTATCTCAACATCTATGCCAATATATTATGTTAAAACATCATCTCACCTACTGTTTTTCATGCAACAATTCTCAACACATTCTCATCTCATTTCAAAACCATAACATTTGCTATGCTTTAACTCAAAAGATCAAATCTCAACTATGCAACATGTTACTTCATGAAATCATCTCAAGCATCATCTCATGCTATAAAACATGCATAAAAACAGTAGGAATTTATCTATCTCAAACCATGAGCATGTAAAAGCATTTTAGGGGCAATCACCACATTCAAGAGAGAAATCTAGCCAATACTTACTTCCGGACTTAGGAAGGTGTTTCAAACCTTTCCTAAATCCCAAAACCTTGATTCTTTGTCCCTCAAGGACTTCTAAAACCATACGCACTCACCGATTACATTTCGCTTGCTCACCGAAACACTATCTAAGCTTCCGGATCAACACCAAAGGCGTCCGAAGATGTCTCTCCTGTTTTAAACACATAAGAGCAGAGGATTAATGCATCATCATGCATTGAAATCATCAGCCACACACCTAATCTCGCTGCTCTACTCAAAAACCACATTTCGGCTACCAAACACAACCGAAATCACCTCCAAACTCTTCCAAAACAAAACCCAGCAAAGATCTATCACTTCTAAACATTTCTAAACATCAATTAACATCAAAAACCAACACAATCACGTCGTTATACCTCCAGCTATGACAGAACACCAAAATCACCCCAAAAACCATCATTCTAACAAGCAAAACTTAGGAAAACAATCTTTTTCGGGATTTGGTTGATAAAACCTCATTTGTAACATCTATTAACATCCAAAATACATTAGAAAACCATCTCAAAATAGAGCCCAATCATTCACCACGAAAATCTTCAAGATCTCTTCCAAAATCTTGAGTTTTGAGACAATTTCTTGTTTCTAACATTAATACCACTTAAAAATCATTAACAAAGGATTGATAACTTGGGAATTTCAGTAAAAAACTGATCATTAGAGGAGAAGGACGAAGCTTACCTCTAATGGATGATTTCTCCTTGATTTGGGCAAATTTTCTTGAAAATTCAATGTAGAAATCAAGAGGATTTGATGAGGAATTAATTAAGAATCAAAGAAAGATTAAAATCCCATCAAATGAAGTGAAAATCAAAGTATATTTGCTGGAGAGAATGTGTTTGGTTGAAAGGAATTTGAGAGAAAATAAAATCAGGGAAAATTTGTGAAAAGTAGTTATGAGTAGTCAAAGGTAATTTCTAAATTAATTAACCTTCATTTCCTTTAATTAAAACATTAATTAAATCACCCAAATTAAGGAAAAATCTGATGAAAACATTTTGGTAAAATTAGCTCCTTAAAGATTCAAAGTTTCAATCCTTTACAAAACAGTCACTATTTAACTTTTGCAAAAACTACGATTTGGTCACTACACCGAAATGTAGTATTTCCAAACCTTTTTTTTAAAATTGATTCCACCATTATCTTTCATATATTAAATGAGGATTTTTAGATATTTTTCTATATTTTTAAAGCATCCTGAACTAGGTGTTCCCTAAAACTCCCTTTAAGATTCGAACCGTTTCCAGACCGGTCCGATTCGGACTCTAAACATCTAGGCCCAAATTTGGGGTGTTACAATACTACTCTTGTAAGAATTTGATTTGGAAGCTAGGGATAGAAAAAGGGTGTGAAAGCCAAGTAGTCGACCATCTTTCTAGGCTAGAAAAAAATAAGGAAAACAAAGATAAAATGGAACTTAAAGAGGAATTCCCTGATGAGAAAATAATATATGCTGCAAGAATTCCATGGTATGTTGATATTGTTAACTTTCTCGTTAGTGGTATTTTGCCTCCTGATTTGAAACGGCAGGGATAGAGAAAATTCAGGCATGACGCAAGATCCTATTTTTGGGATGAACCATATTTGTTCAAGCAAGGCGCTGACCAGATCATTAGAAGGTGTGTCCCCGAAGAAGAGCACAAGGAGATACTTTTTCATTGTCATTCATCTCCTTGTGGCGGACATTTTGGAGGAGCTAGGACTGCTACAAAGATCCTGCAATCGAGATTCTATTGACCCACCCTCTTTAAAGATGCGCACGCATTTTGTCAATCTTGTGATCGTTGCCAAAGGATGGGTAACATCTCAAGGAGGCATGAAATGCCTTTGCAAGGAATCTTGGAAGTCGGACTTTTTGATGTATGGGGAATAGACTTCATGGGACCATTTCCCTCATCTTATGGAGACTTATACATTCTTATGGTTGTGTACTACGTATCTAAATGGGTTGAGGCAGTTGCTACTCCAAGGAATGACTCCAAGACTGTCATGAAGTTCCTTCACAAGAATATCTTCACAAGATTTGGAACACCAAGAGTAACTATCAGTGATGAAGGAACCCACTTTGACAACAAGCTGATTGTTAAAGCATTACAGAGGCATGGTGTGAGGCATAGGATTGCTGTAGCATATCATCCTCAGACTAATGGTCAAGCTGAAGTCTCGAATAGAGAAATCAAGCAGATACTTGAGAAACTGGTCAAACCAAAAAGGAAGGATTTGTAACCCCCTTAGCCCGGCCTTGGCGTTAGACCCGAACTACGAAGATCACACGGGAAAAACCAAAGTCAACCTTGATTAACGACCCTTTTTTTCTTTTATCTTTTCTAAATGCGTATTAAGCCTATGTGAATGCTCAAGAACCTTGGAAGAGAAAAGCACAGCGATCAGAAAACGTTTAAGGACTCAATTGCAAGAAATACACATTTAAGGACCAAAATGTAAATTTTGGAAAATATAAGGACTATGTAGATTTTAGCTTACCGAACCTTAATTAATCATGTTACAAGCCTCTCTGCCAAATTTCAGCTTAAAAAGACATCTCAAGCTCAGGCAATTGCCATTACAAAATTTAGGACTAAAATGTAAAGCATGCAGACTTCAGAGCAATTCAAATCTGTGTCCAACGGTCACCCATTTCGAAACAGCTAAGGGTGTTTCGAAACACCAGGTCAAAACACCCACCCGTTTCGAAACAGCTAAGGGTGTTTCGATACACCCTGCCTAGAAACAACATAAAATTCTTGTTTTAGACATCTAGACACCATCAAACATATTTTAAACCATTCCACAACATATCAACAACATGCCAAGCATTTAAGCCATCATATTGCAACAGAAACTAAATACATTACAAGTTTTAAGCACACCTACTCAATTACTACGCTCAACACATGATCTTGCTTTTAAACAAGGAACATAGCTATATCAAATATGAAGATGAAAATCCAATCATCACAAAACAATCACCAACAGGTATCGAACCATAAACCGAACATGCTCAAAATGAACAATCTCATTACACATTAACATATAAGACTCTTCCCCCCATTGCCTTTATTATCTATAGCTATAAACCAAAACATACTTCTCAAGTGGAGCTCTTCTTGAATCCCTTGCTTCTTGCTGTCCCAACTTCAAATATCTGCATTGATGGACAAAAAGGAGCGTAAGCACATAATGCTTAGTGAGGAATGCTCGAAACCAAAACACCATCAATGCAGAGGATCATAAAACCATCTTAAAATGTAATCACAACTAAAAAAACCCAAAGTATTGATTGGAAATCTCCTTTGAAAAACCATTACTTTAAAACATGCATTGCTCAACAAGAAAACCAACATTTAACTTTGAAACACCAAACAACTCACCCCAAACAACATCTTTGCAATTACTACCATTTAAACCTTTCAATGCACAAACACTTCATGCAAAGGTTAAACCAATTTCCTTGGAAAACACTTCCACTTCACACTATACTCTTCTCATGCTTGATGATCATTTCAAAGAAAAATACCTTTTGGAAACCATATGTTCCTTCTATCTACCTCATGCATTCAACAAATGCAAAACTCATGGCAAAGCCATACATGCTTGTTACTCAAAAGCATTTCATAAAATCAAAACCCCATTTGCATAAGCAAATCTCCATTTTGAAAACCACATGTACCATCTAGCTAACACATGCATACAACCTATGCAAATCTCATGGCAAGGCCACATATGCTTGAAATACAAAAGCATTTCATAAAATTATTATCTCATATGCATTTCTCAAAACATACAACATCTCAAGCATTGGTACATGTGACACATTTCTTTCTCATATATTGGCATTTTTAGAAAATACTTCAACCAAACTATGAAACCACATGCTCATCACTTTCTCAAGCTACCTTGCAACATTTTCAAGCATCTCACGCTTCGTTACAATCAAATACATTATATTGGCTTCAAGTGATAATTCATAACCATTTCGACACAAGACACAATCGGATACGCGGATTACAAGCGTTGTCCCACACGCTTCATACACACTACTGGTGTCACAAGGTGGAGTTTATCGGTACAATCACAACCCCTCAACACCCGTGATGGAGTTTAACGGTACAATCACAACCCCTCTACATCATTCATCGGTAATTGTATAACCCACTAGCAAGAGCCGGGACACAACACAAGGCTTACACATGGGAGCTACCTCAACCATTGTAATCACCTTAACCAAGCTCACACACGGGAGCAACCCTCCACCGTTGTGACGCTTAACAAAGTCAACCCACGAGAGCCATCTTCCATCGTGGTGACGCCAATTTCCTCAATCGCTAGGGTACTTGGATGGAGTTTACGGTACAATCACAACCCCTCGACATCCAAGGCGACTTTACTTACGGTGCACCCAATCCTATAGCCGGCTAACTATATCTGATTCAAATACTTAAAAACCATTTCATCACTTGCCAAAATACATTAAATACCATCATCAAATCACTGTTCTAAGCATTAATCAAAGCCACTTATCACCATGCATCTCCATGCATCATAATCATATTAATAACATGTCAAACCAAGGATCTCTTACCTTGAGCATCCTTCAATACATGGCTTTCAAAACCAGCATTAATCATGCTAAAACATGCTTTCAAAACAGTAATTAAACATGCATTTCATAACTAATGCATCACACCATAACTTAGTACATCCGAGGGAGTTTTTCCGAAAACTTACTCTTGAGCTTAGATAAGTTGTTTAGACTTAAACTAAGCTCCCAAAACCTCCAAATAATCGTTTCAAAGCTGAAAAACCATCTCCACTCACCGATACACAAAACTATGCTAGCCGACAAGCCTCCCAAGCGTCCGAAACCTCCAACGCCACCTCTATCGCATCCAGATCATTCTCCCCTATTTTTAACACATAACAACAGAGGATTAACGCATCACTATGCATTAAAATCACCAGCAATACAACCTAAACTCGCTGCTCTACACAAGAACCTCATTTCGGCTTCCTAAAACAACCGAAATCACCTCCAAATTCTTTCAAAGCAAAGCCCAGCCAAGATCTATCACTTCTAACCATTCCTAAACATCAATTAACATCAAAAACAACCCTAAACTCGTCCTTATACCTCCAGCTATAACAAAACACCAAAATCACCCCAAAAACCACCATTTTCACAAGCAAAAACTCAAGAATCACAACCTATTCGGGATTGGATTGATAAAACCTCTTTTCTAACATCATTCAACATCAAAAATACATTAGAAAACCATCTCAAAACAGAGCCCAACCAATTACAACGAAAATCCTCAAGATCTCTTCCAAAATCTTGAGTTTTAAGCCAAAATCTTGTTTCTAACATTAAAACCGTTCATAAATCTTTAATAAAGGATTGGCAACTTGGGAATTTCAGTAAAGAACTGAGTATTTAGAGGAGAAGAACAATCTTACCTCTAAATGATGATTTATCCTTGTTTTGGGCAAAATTCCATGAAAATGCAATGTGGAATTCAAAAGGATTTGATGCAAGATTGATTAGGAACCAATAGATGATGGAAATCTCATCAATTGAAGTGAAGATCAATGTGAATTTTGCTGGAGAAAATGTGTTTGGATGATGGGATTTTGAGAGAAAAAGGAATGAGAGAAAATTAGGAAAAGTAGTTATGAAAGTTAAAAAGTAGTTTTCACCTTTCTTTTATTTAATTAAAACATTAATTAAATCACCCAAATTAAGGAAAAATATGGAGAAAAACATTTGGGTAAATTAGCTCCTTAAAGATTCAAAGTTTCAATCCTTTATAAAACAGTCACTACTAAACTTTGCAAAAATCGCAATTTGGTCACTACACCGAAATGTAGTATTTCCAAACCTTATTTTGTAAAATTGATTTCACCAATCACCTTTATATATTAAAAGAGGATTTTTAGATATTTTTCTATATTTTTAAAACATCCCGAACTAGGCTTTCCCTAAAACTCCCTTTTATATTCGAACCGTTTCTCAGACCGGTCCAGTTCAAACCCTAAACTTCTAAGCCCAAAATTGGGGTGTTACAACTCTCCCCCTCTTAGGAATTTTCGTCCTCGAAATTTCAACCTGCGAAAAGAGCACGATACCAAACTTCTCAAAGCAACACACAATGTAACACCGAAGACTTAACCACCACTGAAACATCCTCAAATCAAACTTACACTATTCCCAAATCCAACACCACTACTCACGGTGCAAGACTTCTGACACACACGATTACTAACCTCAACTTAGCTTTTCATACTTTCAAACTGTTCAGGACCCTCAACAACACGAAGAACTTCTTAAGCCTTCACAACATACTCCGCCTCACCTCATAACTCTTTCAACAAACTTACACACACGGTGACACCAACCCATCCATTTTTCAGCCACTATGTAACCCACAACCTTCACTGCTTAAAAAAAAACCCCCTTGCAAAACCACTCAACTCCTTCCAAAGATTATCACAACAAGCACAAATTTCTTAAGCAAAAACTGCTTACCCAAACCTCTCAACGTATTGATAACATTCCTTCACATCCACCTCTACCACTACCACAACAACTCATCAAAACTACTCACACAACATCCGAAATCCACGTCACAAGACTCCAACCTTAACTCCACCAGCTGTTCCACTTACCCCCAACTGACTTAGAAAAGATTTACCTATACACGACTAACCAACCACCTTCTCACAAAACCCCGACCACCCAACAATGGCCCTTGAACTTACATTGCCTTTCCACATCAATCTTAAACTATAACACTAACCTTACCTGGATACCACCCACACCATCCACATGTAAACATAAAGAAACCATGAAACCTCTACTCATCCCAAGCCAAACCTTATCTACAGCTCTCAACATAACCTCCTCCCAACTTCCCTAAGGTTACTACGAACCATCACCTACATAGCAAAACCCTCCTATTGCATCTATCAATGCAAGATACTTCCACACTCCGGAAACACATCCACTATCCTACAACAAACACCCAGCACAGAGAAACTACAACACTTATCTATTATTCCAAACCACCTCAAACGATTCTAACTCCAAACGATCACCTCCTTATCACCACACCTCTAAACTCTCTAAGCACCTAAACACCTTCCTTCCGCTACCATGCTAGATCACACCCACTACTACTGACAACATATCTACTATCTTCTACTACTTCTAGCATTCACCTAGCACCAAAACAAAACTTTAAACCCACCAACCAACCTAATCCTACCACAACACTATCGGACCCATTTAGATATTAGCAAGTGTGAACGTTCTTATGCATGATCTCCAACATGCCCTATCAATTCCTGTGCATATGTATGCAAAACCTCTAATGTCATGTCACATGTATGCATGTACCAACATTATATAATATATAATCAAATGATTTTAACTGTGCATGTATGTCGGTTCACACTTACTAATAACATCCTCAGAATCCGTTTAAGAACAAACTCTTACCTTATCTCCAACTTTTCCGGCCCCACCACTCTAACAATTGCTAACTAAAAAATACTTCACTAGTACCCTCTTCACTCTAAAGTTGTTTCCAAAAACAACACAGGCTACCACCCAAACTTACTAGTTATAAGACTCTACTCACTACACAAAGAAATCCAAACCGGAACAAAACAAAGATTACTGTGATAAAGATTACTTAGAAAAATTACCTGTAACCACCTCATCGCCCCGAAGTTCCAACAGACAAACTCCCTTCCCTGCAGAACCACTATTCTCTGGCCGTCCCGCCGCAACATCAACCAACACCTTAAGGTCATCACCGACTCCTTGCTGCAATGAACCCTGACTACCCCGATCTAAATCCAGAAAATTCTACCTCAAATGTCCAACAGACCCACAATTCCAACAAGATCCATCCTCCAAACACCCTACACCTCCTTGCCTTTCTTGCCACCTCCGAACTCTGTCTCGGTCGCGCTCACGACCCTTCAGAGACCCTTTTTCACGCACTAAAGCTGATCTCACCACTTGAGGACAATCCCGCTTCACATGCTCCCTAGAACCACAGTTCCAACAAACTCCCACACCCCAACAAACTCCAACGTGACGCCTTCCACAATGGTCACACATCGGCAACCGAGCTACCATTCCATGGTCATATTGCATTAAACCCACATCAACACCACCACCAGAACCTTGGTTCAGGCGAACCCTACCATCGCGTAACCTCTTACACTGACCACTCTCAAGATCAGTACTCACATCTCTTTTGTTTGCATTCTTCTCACCATCACAAACTGAAGCCACACTCCCACGTTGCTTAACCCTTGGAAACCTATCTCCAAGGTATCTTCTATTAAAGGCAGACACAAAGAACTCTCAATCTATATCGTGGATATTCGTTGCCACCGCTACAGATGTCCACCAAGCACAAGCATCCTCCAACATTAACAAGAAAACACTTCCCAGCTTACAGGCGTTATCACACCTTTCCCGATCCAGAATCAGAATTATACTGGCTAACCAAGCCTCGAACGCCTCAGGTGTTGAACCATGATACTCCACAGCCCCCAAACCATGCAAACGCTGCTTCGACAAACTCTCATGTCCCACAGATGACAAATCCTTCATCAGAGAACCAACTCTCTCATTCTGCCTTACCACCTCAACTCCAAGCACAGACGAATTAAACGAAACACCTCCACCAAAAGGTGAATTCCACCCCTTGACAACCTGCTCTAAAGCAGCAACCATCGTACCCAATTTCCATTCTCTCATCGATCCCATTGTGCTATTATTAACAAAGCAACAATAACAAAACAAACAAAACAATCAGACCAGCTTCGAGCAAGGATTCAAGACTCCAACTCCAAACTAACACATAGCTATAATAATAAGGCAATGGGTATCCTAAGTTTTCCCTTTTTACATGACATAAGAATCAATAAAAACATTTATATCACAAACATCGAGCATATCCATCAGCAAACTTCAACCATGCCCTCATCAAAACAACATTCACCCTCAACATCATAATATCAACATATCATACCCATCACATTTCATTACTCAAAATTAATTTACAACATCAACATACCACCAATACATGCTCACACTAGCCCACAGAAGATTCATAACCAAAAAGCTTGATAAAAACATCAACAATTCATTCAAAGTCATATTTTCCCACCAACATTCAACCACAGATTAGATTAAACATCCAACACTTACCATAACCACTTACCACAAACTTACCGTTGCCCCAAAAGTTCACAACTTAGCTATGATACCAACAAATGTAACCCCCTTAGCCCGGCCTAAGCGTTAGACCCGAACTACGAAGATCAACACGGGGAAAACCAAAGTCAACCCGAAAGTCAACCTTGATTAACGACCCTTTTTTTCTTTTATCTTTTCTAGATGCGTATTAAGCCTATGTGAATGCTCAAGAACCTTGGAAGAGAAAAGCACAGCGATCGGAAAACATTTAAGGACTTAATTGCAAGAAATACACATTTAGGGACCAAAATGTAAATTTTGGAAAATATAAGGACTTTGTAGATTTTAGCTTACCGAACCTCAATTAATCATATTACAAGCCTCTCTGCCAAATTTCAGCCTAAAAAGACATCTCAAGCTCAAGCAATTGCCATTACAAAATTCATGACTAAAATGTAAAGCATGCAGACTTCAGAGCAATTCAAATCTGTGTCCAACGGTCACCCGTTTCGAAACAGCTAAGGGTGTTTCGAAACACCAGGTCAAAACACCCACCCGTTTCGAAACAGCTAAGGGTGTTTGGATACACCCTGCCCAGAAACAGCAGAAAATTCTGGTTTTACACATCCAATCACCATCAAACATATTTTAAACCATTCCACAACATATCAACAACATGCCAAGCATTTAAGCCATCATATTGCAACAAAAACTAGATACATTACAAGTTTTAAGCACACCTACTCAATTACTACGCTCAACACATGATCTTGCTTTTAAACAAGGAACATAGCTATATCAAATATGAAGATGAAAATCCAATCATCACAAAACAATCACAAACAGGTATCGAACCATAAACCGAACATGCTCAAAATAAACAATCTCATTACACATCAACATATAAGACTCTTCCCCCCATTGCATTTATTATCTATAGCTATAAACTAAAACATACTTCTCAAGTAGAGCTCTTCTCGAATCCCTTGCTTCTTGTTGTCCCAACTTCAAATATCTACATTGATGGACAAAAAGGAGCGTAAGCACATAATGCTTAGTGAGGAATGCTCAAAACCAAAACACCATCAATGCAGCGGATCATAAAACCATCTTAAAATGTAATCACAACTCAAAAAAATACCCAAAGTATTGATTGGAAATCTCCTTTGAAAAAAACATTACTTTAAAACATGCATTGCTCAACAAGAAAACCAACATTTAACTTTGAAAAACAAAACAACTCACCCCAAACAACATCTTTGCAATTACTACCATTTAAACCTTTCAATGCACAAACACTTCATGCAAAGTTTAAACCAATTTCCTTGGAAAACACTTCCACTTCACACTATACTCTTCTCATGCTTGATGATCATTTCAAAGCAAAATACCTTTTGGAAACCATATGTTCCTTCTATCTACCTCATGCATTCAACAAATGCAAAACTCATGGCAAAGCCATACATGCTTGTTACTCAAAAGCATTTCATAACATCAAAACCCCATTTGCATAAGCAAATCTCCATTTTGAAAACCACATGTACCATCTAGCTAACACATGCATACAACCTATGCAAATCTCATGGCAAGGCCACATATGCTTGAAATACAAAAGCATTTCATAAAATTATTATCTCATATGCATTTCTCAAAACATACAACATCTCAAGCATTGGTACATGTGACACATTTCTTTCTCATATATTGGCATTTTTAGAAAATACTTCAACCAAACTTTGAAACCACATGCTCATCACTTTCTCAAGCTACCTTGCAACATTTTCAAGCATCTCACGCTTCGTTACAATCAAATACATTATATTGGCTTCAAGTGATAATTCATAACCATTTCGACACAAGACACAATTGGATACGCGGATTACAAGTGTTGTCCCACACGCTTCATACACACTACTGGTGTTACAAGGTGGGGTTTATCGGTACAATCACAACCCCTCAACACCCGTGATGGAGTTTAACGATACAATCACAACCCCTCTACATCACTCATCGGTAGTTGTATAACCCACTAGCGAGACCCGGGACACAACACAAGGCTTACACATGGGAGCTACCTCAAACATTGTAATCACCTTAACCAAGCTCACATACGGGAGCAACCCTCCACCGTTGTGACGCTTAACAAAGTCCACCCATGAGAGCCATCCTCCATCGTGGTGACGCCAATTTCCTCAATCGCTAGGGTACTTGGATGGAGTTTACGGTTCAATCACAACCCCTCGACATCCAAGGCGACTTTACTTACGGTGCACCCAATCCTATAGCCGGCTAACTATATCTGATTCAAATACTTAAAAACCATTTCATCACTTGCCAAAATACATTAAATACCATCATCAAATCACTAGTCTAAGCATTAATCAAAGCCACTTATCACCATGCATCTCCGTGCATCATAATCATATTAATAACATGTCAAACCAAGGATCTCTTACCTTGAGCATCCTTCAATACATGGCTTTCAAAACCAGCATTAATCATGCTAAAACATGCTTTCAAAACAGTAATTAAACATGCATTTCATAACTAATGCATCACACCATAACTTAGTACATCCGAGGGAGTTTTTCCGAAAACTTACTCTTGAGCTTAGCTAAGTTGTTTAGACTTAAACTAAGCTCCCAAAACCTCCAAATAATCGTTTCAAAGCTGAAAAACCATCTCCACTCACTGATACACAAAACTATGCTAGCCGACAAGCCTCCCAAGCGTCCGAAACCTCCAACGCCACCTCTATCGCATCCGGATCATTCTCCCCTATTTTTAACACATAACAACAGAGGATTAACGCATCACCATGCATTAAAATCACCAGCAATACAACCTAAACTCACTGCTATACACAAGAACCTCATTTCGGCTTCCTAAAATAACCGAAATCACCTCCAAATTCTTTCAAAGCAAAGCCCAGCCAAGATCTATCACTTCTAACCATTCCTAAACATCAATTAACATAAAAAACAACCCTAAACTCGTCCTTATACCTCCAGCTATAACAGAACACCAAAATCACCCCAAAAACCACCATTTTCACAAGCAAAAACTCAAGAATCACAACCTATTCGAGATTGGATTGATAAAACCTCTTTTCTAACATCATTCAACATCAAAAATACATTAGAAAACCATCTCAAAATAGAGCCCAACCAATTACAACGAAAATCCTCAAGATCTCTTCCAAAATCTTGAGTTTTAAGCCAAAATCTTGTTTCTAACATTAAAACCATTCATAAATCTTTAATAAAGGATTCGCAACTTGGGAATTTCAGTAAAGAACTGAGTATTTAGAGGAGAAGAACAATCTTACCTCTAAATGATGATTTCTCCTTGATTTGGGCAAAATTCCATGAAAATGCAATGTGGAATTCAAAAGGATTTGATGCAAGATTGATTAGGAACCAATAGATGATGGAAATCTCATCAATTGAAGTGAAGATCAATGTGAATTTTGCTGGAGAAAATGTGTTTGGATGATGGGATTTTGAGAAAAAAAGGAATGAGAGAAAATTAGGAAAAGTAGTTATGAAAGTTAAAAAGTAGTTTTCACCTTTCTTTTATTTAATTAAAACATTAATTAAATCACCCAAATTAAGGAAAAATATGGAGAAAAACATTTTGGGTAAATTAGCTCCTTAAAGATTCAAAGTTTCAATCCTTTACAAAACAGTCACTACTAAACTTTGCAAAAATCGCAATTTGGTCACTACACCGAAATGTAGTATTTCCAAACCTTATTTTGTAAAATTGATTTCACCAATCACCTTTATATATTAAAAGAGGATTTTGAGATATTTTTCTATATTTTTAAAACATCTCGAACTAGGCTTTCCCTAAAACTCCCTTTTATATTCGAACCGTTTCTCAGACCGGTCCGGTTCAAACCCTAAACTTCTAAGCCCAAAATTGGGGTATTACAGGATTGGTCTCCTAAGCTTGATGAAGCTCTTTGGGCCTACCATACAGCTTACAAGACACCTTTAGGAATGTCACCATTCAAGCTAGTTTATGGGAAATCTTGTCATCTACCCGTAGAACTCGAGCACAAGGCCTATTAGGCCATTAAGAAGCATAACATGGATGGACAATTGGCTAGAGAAAGAAGGCTTTTAGAGCTGAATGAAATGGAAGAATTCAGATCGCAAGCCTATGAGAATGCACGCTTATACAAGGAGAAAACAAAGAAGTGGCATGACAAACATCTTTTGCCGCGCCATTTCTCAGAAGGGCAACAGGTGTTCCTTTATAACTCCAGACTTAAGCTCTTTCCAGGCAAACTGAAGTCACGATGGTCAGGTCCTTTCCTAGTTCACAAGGTCTATGCTCATGATGCGGTGGACATTAGAAACCTCGATGATGATACGGTATTCAAGGTCAATGGAAAGCGTCTGAAGTTGTACAATGGAGCCCCAGTCCTGCGCGATAAGTCATCCTTCATCCTCCATGATGCTTAAGAGTTTGAAACCCCATTCCTTTTTCTTTTCTATTTTGCTACATCATTTATATGTTTTTATGTTCATAAATAATGTAGTTTAATCTTTATTTTTATTTCGTACTCTAGGTTTTTAACCCCATTTGTCCTTTTGTTCCATTATGCTTTAATGTCAGGTTTGTTTGTTTGCATCTGAGCACCCCATGGGCGCAAGTGGCAGGTTAGGGTGCAACGGCGTATCATGCCTTTGTTTTATAAGGATAAGGAATGGGCAATTAAGCTTTTCCAACATGAGAGGAAGCTGGCTCAAAAAGGGCAAAAAGAGGGGGAATTAATTAACCCCTTCACCTTTTCATTTAAAGAAAACCCTAACAATTATTGCCTAGGTATTTTCTCTTTCTTACTTTTCACCTTTTCATTTAATACCCTTTTGTCCTTACCTTACACTCACGCCGCCCAAAACCCCCCGAAAACTCTCTCTCTTTCAAATCATGTCAGTTACCTCCCCTTAACTCCCATCACTCTCATCATCAACTCCCACTAACTCTCTCTCTCATCACATCGACACAAAGAAAACCAAAAGACCCCCACTTCATCTTCTCCAACCCGCTCAAAAACTCAAAAACCCTAATCAAACCTTTTCCCCCATATCACACATCTTCACCCTCTTTTTGCCTAAAAATAGTGCGTTGCAATCGAGCAGAAGGTGCGTCTGGTAGTAGCCAACCCAAGCCCATGCTCATAAAGAAGTTCTTAGATGACAAGGCAAATGAACGATTCCAAAGTCTGTAAGACCAGAAACTGCTACCAGAACAAGGCTTGAAGTGCCCAACTGAAGGGGAACTAGGGTTCGATAAGGACGTCTTAGATGTCGTTGCAAACCACAAATGGGCTACCTTCATTCCTCACCCTAGCAACTTTTGCATACCAATTCTTCAAGAGTTCTATGCCCATCTTACCAGTCTTACACAATCAAGTGTGTATGTGCGTGGAGATCAAATCAAGTTCACTGTAGCAAAGATCAACAAGTTATTTGGCTTGAAAAATTCAGAGACCACCACACACCTTTCGCCAAGAATGCCGACCCACAAACTGTTAATGAAGTGTTGGAAGACCTATGCTTCGAAAGTACCAACTTGGACGCATCAAACAAAGCAGTGGAGCGTGCGCGACTCAAGCTAGAGGCAAAGCTTTGGATCCATTTCGTAAAGAACAGGCTCATGCCAACTTCCCACACGACAACAGTGAACATTCCAAGGCTCCTCCTCCTTCATTCTATTCTCAATGGCTGGTCCATTGACGTGGGAAAAAATATTGTGGATGAGGTATATGCATGTTTGAAAATGAAATCTTGTCCGCTCATCTTTCCCATCCTTATCACGGCCCTCTGTCGAGAGAAAGGAGTATTCGAAGACCCCATTGCTAATGCAAAGAACTCAGTGAAAGGTCCTATCACACCTGAAATGGTCCCTCTATCAAAGGATTCGATGAAGATGCTACAACAGAGACACTGGCAGGAGGAGCGAAAACATTTGCTGCAGCAAGAGTTGTTGCATTGGTTGCCTCAACCAATCATCTCCTTCATTCTATTCACAATGGTCGGTCCATTGACGTGGGAAAAGTTATTGTGGATGAGGTATATGCATGTTTGAATATGAAATCCTGTCCGCTCATCTTTCCCAAACTCATCACGACCCTGTGTCGAGAGAAAGGAGTATTCGAAGACTCCATTGCTGATGCAAAGAACTCATGGAAAGGTCTTATCACACTTGAAATGGTCCCCTTTATCAAAGGATTCGATGAAGATGCTCCAGCAGAGACACTGGCTGGAGGAGCGAAAACATTTGCTGCAGCAAGAGTTGCTGCATTGGTTGCCTCCACCAATCGTCTCCGAGAGGATATGGACAAGATGCGTGAAGACCAGACTGCTTTCTATGGGTATGTTAAGGAGAGAGATGTTGTCATGAAGAACTATTTCAAAGAAATCCTACCCCACATCAGCATCGACTTCCCAGCCTTTTTGGAATCTCTAAAGGTACACGCGAAGGAACCTCTTCCCACTACCCAGAAGACTTCAGTCCCCAACAAGAGCCCTACTCAGACCCAACCTTCCTCACAGAACCAGGGCACATATACTACAACAAGCCCACTACACAAGAAGAGAAAGAGAACAACAAAACCTACCAAAGCTGCCCCAGCAAAGGAGCCGTTCGTTGAGCCTGTCAACCTCGTGACAGTTGAATCAGAGGATGACGAGCCCACACATTCTATGCCAGCACAATCACCTGCACAAACTCCAAGCACTGCCCCATCTACGAGAACGAGAAGCAAACGCATTGCCAGCAGAGTTTGGAGCACACTGGCTGAGGGAAACGAATCTGACACAAGTTTCACCAACCAAGGAACCCCAGCCGAACCAGAACAGACCCCTCCACCAGAGTAGGATGAGGCTGACCCTCCTATCGCCTCATTCAAGTCCTCCAACGTCAAGCACAAAGACCGCCACCACCAAGAAGTAAGGTACTTATCCATCTTGTATTGGATTTAGATTAGTTGTATGTCATTTTATTTTGTTGCATTGAGGACACTGCACTATTTAAGTTTGGGGGTGTTAGTGCCCTTTAGTTAGTCATTTGCATTTCATTAATAGGTAGAAACAAAAATTATGCTATGGCATTTTGTTTAGCTCTATGATAGTTGTATGAATAAATTATTGATGCCCGATGATGAACAAATTGTTTATGGCTATGGATTGACATATATGACTATTGAGTTTGGTAGAATTAACTATAGTGTGTGATGCTTGATTTTTGTTTTGTTACACGATTGTATGCTCCTTAGGTTTAAGATTGTTAGAGAAATTTTTTTAGAACTTATTCTTATCTTTGTGAAATTGAACTGTAATGAGCTTATATAAGGATAAAAATGAAGCAGTAAAGGCTTAGTTAATCTCCCTTGTGCTTAATAGAATATATCAAATTGTGAATAAATGCTACAACATATTTAGAGGGACACTCCGCTTTGTGTTGCACTGCCTGGAATTCAAGCTTAAATAAATGGCTACAACATCAAATGAGTGAATGAAAGTTGTCATGGGATGACTCTACCTACTGGCTCGGGGATGAGAGGTATGCTCCCTGTTCATCTAGAGTGAGGGATGGTAGATGTGATGAGCTGATACCCCTCTAAAAAAACAGTTCACTTATGGGAGTAAAATTATGTGCTAAAATTGTTCAAACACTATGATGACCTTGAGTTCTATTAAGAAATTTTTCTAGCACTGTTAAGCCTAAGTTGTATGCAATCACACACACACTAAGAAAGGATCTCACCCTAGGGAATCATTCTTAAAATCTCAATTTTGTCTTAAGAATTAAAGACTTCCTTTTCTGAGGGTTGAAAGTTTGCCATAGCATCTACCTTGAGCTAAATTTTTGCCACAACAATTTCTTTGTTTCTCTATATTCATTGCTTGATTACAAGCAATAGCTTAAGTTTGGGAGAGTGATGACTTGCCAAAATGCTTATATTTCACACCTTTTCACTTAGGTATTTGTTTGTTCTCGAGGTAATTTCATAGCATATAGGTGCATTTAGAGCATATAGTTGCATACATCTTTGCTTTGTTGGTGGTTTGACTTAATTTCATGAGACTAGATGCTGCTTGAAGGGTATGTGCTGGTGTTGTGTTGTGCAAGTTGAAGCTGGTGTGAAGCAGGTCAAGGAAGGAAAATGCTATAGCAAATTGGACAACAATTCTAGGCGCAGAAAAAGACAAAGTAACCCGCACATCCTGATAGCCCACATGTGTGAGCCCCATTTTGTCTGATTGTGCCCCACATGCATAGGGAATATTCCCAGGACGACAAAGAATATTAGGGCACAAAACCCTAGGAGCCCCCACTATATAAAGGACATGAGACCCTCATTAAAGGGGAGCGTGAAAAAGGTGACAAAAAGGCTAGGGAGAGAAAGCAAAGGCGGCTCTTTTCTTTTCTTCTTCCTCTACTTTGTGTTCTCCACCGTTGAAGCTCCAAGGGTTTGACCTTGCTGACCTTGAGAGAGGCAGCAAGCCTAGGGCGGTTCATGGCATTGCAGTCCATTGGGGATCGGGAGTTTCTTCTCCCCTTTCTATTGCTTTAGCATTTCTTTTATATCTAGAAAATGGGTTGTCTATGTGGCTTGGGGAGAAGAAACTCCCGATCCCCAATGGACTGCAATGCCATGAACTGATTTTAGGTGGCTTGGGCTATTTAGATTAACTATGTTTTAGTTTCTTTTATGAATGTTTATTTATCTCTTGCTTCTATCTATGCTTTGTCTATGTTGTTAAATGCTTAGGGTTGTAAGAGCCTTCGAGAGTTGGTCTTCCCATAGGTGTGAGTTGAGGTTAGTGGTCGAGAGAGCTTTCTTTAACATGCATAGACAATGGAGTTGGATGCTGAGAGGCACAACTCTAATCCACCTTAGAGATAAGTGATGAGTTTCAACGGCTAAGAAGGATAGAACTTTATGGGTAGGGGACTGATAGAGTTTATGCTGAGAGGTATTGCTGTAGCATTTCCTACTCCCAGATTCCTTGCTAGAGATAGTTAAGGAGAACCTTGAGTAAATCCTACCGAGCATAGAGTAAGTTAGAGAGGTAAACCCTATTTGAGAGCTAAGACATAGGTTAACCAGACAACCTAGCCAGTCATTCCCAAGTGAGTTTTGCATACGTAAAAGGACCTGTTAAGTCCACTGATTTCAACACGCTATCTTTTATCTTTATTTGCTACAACATTTATCGTTATGTCTTGATTTGCCACAACATTCTCTATTTACATTTCGTGACACTTGTGTGCTTAAACTTACCTCGAAACACTTCCAATCCCTATGGAGACGATACTCACTTATCACTGTATTACTTGTTCGACGTGTATACTTGCATCATATTTGCGTATCATTTATAGCATCACACGCGCAAATAGCAAATGTACAAATCATGGATTTCATGATTGGACGCAAGTGATGATGTTCTACAATGGTGTTAATGCTCCCACGAGGATGATGTTAGATGCTTCAGTAAATGGAACTTTACTGGACAAGTCGCCCGAAGAAGCATTTGACATCCTTGATAGGATAGCGAACAATGACTACTAATTTCCTTGTTCGAGATTAGGAATGAGAAGGAAGACTCAAGGAAAACATGATCTTGATTCAGATGATTTAGTTGTAGCTCAATTATCAGCCATCAAGAATATGCTAAAGAATCTCCAGCGTCCTAACGAGGTGAAGGAAGAGAGGACTGCATCTACTTGTCTTTGTTGTGACGGAAACCATCATTTGAGCGAGTGCCCAAAAAACAACGAGTCTACCAACTATGTGGGGAATTATAGTAGGAACAACAACCCCTACTCCAATACCTACAACCCAGGATGGCGTCAACATCCTAACCTTTCTTGGGGAAATCAAGGAAACAACAATTTCGGTGGCTCGAATCAGCCAAAAAATTTGGCTGAACCCTCAGGTTTCCAGCAAAATATGCCATGGCAAAAAATAAGGGTTCAACATCTTCATTAACCAACACTTCTTTGAAAGCTACTTTCAAGGATTTTATGACAACTTCAAAGGACTTCATGACAACAATGAAGGCTCTACTTCAAGAACACTCTACGTCTATTAGGAGTCAAGGAGCACTGCTACAAAGCCATAGCTCATCCTTGAGAGCCTTGGAGACCCAAGTAGGTCAAATCGCGCAAGCTTTGCATGTTAGACCTCAAGGAAATCTGCCTAGTGATACTGAAGTCACTAAAAGTCATGACAAAGAGCAGTGCAGTGCACTCACTTTAAGGAGTGGCATCCAACTAAACAAGGAAGATAAGTTTGGGGGGAATAAGATGGAGGATTCTAAGCCTAAAACTATGCAGAAAGATTCTGATGAACAAAAGGAATCAGCTAGTGAGCAAGAGAAGGAGGAGGAATTGACAAATGAACCTACTGATGGAAGAACGAATGCTACAACAAAGGAAAGATCCCTACCATTAGAGGAAGAAGTCAGATCCCCACCACCCTTCCCTCAAATATTGAAGAAGTAGAACGACGATCTCCAATTCAAGAAATTTGTGGATGTTCTTGACCAGCTGTATATCAAGGTCCTCCTTTTGGAGGTTTTTGATCAAATGCCCACTTATGCTAAATTGCTCAAGGATATTGTTACCAAGAAGAGGAAGGTTGAAAGGTATGAGACTGTTGCTACAACAAAAGAATACTTTTCTGTGTAGAGTAAGTTGCCACCCAAACAGAAGAATCCAGGCAGCTTTATCATCCCATGCTCTATTGGTAACAATTATGTGGGAAGAGCCCTATGTGATCTTGGGTCTAGTGTTAATCTAATGCCCAAGTCTGTTTTTATGAAGCTTGGTATGGGAGAAGCAAGGCCTACAACTGTTATTTTGCAGCTAGCTGACCAATATCATGTCCGTCCGGAAGGAAGGATTGAAGATGTTGTGGTGAAAGTTGACAAATTTGTTTTCTCAGTTGACTTCCTCATTCTCGATTGTGAAGCTGATGACAATGCACCCATAATCTTGGGGCGACCTTTCTTAGCCACAGGTCGTATCTTAATTGATTGTGAAAAGGGTGACCATAAATGTCTTCGAAACCCTAAGATACATGGATGAACAAGAGGGATGTCAATACATAGATGCTATGGTAGAAGAAGAAGCCGAGAAATTTTGCTATAGCAATTTCTTACAAATTGAGGATTATATGAAGCTCAATGAAGATGACAATGAGGAGTTTGAGGAGCTTGAAGAGTCCCCAATGGAGGTGCAACAATCAAGCCTGCTCATAGCTAGACCAGGTACGCACTTCGAACCTCTAGATTTTTCTAAATTTACTTCTTCAAAACCTTCACTTGAGAATGCACCCACATTAGAACTAAAGCCATTACCATCACACCTTAAATATGGTTATTTGGGTTCAAATGAAACGTTGCATGTGATAATCTCATCTAGTCTTACACCTAAGCAAGAAATTAGCTTGATTAATATGTTAGCTCAACATAAAAAGGCTTAAGGTTGGACTATGGCTGACTAGCCCTACTATTTGTATGCACAAAATTTTGCTTGATGATTGCCACAACAATTCTGTTGAACCCCAAAGAAGGCTTAATCCGGTCATGAAGAAGGTGGTGATAAAGGAGATAGTCAAGTGGCTCGATGCTAGTGTTATCTACCCAATATCCAACAGTTTATGGGTCACCCCGATACAATGTGTACCCAAGAAAGGAGGCGTGACCGTGGTAAGCAATGAGGACAATGAATTGTTGCCAACAAGGACAGTCACGGGGTGGAGGATATGCATGGACTATCAAAAGCTAAACAAAGCGACCAAGAAGGATCATTTATCCCTCTCATTCATTGACCAAATGCTAGATTGATAGAGGGTAAATCATTTTATTGTTTCCTCGACGGATACTCAAGATACAACCAGATTGCTACGGCACTAGGAGATCAAGAGAAGACAACCTTTTCTCGGACATGGTTGAAGAGTTCTTGGAGGATGCCCTTTGGACTGTGAAACGCTCCAGCCACTTTTCAGAGATGCATGCTAGCCATTTTCTCGAACATGGTTGAAAAGTTCTTAGAGATCTTCATGGATGACTTCTTAGTCTCCAGATATGACTTTGAGTCATGCTTGGGCAACTTGGCAAAGGTACTCAAGAGGTGTGAAGAAGCTGACTTGGTTCTCAATTGGGAGAAGTGCCATTTTATGGTGACTGAAGGGACTATTTTGGGGCACAAAATATCGAAGAAATGTATAGAGGTGGACAAGGAAAAGGTTGAGGTGATCGAGAAGCCACCTCCTACCACTGTGAAGGGTATTAGGAGCTTCTTGGGCCATGCAGGCTTCTATAGGAGGTTCTTCAAGGACTTCTCCAAGATCTCCAAACCACTATACACTTTTCTACAACAAAACCAGCCCTTCATATTTGATGATGATTGCCACAACGCATTCAAGGAACTAAAGGAGAAACTTATCTCAGCACCCATCGTTGTTCCACCAGATTGGTCCTCACCATTCGAGCTGATGTGTGATGCAAGTGACTACGCAGTGGGAGCAACCCTTGGGCAACGTCAAAGTAAACTCTTTCAAGTTGTTTACTATGCTATCCGCACTTTAAATGATGCACAAATCAACTACACTACCACCGAAAAAGAGTTACTAGCTTTCGTGTTTGCCTTTGATAAGTTTACAACATACTTGATAGGCACTAAGGTCATTATTCACACCGATCACTCAGCCATTAAGTACTTAGTGACTTAAAAGGATGCTAAACCTAGACTTATTAGGTGGATACTTCTCTTGAAAGAGTTTATCGTAGAAGTTAGAGATGCTAAGGGTTGTGAAAACCAAGTGGCCGATCACCTATCTAGGTTAGAAAACAAGGCTGAAAACAATTATGAACAAGAAATTAAAGTGGAATTCCCTGATGAGAAAATATTATATGCTACAGCAGTTCTGTGGTATGCTGATATTGTTAACTTTCTTGTTAGTGGTATTTTACCTCCTGATTTGAATAACTAGGGTAGGAAGAAGTTCAAGAATGATGTGCGATTCTACTTTTGGGAAGAACCTTGTTAATTCAAGAATTGTGTTGACCAAATGATAAGAAGATATGTCCCCGAAGAGGAGCAAAAGGAGATCATATTCCATTTCCCCTCATCATCATGTGGAGGCCACTTTGGATGTGCTAGAATCGCTGTAAAAGTCCTCCAATCAGGGTTTTACTGGCCCACACTTTTCAAGGATGCACATGAATATTGAAAAACTTGCGATAGATGCCAACGGACTAGAAATATTTCTCGAAGTCACAAAATGCCATTGTAAGGCATCTTGGAAGTGGAACTTTTTGATGTATGGGGAATAGATTTCATGCAACCATTCCCTTCATCATTTGAGAATCTCTACATCCTGTTGGCAGTGGATTATGTGTCAAAATGGATTGAAGCAGCAGCGACACAAAAGAATGACTTCAAGACCGTTTTGAAGTTCTTTCAAAAGAACATCTTCAAAAGGTTTAGAGCACCATGAGCCATCATCAGCGATGAGGAAACTCACTTTGACAACAAGCCGATCACCAAGGTATTGCAAAGGTACGGGGTGAGACACAAAATTGCTACGACATATCACCCCCAGACCAATGGACAAGTTGAGATCTCCAATCGAGAGATAAAGCATATACTTGAAAATGTAGTCAATCCGAAGAGAAAAGACTGGTCTCCAAGACTTGATGAGGCTCTATGGGCCTTTCGCACAACTTTCAAGACACCCTTGGGAATGTCCCCATTCAAGCTTGTCTATGGCAAGGCATGTCATCTTCCCGTCGAACATGAACATAAGACCTATTGGGCCATCAAGAAGCTCAACATGGATGCCCATCTAGCTAGAGAAAGGAGGCTGTTGGAGCTTAACGAGATGGAAGAGTTCAACGCCCATGCTTATGAAAATGCATGGTTCTACAAGGAGAAGACAAAGAAGTGACATGATAAACATCTTTTGCCACGTCATTTTCAGAAGGTCAACAAGTGCTTCTATATAACTCAAGGCTCAAGCTATTTCCTGGCAAACTGAAGTCTCAATGGCCAGGTCCTTTCTTCGTACACAAGGTTTACACTCACAGAGCTGTGGAAATCAAGAAGCTCGATGATGACACTTTGTTTAAGGTTAATGGACAACGCCTGAAGGTCTACCATGAAGCTCCGATCTTGAGAGACAAGTCATCCCTACTCCTCCATGACCCTTGAGAGTTTGCTTCTTCCCACTCCTTTTTATTATGCTATAGCATTTTAATGTTTTATGCTTATAAATAATATAGTTTGTCTTTTTATTACTCGTCCTTTATCTTAATTACTCTTCGTTTTATTTTGTTTTATTCTATGTTGTTATTTTGTTTTTATCCCATGAAAAGACTAACCCCAGAGCTACAGGTGGAACGCTAAGGCCTCATTTAAGGAAAAAAGCTTTTTCTTATTATGGTTAGCGTTTTGTCTCTATCCCAATAAGGAAAGGAAAATGGGCCAAATTATTTACAAAGTTTAAGGGATCGCATTAAAAAGGAAAAAAAGGGAATTTTATTCCTTTTTTAATTTTCAAACCCTAACTCATTATAACCCCATACATTCTCTCTCTACCTTTTTACCTTTACATTAAATACTGTCCTCTCTCTTCTCTTACACACGCCGCATAATTGTCAGCCATCACCCCTTCTCTCCAATTACGTTTGATAGTTACCAAGGCTTTCTAACTCCCCACATCATAACCATTTTCTTGCATATCATCTCCTTCTTCATCTTCACCTACATCAAAACCCCCATAAACTTCATTTTCATCTTCTTCCCTTACAAAAAAAAATTCCCAAAAATCCCTCTCTACTTTTTGCTCTACCCCCTAGCAACTATGGCTCGCTGCAAGAACGTCACCAGTGCCTCCAGTAGTGCACAAGCCTCGCCCACCATCGAAATCAAAAAGTTCTTTGACAATGCGGCCAAGGAACGGTTCCAACTCATCAAAGAGAGAAAGCTGGTTGCTGAACAAGGCTTTAAGTTCCCTATTGAGGGGGAAGCAGGTTTTGACAAAGAGGTCATGGATATTATCATTGCACGTTGCTGGGAGACCTTTGTGAAGCACCCAGACGACATCTCGGTGCCCCTGGTTCGAGAGTTTTATGCCCATCTGACGAGCCCTACCCAGTCAGGTGTGCATGTGAGAGGGGAGCAAATCAAGTTCACCACCGCAGCTATCAAAAAAAATTTTGGGCTGAAGAATATGGTGAACCAACACACCCCATTTACTGCCGGTGTCGATGCCCAAACATAAAAAGAAGTCCTGGAAGATTTGTGCTTTGCTGGGACTTAGTTGGACCAAACTACTAGGTCTGTGGAGCGAACCCGCCTCAAGCCCAAAGCCAAGGTTTCAAACCACTATTTGAAGACCCGCTTCATGCCTACCTCCCACTCGACAACTATGCACATCACCAGGCTGCTCCTCTTGCATTCCATTCTCAACAGCTGGCCCATAGATGTAGGCAAACTCATTGTTGATGAAGTCTACTCATGCCTGAAGAGGAAGTCGAGCCCTCTGATTTTTTCCAATCTCATCACAGCCCTTTGCCGCAAGAAAAAAGTGCTTGAAGATCTTGAAGAATATGAGATAGAGAAGGGAAAAATCCTCTAACCCTGAAATAAATCCCTAGCCTGAAAGGATTCAATGAAGATGCCACGACAAAGACTATTGAGGGAGGAGCCAAATCATTTGTTGCAGCAAGAGTCGCATTCTTGGTAGCCACAACCAAACGTGCGCGCACAGACATGGAAGAGATGCACAACAACTTGAAAACCTTCTTTAGGTATGTCAAAGAGAGAGACGCGATGCTCAATGCCTATCTGAAAGAGATGTTGCTACATATGGAAGTGGACTTCCTTACCTTCCCCGAGGACTTATTTGTTGCCCCAAAGGATCCTCCTACCACCATGAGAGATGGCACACCCTGTTCAACTCCTACTGAAAGGAAAAGCACTGCACCGCGTTCGAAACCTACCCAAGGAGAGACAACTACAAAATAAACCCCAACTGCAAGCAAAGCCTGTTCACAACCCCGACTCCAGATGCCACAGCGAGAACAAAGTGTCACCAGAAGCGCACGACAGGTCGTGTGTGGAACACCCATCCCGCAAAGAGTGACTCCTCCAAAACTGATGATGAGGATGACCAGATAGAGCAGCCTGCCCAAGAAGCCCCGAATGAAGTAGTCCCAGCAACAGAAACGGATGCCTCTGACCCACCCATTGCTTCACTGAAGAAGAAGGGCATCAAGCACAAGGCAACCAAAATATCACCAGCAAATTAAGACCCAATGAGGTACCTCTGCATTGCATTTAGGTTAGTTTCATTTCATTTTCTTTTCATGCATTGAGGACACTGCATCCTTCAAGTTTGGGGGGAGTCGTGTTCGTAGTTAGTCATTTGCATTTGTAGTTAGAAATAGAATTTTGCTATGGCATATTGTTTATTTTAGAGACAATTTTATGAATAAATTGAGGATGTCCAATGATGAGTAATTTTTATTTTTTCATGGCTTTGCATTGATTGAATGTTTATGACTTTTAAGATTGGTGGAACTGACCTTAGGACATGATACTTTTAGATTCAAATGTATGTGATGTATGCTCTCTATGCTTAGGACTGTTAGAAGATTTTGAAGAACTCTTGCATGCCTTAGTATGAATGAACCTAATGAACTTGAATGATAAATAAAAGTAGTAAAGGCTTTGCTAAACTCCCTAGTGCTTAATGAGTAAGCTAAACTGTGAATAAATGCTACGGCATATCTATAGAGGGACACTCCGCTTTGTGTTGCATTGCCTAGAAACTATGCATAAATAAATGGCAGCAACATCAAATGAATGAAAGAAAGTTATCACAGGATGACTCTACCTACCAGCTCGGGGGTGAGAGGTTTGCTCCCTATTCATCTAGAGTTGAGGACAATAGTTGTGATGAGTTGACACCCCTCCAATTTCGTAAAAAAAACAACAACTTGAACTATGAGAGTATATTTGTGCTTAATTGATTAAAGGCATACTAGGTTGCACTAGAGATCTTGCCCATAATTTTTATAACTCTATTAAGCATAGATTGCATACAACACACACACACATGAAAAGGATCTTGTCCTAGAGAAAAGTTCTTAAAATCTTGATTAGTCTAGCATGTTGAAGCCTATATTTTTCTGAGGACAAGATACCCATATAGAAGGGAGAGCTGAAAAAGTTACTTTTGGGTGCTAAGAGTAAGGAGAAAAGGAGACCACTTTTCATCTTCTTCCTCAACTTGGTGTCCTTCATTGTCGAAGCTCAAAGGGGTGACCTTGCTGGCCTTTGAGAGAAGCAGCAAGTCTAGGGTGGTTCGTGGCAGTCCTAGGCGGTACGGGAGATTCTTTTTCTTAGTTGTTCTTTGCTCTAACATTTATATTCTAAAAATGGGTTGTTGGAAATGAATGATGATTTATGTTTTACACCCAACCATGAACTAACTTTAGATGGCTTGGGTTTGTTATGGATGATTTGTTTTAGTTTTTAATGGAAGTTTAGCATATTTCCAGTTTCATATGTTTTGTCTAGTGTTTTATTACCTTAAGTTTGTAAGAGCTTTCAAGAGTTAGTCGTTACTTATGTGTTAGATTAGCTCAGTGGTCGAGAGAGATAAGCTTAGATCCACGTAGATAATAGGGTTTGGCTGCTGAGGCATAACTCTAACTCACCTTAGAGATAAGGATAGAGTTTCAATGACTTAAAGGGGTAGCACGTAGATGATAAGTAGCTTGCTAGGGTTCAGACTGTGAGGTATTACCGTAGCATTTTGGCTGTCAGGCTTCTTGCTAGAGATAGTTTAGAAGCACTATAGGAAACCCTGTCGATCATAGTTTGAGCTAGAAGGTGTTAGATAAACATTAGAACTAGGCGTAGGAGTCCATAGTAAACCCAGCCTGTCATTCCCAATAGAGAGTTTCGAATACAATTGAGGACCTTGCAGCTTATTCAGTTCGCTTTAGTTTTATTTTATTATTTTTGCTACAACATTTCTGAAACCTTCCCATTTGCTATCGCATTTACATTCAGTTTGTATTTTGTGTACTTAGCTTGACTTGAAATACCTCCAATCTATGTGGAGACGATACTCACTCATCACTTTACTACTTGTTTCGACGTGTATACTTGCACTATTTGCGTATCATTTATAGTCCACAACACAGCGCAACACATACCTTGGCACGGCTGGGTCTCTTCATGAATCAATATGCTTTCTGGGTTGAAGAAGTCCCACCGAAAATTTTTCCTTTCATCCAGGCTGATAAAAGAGCTTTGGATCCACCTTGAGGTTCTGTTGCATGTCTTCAGAATGGGGTTTCACTTCCATCTTTTCCCTATTTTTGCGTTGACGCATCTCCATCAAAGCTCTTATTACTCGTTTTCAATTTGGCCGGAGATTGCTTTTGCCGAACTGATAATTTGACCTTTGGTCTTTTGGGTTTTCTGTGGGTTGGTTTACGATCCACATTTATGTAATTCCTTTTTCTTTACTAACAATAATTATCAGCTGACTTTTATCAAAAAGAAAAAACGAAATTCTTACAAAAACGGTAAGAATTTCGGTATATAAAAAATGCTTACCGATTTTGTAACATTTTTGTATGTACATAAAAGTTGATACCAAAATTCTTACCATTTTTATAAGAATTTCTTTATAGTCTCATTTTAACCTCATTTTAGGCCGCCTCACCCTAGGGTTTGAGGGCACTGTTGGAACACAAATATACTGTCAAACTAATAAATTTTTGGGTAAACTATATAAATGACCATCATACTATTGGAAAAGTCACAATTTGACCACCTTACTTTTTTTCTATAGAATTAAACCACCATACTATTAAATTGGATGCAATTTGATCACCAGCCGTTAAAGGTTAACGACAGGGTGATGTGGCAATTAAAAAATAGGGGTATAATTACACATTTAGTCCTCATTACTTATACAATCTATCAATTTGGTCCTAATTTTAATTTAATAAAATAAATTAATTATTTAATTAGGTGGTGACACATGTCACAACCTGATTGGAGGATTCAAACCAGGGCTCCCTTGGTGGATTGAAGCTTGTGCTTGCCACTAAGCCAATCTTACTTTGGTGATATGAAGTACAACATATAAATCTAATTATTAAATTAAAGATACTGTCTGGAAAAATACAGGAAATGCGGTTTTAGGGAACTCGAACACGACATACTTATGATGCAAAAAAACATCTAGCCCAATTAAATAAATCTAATAATTAATTTAAAGTTAACAATATTTTGTATATATTTTAAATTATAGTTAGTGCACGGTTTAAAATAAAAATTATGTTAAATTCATTTAGCAAATCCAAACTAACGAACATAATTAAATATAATTTTAAAATTATAAAAACATCTAATTCAATAAAAAAATTAAAATTATATTGAATTATGTTCGCGAGTTTGAATTCTCTAAATAAATTTAATAAAATTTTTATTTTTATTTTAAATCGTGCATTAAGTATAATTTAAAATATATACAAAATATTGTTAGCTTTAATTTAATTATTAGATTTATTTAAGGATTAATATCCTATACACTGGCGGTGGAAACTGAAAGTTTCCAAAAGCGCCTTAGTTTTAGAGTATAGGGAGTTAGTTTATGGTATAGGGTTTAAGGGTTTAGGTGTGGGGTTTAGAATTTAAGGATAATTGTTTTAATTTAAGGTTTACGGTTATAATTTAGGATTTATAAGTTAGGGTTTAGTTTTTAGGGTAATATGGTGAGGATTTAGGTTTTAACATATAAACCCTAAATTATAACCCTAAACCTTAAATTAAAACAACTATCCCTAAATTCTAACCTCATACACCTAAACCCATAAACCATATGCCCTAAACTAACTCCTTATACCCTAAAACTAAGGCGCTTGTGGAAACTTTCAGTTTCCACCGCCCGTGTATAGAATATTTATCCTTTATTTAATTGGGCTTAATGTTTTTATGCATCATAAGTAAGTCGTGTTAGAGTTCCCTAAAACCACATTTTCTCCATTTTTTTGTATTAACATCAATATAACACATATATTACATGTTGTACTTCATATCACCAAAGTAAGCTTGGCCTATTGGCAAGGACATGCTTCTTTCAACCAAAGGAGCCCTGGTTTAAATCCCCCCAACCCCAAATTCGTTACTATCAATTTTCTTTTTCCAATCAGGTGACACGTGTCACTACCTGATTTGAGGGGAAAATTAATTAATTAAATTAAATAAAAAATAATTAAAGTCCTCCAATAAAGTGGTGACATGTGTCACCACCTAATTAAATAATTTATTTATTTTATTAAATTAAAATTAGGACCAAATTGATAGAGTGTATAAGTAACGAGGACCAAAAGTGTAATTATACTCTTATTTTTTAACTGCCACGTCACCTTGCCGTTAACCTCTAACGGCTGGTGGTCAAATTGCATCCAATTTAATAGTATGGTGATTTAATTGCTTATAAAAAAGTAAGGTTATCAAATCGCGACTTTTCCAATAATGTGGTGATCATTTATATAGTTTACCCTAAATTATTTACAGCCCATATGAGCTTGTAATATTTTCTTTTCAATTTCTCACGTCTGACGCCTCTCTTTACTTTTCATTCTTGACTTGGACTTTGAAAGCATATGAATTATGGAAAATAGAAAATTCCAAAAATAATGGAATTATGGGAGCCCAATACAGATCAGACCATCGAGAAATTCTAATTACCAATGACATAATAAACGGCTAAAAAACGGCGGAGTAATATAAACCGTTGGATGAAGCCGATTGGAGCTGAAGATATATCAACCGTTGGATTAAAAAAAGGGTGGGTGACTTGGTTAACCGGTTACACTAAAATTGGGGGAAATTAAAACCCATAGTAGCGGGAAAATAGGAAAAGTTTTCCATTCGACATTGAAAAAAAGACGCGAAGAAACCCTGGGAGATTCTGCAAAACACGTGAAGCTTGGTAGAGGTGGGGGAATTGGGCGTTCTTACACAAATACTGTATTCGGAGGAAAAGGTTTCCATTTATCATGTAAGTAAGGAATTTTTCGAGTAATTTGTGTTTTTAGGGTTTTGTGGGATCATGAACGATTTGGGTTTTTCATTCAGTATTTTTAAGGTTTTGTGGAAATTTTCGGTTGTGATTTGAAGCACTTCTCGACAGACATATAAAAATGGGAAAATATATTGTTTTGTATTTATTAGATATGTTCCTTGTTAATGGTATAAGTTTGGTCGTTACATACATAACGTTAACATAATTTTGCAGATTGAAGTTGGTAGCAATGGAGAAAGTTTGTGAAGCTGAGGTAAATGGTGGACAGGGTACAGGAAGAAAATTGTTAGCATATATGTTTTTTTAGTAAGTTATAGTTTAATGATGGTGGCATTGTTCAAATTCTAAGTTGATAAGCATAATTTAATTTGTACTCTAACAACAAAATGAATTTTGAACAGTTTCAGTGAATGTAGAAGACTTAAGGGTGGTAAAAAGAAAATGAACAATATTTTAAGTAAGATGACAAAATTGTTATGGTGTTTTGGTATTAGTTTGTAATGTGTTCATGTTATTCAAATTTAATAAGTGTGTGAATATTACAGGCGAAGAAAGCACTAGGGAAGAGATGGTCGGAGATGACTGATGAAGAAAAGAAGTCGTACTTGGATAGGTACAAGGAGCTGAAGGGATCTGAAATGGAAAGCAATAGGAAAGGGAAGTCGAAGAAATTAGTGGAAAAGGGAGAAGTTAAAAAGGCAAGTGGATGTTTATATTTATTTTTACTGAAAGTGGTTATTGTATGAATCATTTGCTGGATATATTTAAACGTAACATAATGTGAAAATTTGTTGTATTAAATGTGTAGGAGTTGTCATCGAGGTGCAGTATGAAGAAGGTATCAAGCTTGTTTAAAGAGATGAAGAAGATGAAAATTGACAGTGTTCTTAACGACATCGGGTTAGGAGCATTACGGGGAATGATTTCGCGAGAAATTAAGCGGGTCCTTTGTCGGGAGTTAGCGGAGAAATTTGATCTTGAAACGTCCACGATGGAATTTAGTGGACACAAGATATATGTTTTGGTAGAAGATGTTGAAGCAATTTTGGGTTTAAAGAACGAAGGTTTAGATGTGGAAGTGGCGACGCGAAATGTAAGTGGAAAGAAACTAGCAAAGAAGTACAAAATCAGCACGAAGATTGCATATAAAGAACTTTTAGAGGAGATACTAAGTGGAGGTTTTGAGGCTGAGGAGTTGAAAGCACGTGTACTGTTGTATGTTGTTGGTTTGTTCCTAAGTTTGAATGCCAACCTTGTGCCTTCCATGGAACATTTCAAGTTGTTGTGCGAACCCGGATTGAGAGGGAAGTTAAATTGGTGTAAATATGTGTATGATAGGTTACTTGATGGAGTAGCCAAAGTTAAAGCTCGAGATGGGTTGGCATATATGACGGGCTACATTCCTATCCTATAGGTAATGTATTATTAAGATTGAGTATTGTTTGAACGTAATAGTTGATTGAGGCAAGATTTACCTTTATAGTAATCATATGTTTTTATTATTGTTAAATGTAGGTGAGGCTATTCGATTACTGGAATGGAGTTGCAAGTAGAGCGTCAGCGTCTGCTGATGGACGTAGTCGCATACATGCATGGGGGTAAAAGGATGTCAGCAGGATTGTTGGCCGCCTAAAGGAAGAACGACCTGACAAAAAATTAAAAGTAAGTGTCAAAAACAATTTTGTATTGTATTGGGTTAATGGTTGTAATGACATGAAAGGAATTAATTAGTAATGTTTGTAGGTATTTGCTTCTAATGATGAACGGTGCGCGGAGGGAGAAGACGGTGGAAGCAACAATGGTAGTAATGATGTTATAATGGAGATGTTGCAGAAGGTAATTTCAGAGTTGGGGGAAATAAAAGAGAGTCTCGAAGCTCGCGTTGAGAAGGAAAATAAAATAGAAGAAACTTTGAAGACTTTGAAGGAGGAATCTAAGAATGTTGTGGAAAAGGTTGATGGTTTGTGTGTGGATATGATGTATATGAGGAAGGCTCTGCGCAAAGCTGATGCAAAATTTGGAGTAGGTCTTGACGCAGACGAAGCAATGCCAGACAAACCTGAAGTACAAGAGGCTGAGGAGAATGATGGTCGTAGTAGTGACCCTAACCCGTTGATGATAGAGGATCTGACGTTGGTTAAAGAAGACAGCGCAACAAGCTTGCAGAGAAAGAAAAAGGTATGATGAGTATAAATTTAAGAGTTGTGGTTAACGTTGCATTAATTGAATGTACGATGTAGTTGTTGTTGATATATTTGCGGTCAACTTGTAGGGAAACCCAATTGTCGAAGCAAAGTCAAAGTTTAGTGGGAAAGCGAGTCGAGTAGGGGTGAAAACGAGAAATATGAAATAAGTGGGTGTTTGCACACAAGGGAGATTTCGAGCCTCAGTTGGTTTTAGAAGGCACATAAAAAAAACTTGAAATTGAGTTATTTGTAATTTGAATTGTATGCTTTAGTTTGGTTTTTAAACGGATGGATGATTTGGGTTACGTTCGATTAGAACATTAATCATTTGTACTATTTTATAATGAAGGATTGTTAAATAACGTACATTTAAGATAATATATGAATTAGGTAGAAGTTGTAGTACATTAGAACTTATTAAATATTGCATGCTTTAATGTTATTCAATAGTGAGGAACAAATGTTGAAGTGTTGCAGATGTTGACGTATGTTGAAATAGCTGATGGAGTTGGGCCGTCAACGAAAGCAACATGTGACTATATCTGGAATACAGCCTTGACAGAAGGGTAAGCAATCCATATGGCTGATAGAATGTAGTTTGTTTCAATTTAACATTCAATTTTTATGTGTATGTACAGGAAAATCCTGGTAGATTTTGGTCACCTTTATTTGACTGTATTTGACGCTGATACGTTACGACCAAATTGCTGGGTTGGTTCAAGGTTCAGTAAAGAACCCATTTTTTACTAATAAATGAAGTCATTTTGAAGGCAGTGTATAATGACATCTTATTTATGTTATTGGTAACATTTAGGTCATTGATGTTGTTGGTTGGTCAATTGTTGATGAAGATAGTAGGAAAAAATGTAAAGCAAGGAGAGGGTACATACCTTGCTCATTGAGTGTACGTAAAAAAAATTTCATGTTATTGTTGAATAATAATGGTTTGTGAAACATTGAGAATAATAATGGTTGTCTTGTAGGATCAACTTCAACGAGGGGAATTGGATGGTTCGCAGCTTGCTTCGTATTGGCGTAAGAGTTATGGATCGTATGGTAGACTTAGCGACTGCAAATTGGTATGAAGAACGAGGAAACATTTAACTAAACTTTGCAATGTATTACGTAGATATATTATATGGGGTATGCTTATGTGGAGTTTCATTATTGAAATATAATTGATCGCAGGTCTTTATCCCTGTAAATGAAAATAATACTCATTGGCACATGTACGTTATGGATATCGAGCGGGGGGAAGCGAATATACTGGACAGCTTGCCCACAACGCGGGGAAATACTTCAAGAGTGGGTGTAACACAGAAGTTGGTAATAATCGTAAACTTATAACAATTTACCAATCTTTACTTATGTTAGTCAGTATTTAAAAAAGTATGCGTGTCTGTGCATCTAGCTTAAGAAGCTAGGTGAGTGTTTGTTCGATGAGAAGTTTGTAGATGTTTTTGGCTCACCACCAAACACAAATTCTGATCCTCCAGTGATGGTGGCTAAATGCAGACGTCAAGGCAATGGGTATATTGTACTTAAAAAAGTTGAAATGTATTTTTTTTGCTAGAATTTGATATGTTTGTTAATAATTTGATGTTTAAAGTAGTATTTCTTTGAACAGAGATGATTGTGGGGTTTATTGCATTCAGTGGATGCTATTATGGCACACGAAATGTGCTAAAGAAGTGGTACGTTCTGCTGTTGTCTGCATACATTTTAATAACTGTTCCATTGAACGAATTATATAATCCAAACTAATGCATCTATTGTTAACACTTGTGTTGCTAGACGGTCGGGGTATGGGACAGAATGCATATTTTGTATGATCTTGTGAATCATGATAAGAATAAAAGGAGGCGGGAAATTGTAGTTGAAACGAAAGCACATGTTGCTCAGCTTCAGTCACGACAATATGTCAGCTGTGTTAGCATTTGTCGGCATCAATGGTGAGGGAGTTACTGCTACGTGTGTTGTTCCTTAACTGTTAACTGGCCTTTAAACATTCCAGCTAATGTTCTATCTTTGCGATATATGTTGTCGTTATGAACAGATTGAAGTTGGAGCGGAGTTGCATTTATTTGGAAGGGAATATGTTTTGTATGTATGAAAAGCACATGAGATAGGAGAGGACCCCTTTTTTTGATAATTTTTGTAGATAATTTTTGAATTGGACACAAAGAAGTCGGGCGTCATATGGTTGTATAGGATAATTTCCTATTTTGTACATGTACAACATATGGAGTATAGGGTTTAAGAATCGGAAATAGGTTATGCTTGTAAAGGTTTTAGGGTATTGCAAAGATGCATTATGTGTTGAGAAATCATATATATATATATATATTATATATATATATATATATATATCCATATATGTGGCTTTAAAGGATTGACATTTTCCATGGTTGCACTTCCATTTATGTACTGTCCATTTCATAGCCACTACTGTCTGAAGATGGTCTAGTTCCAAAAGGAGAAGTCCTGCATCAGATAAAGTTAATTACAATGACGTTGATTGTAACAAGAATCGTGTAAAAATCTAGGAAGTTCCATAAAAGTGTACCATGGATGTTGTAGTTGGAGGGATACTAAAAAAATTAATGTTGTCCTCGTTTGGAAGATGTTGGTCCTAATAGAAATGTGGATGCAAGCAAGTGTTAATCATCATATAAACGTTAATAATGTATGGTGATAGTAAAAAGAATCGTGCAAAGTAAGATGAAGTTGTATAAAACTATACCATGGATGTTCCAGGTTGAGGGATATTAAAAAATTTGTGTCATCCTCAAGTGAAAATTGACTGAGATTTGGTTGAGATGCGAACATGTCGACGGCATTTGAGATATCAATTTCCTCTTCGGAAAGGCCTGTTGTGTCCACAAATGTTGGGGTTGGAAGTTGAAGCTTAAGACGAGGGCATGTGTTTCTATTGTGTCCCTCCAACTTGCAAAAGGAGAAATGAAAGATCTGTGACTTTGCACGTTGATTTTTAACATTGGTTTTTCGTTTTGCTTCTTTTCGGTGCGGGTCCCTAACGGGTCGTTTTCCTTCTTTCTTCGATGAAGACTCCTTCAAGGTTGTGGAGTGATCAAATTAAGCAGTTAATCTAAGTATCTCATCTTTCGTGCTCCGAAACGTTTCGTCAGTCTGAGATGCAAAGTAGCACAACTGCGTGGATAGTGCTTGCAGAGAAGCGAATCGAGCCATTTGTTTCATTTCCGGTGGCACATTGAATTAAACAAATGATGGCGCCGCAATCTTTGCATCTTTCGTCCACCGCGGATGCATTAAACATTTTGGGATCTCAGAGAAGTCTTCCAACTTCATAACGTGCAGCTGATGGCGACATGGAAGTCCGACTGTCTCATATTTCCTGCAGGAACATTTTATGTTATGCGTTGCGACCTCAAGAACCACCTCATACAATTGCGAAGGATCCTTATACTTTGTTAACCGATATGTCCGGAAGCCTCCACCTTCGACAGTTGGATGTATAGGACGATACTATGTCTCATTTTTAAGTTCGGTCTAAACAATTTTAAATGATGCTCGTGTATATACATTTGATGCATTCCTTTCAAGTTCATTCAATTTGGTCATAGGAAAAGGTGTCGCATTTGAACTGAAGAAATCTTCCCTTAACTCTTGAATTCGCATCTCATTGATCCCATTGTCAATGGCACGAATAACATCTATATATGTCTTCTTAGAAGTGAGCAAAATATTTAGCGTTGCATTCATAGCTTCGCACCTTTGGGTTGATTGAAGATTGGCGAAGAAATGTCCTGTAAGATATGCTTGTGCCCACATAGCCGTTGTTTGATCCTTCTCTACAATCCAAGGATGATGTTCGACGTTAAACTGTTTAACAACTGACTTCCACTCCCGGTCAAATTCCTCAATTGTCCACCAAGATGACATGCATCTCTTAAATGCGGAAGTAAATTTTGTGTCACCAACATTTTCCTGAGCATTTCGTGATAGATGCCATGAGCATATGCGATGGAAAGCAAGCGGGAACACAATTTTTATTGCTCTGTGCACGGCCCTATCACCATCTACGACAACTAAAACTGGAGCCTTGTTACACATTTCCTCTGAAAATTGTCTCAATACCCATTCAAAAGAATCGGCAGTCTCGTCAGCTAGAATTGTAACACTAAATTAAATTGTTTGGTGATGGTGATTGACACCAAGAATAGGCATTAGAGGTCGACCATAGATATTACCTTTGTACGTCGCGTCAAATGCAATGACATCACCGAAGCATGTGTAGTCGGACCTCGATGTTGAATCACACCAAAAAAGATTATGCAACGCCCCTGAGTCATCAAGATCGTATTGCATGTAGAACCTGGTATCCTGCTCTTTCTTCAAGTCAAAGTAAGTTAGGAGGGCATTTACATCACCGTCACGAATTTCTTCAGCGTTTGACTGATGCAGTGAGTTGTACAAGTCTTTCCTTATGAAACCAACATTGTGGAAACCACCTGATTGTTGCGTGAAAAAATTCATAATCTGTGATGTTTTCACCCCCACATTTTTCAATGCACGTGCCTCATTTAGATCACCCTCTGTAACTTCTCGACTCAACTGAAGAAACAGTCGCATAATAGGTGGGCATAGCTCGTGATTATGTGTATTATGAAAAAATGATATCCGCCACTGATCCGAATCGTGACATTGAACAACAATTTTTGCCTTGCAACCGATGCGTGTTATAGCGTGGGGCGCATGTTTACGATCAGTATCATTAACAGAAGCTCTACGTTTGCCTGCCCGGCTGCAACAAAATTCGTGTGATATTAATGAACCAAGCCCATCATACCTTGTTGATCGACACACACTGAACCCACGGTTTATTGCATATTCTTTATAATACTCCCATGCAGCCTCACGAGAGTTAAACACGTGTTTCAGCCACCATAATTGAGGTTTCGAAACCACCATAATTGAGGTTTCGATACCCCCTTCAGGACCAACGAACTAAGTCTTTCTGCCAATCTAGCATCGGAACCAGAAAAAGAAGGTTTCGATACCCCTTTCAGGACCAAGTCTTTCAGCCAAACCAGCATCGGAACCAGAAAAAGATGGTTTCGATACCCCCTTCAGGACCAACGAAATAAGTCTTTCTGCCAAACCAGCATCGGAACCAGAAAAAGAAGGTTTCGATACCCCTTTTAGGACCACTAAAATACGTGTTTCTGCCAAACCAATATCGAAACCATATAACGCGGTTTCGAAACCCCTTCACAACCCAAAAAAATAGCACCCAAACCCCTATGGGGGGAATCGAAACCGAGTGAGCAGGTTTTGGAGGGAGAGCAGTTATTTATTTAATCATTTATGTAATATTAAAAGCCGCGAACCCCTCCTTCTTCTACTCAACTCCACAGAGAAAACCCTAAAGCGAGAATACCAGCGTCGAATCGAAGAAGTGTTTCTCATCCAATCTGAAATCCAAAGTAAGCTCTACTGAAACTTGAAATCCACACTATTTGGTGCTTGAAATCCATAAAATCCACACTATTTGGTGCTTGAAATCCACACTATTTGGTAAGTAAATCTAACATTAGTGATTGTATTGCATCATGAATCGAAATCTGGTATTTTTTTGCATCTTCGTTACTTTTATATAAACATGTGTCTTTTAAACTTGCTTCTTTTGCATGAAATTTTTTTGCAGGCAAGCTTAACCATGTAGTCGTAGCTCTTATTTGTCTTAGATATGCTTCCTAAAAAGAATCCCGGTAAAGGTAAACGACCTAGATATGAACGCGTTGCTTCTTCAGGTTCTCAAGAACCTCCTCCACCTCCAAATATTTTGCTGCTTTGTTTTAATGGTGACGATGGTCTTCACCGTTACCATGAAATTTATGCTGGAAAAAAAGATTAGACAGGAGCGAACCATAGACTTAGATTTCTTGACTTTAGAGGAGTATCAGTTTGATTTTTGGGAACTTTTTGTTAAATGGGGATGGATGAAGTATCTAGATATTAAACCCATTGTGTATGAAAACCTTGTCAGATACTTCTATGCGAATGCTACCCTTGTTCATGATGGAAGAACACAAACCGAGGTTGTAGCGATTGAGTCATTTCTAATAGGCAGGGAAATTAGTATAATTGAAGACATTATTGCTAAATTCCTAGGTGTCGAAAATAGTGGAGAGTGGTATGAAGCAAAGCGTGTCCCTATTAAGTTTGATGATGATAGCCCCACACATCTTCATATCTTTGAAAGGCTTCTGCATCTAATGACAACTTGGTTCTTTCGGCCCTCCGGTGGATGATGCACTCGCATGTGTCATACCGATTACTGGTGGTTACACCAATTTCGGAGGAGAACGCGACCCAACATAGCCCGAATTATCTTCAAGTCTCTTGTGCAACTCATTAGCAACCCTGCAAGTGGCTCCATAAAATATGCATCTGTTATAAGCCACATATTTGATTGTTTAAATATTAACACCACCTTGGACACCCCAATTTCGCTGAAGAGTAAAATTGATGAAACAACTACAAGGAAGACGGGTTGGACGTTCAATGGGGTTGAATGGGTGCATAAAAGGGATGAAGATAAAGCAAGAATTGTCGGAGGAAATGAAGCTGCAGCGGAAGCTCCACCTCCTATCACACTTAAGTCCCTCTATGCTGCTGTCACGAGTGGCTTTCAGAACTTGGATGCATTTATGCGCTCTAGTCATGCAGAGACTCAAGCCCGTCTTGGGAGCTTAGAAGATCGTGTTAAATCATTGGAGCTTGATAATCATCGGCATGAATTTCCACCAACATCGGCTCCGTATGCGCTGGAGCATGAAGATGGTTAGGCTATTCTGCATTGTATAACGAGTTTCTTGTAATACACCTTGTACCGAAAAATATTTTGTTGTACTGCTTCATGAACATTGTTCGATGTTTATTGTAATATACAATGGTTCAACTCCCTTTGCCTTTGGTTTAGCCTTGCATTTTGTTTACTTTTCTTCAAACTTTGAGTGTGTTCGTGAACATAACATTGGATTGTTTGAATACAGATTATATCCCATGTAATTCAGGAGAAGAGCAGTATCATGAACAAGATGGTCCAGTTGAAGTGCATGATCATGCGAGTGCTCCGGAAAAGACGCCTGAAGTGAGTCAAACTTACGTGCGCAGGAAGCTTCATCGAGTTGGCATAACGCCAAGTAATGCAATAGGCTCTGATATTCAGAGACCAAGGTGTGCTTCTGAAATGTATGGGGAGTGGTACTGAAACGTACCCGTAGCCCCGTCGAAGAAGAAGCTTCTTATTCTTAACTACAATGGCGTGCTTGCCAGTGTTACGAAAGGAGGTATAACTTTTCTCCCGCTCTTCAATTCAAAATTTGTAGAAAATAGTTTATAAAATGATTTTTAACATTGGCATGTGTGCAACTGCGCCCTGGTGTTGTCGACTTTCTAGAATTTTGTTTTAATGTGTATAAAGTGGCTCTTTGGTCTTCAAGGAAAAAGTAATGTGGACCTCTGCCACCAACCTAAATCAATTGAATTAACCAATCTTTTACGAAAATCCCCAATTCTCTTATATTGTTCATCATTGCAGACAAAACCTTAACTGGGCACTTTGGAGAGTCAGCAGTCTTAAACACCACTTTGCAATCATTTGGGTAACTTCTGTCTGCTTTTCTTTAACGCATCTTTATAAACTTCTACTCATTTGAAGGCATTCGTTTCAATTATGCAGGATCAGGATATGTGTGAGGAACATCCCTCAAACCCATATATATTTGTCAAAAATCTGAGCTGTGTGTGGGCTGTTATGCCTGAGTATAATGAAACAAACACGGTGGTGGTTGACGACTCACCAGATAAAATGATTAATAATCCGGTCAGTAAATAACTCCACCTATTTCTTCTTACTTTCAGCCATGTAATCAATGAATCTTTTTTAAAGTAATTATGTTTTCGATTATGTTCATGTCTCAGGAGAACACCTACATATGTCCTAAATCCTAGAAGGAACTAGATGAGACAATTGATAAAGCATTAGGTAAAACTTACGAGCTCAAGCATCTTCATTAAAAAGTTGGACCATTTTCTTAAACTCAAAGCTAATTATATAATTAATGTACTTGCATTTGATCTTAGAAAAAGGTGGTTCCATTCGGGTCTATATAGAAAACTTGGCCGCATCAGACAATGTTCAAGAGTATGTCAAGCATCATCCTTTCGTTGATTGACTGCATGTCATCCTGATCGTCGATTCTTCAAAAATTTTGCCCATTCGAGTAAGCTTATCTATATTATATGTTTCTTAGTGTTCTTTAATTGTGTAAATACAACAAACACTGTTAAATATGTTCAAATCGCAATGTAAAATTTTGTTTCTTATTCGGAAACGATTCAAATTGTACTTATGTCATTATATGTTCAAATCTGCTACACAAATGACAAACCTAGCCAAAATTTTTAAAGGTTTGCTAAACTGGAATGAATTTTTTTCCCAAACTGTGAAACCAGCACAGAAACCCCATATAAGTGGTTTCGATGCCACCTACTGAAATGAATTTCTTTCCCAAACTGTGAAACCAGCACTGAAACCCCATACATGTGGTTTTGATGCCACCTACTGTAATGAATATTTTTTCCGAAACTGTGAAACCAGCACCAAAACCCCATATAGGTGGTTTCAATGCCACCTACTGGAATGAATTTTTTCCCAAACTGTGAAACCAACACCGAAACCCCATATAGGTGGTTTCGATGCCACCTACTGGAATGAAATTTTTTTCCCATATAAAATGATATATACGTTTATAATTACATTGTTTCACGAAGGATCACATTAAATTTAAGGATGAAGTATATTTATAAAACAAAAATAAACTGAACTGCCAAGTGCTTCAATTACACATTGAAATAAAAAAAATGAAACTAAAAGAATGGAGCCTCCTCAATCCTCATCCCTGGCCAGGGAAACAACCTCCATGCCCTCTGCCGCCCATGGCACTTGTACCAGCCTCTCGTTGTGAATTGTGCTGACCAACCATCTCTATAGTTGCCTAATGAACAAAACATGTATGCATAAGTATGAGCAGAAGTGCCTCTTGTATAAAATAAGAAAATAAAAGAAAAAACCTTGTGTATGGCGGTTGAAGTTGTCGATGTCTTCTTTGGCAGCCATATAACCATAAAGTTGGCGCTGTCTGGCTGGACCATACAAGAAGCCCTGGCAACGTTGCCAAGCCTCTCTATCGAAACCTTGGGCAGCAAACTGGGTATACAGATGTTGAGCATCGAAATAACCTCTTGTCGTGCTCTGAAAAATTAGAAGGCTCATCCCACGATGGCCTTGAGGACCGTAAGAATGGCGAGCCTTAACAACAGATTCATAGGACCTGAAATAGTCAAGAAGCTCTTGGTTTCCCATACCAAGCCACTGAAGCATAAAATTCAAGATATTAGAAGTTAAGGAATTGTATTATTCATGAAAAAATAATTCAAAAGTTATACAACTACCTTCCCATTTGCTTCTTGATGAAGTGCCTTGTGTTCATTATCATCACCATGGGTGGCCAGAGTATTTGGTGATCCGCTTCCTCATTGTTTGAAGGCGGGGGCAGACAATAGCAGTAGCATTTTGATTATCTCTCAAACCACTCCATTCCCCATACGCTTGACCTTGAGGAACAGTTGAAGTACCCCTTCTACGCAATTCCTCGTCCAATAGCTGACCAAGTTGGCGATGGAGTTTGAGCTTTGGTCCGCCTTTGGTTTTGGCATGTGTCACTAGAGACTGAAGGCCACGAAACCTGTGAGTGGCACAAGGACCTCCTTGACATGCTGGACACTGCCATTGAGTAGAAGGGTCATTGATTGTGTTCATTCTATCGAAGGTCTCGAAAAACTTGTTGAACCATATGTTGGTTTTCATTGTCTCATGGCTTTGTTCCTCATCTTCATCAGAATCAACATAGACGTCATCATCGTTGTTTGATAATGTCTCGAAATCAAGTTTCCTCTTTGCCAATGGCTGAGGATTGTGACCAGAACCTCTGCTCGAACTCATTCTATAATAGAAGATGGTGAAGGTGAAGGAGAACTGATTATAGAAATAAACGAAGGGTTGAGTATATTAAGTTGAAGATGTTGTAAAGAGTAAAGAGAAGAGTTTTTAATTAATAGGGAATTTCAGTTGGGAGGGAAATTGAAAACTTAGAAGGGAAAGTGAGAAGGCACAATGCAAAGATACATGAACATGAAACGGTGCATGTGATACAAGTGAAAAGACATGAAACTGAAAAGGCAGATTCGTTCTGGGGGGTATCGAAACCAGCTTTATACAGGATGACTAGTAAACGGTGCATGTGATTACAGTGAAAAGACACAACACTGAAAAGGCATATTCCTTTTAGAGGTATCGAAACCATCCTTAGGTGGTTTCGATGCTACCTAGTGGAATGAAAATTTTGTTGATACTGTCAAACCAGCACCAAAACCCCATATAGGTGGTTTCGATGCTACCTAGTGGAATGAAAATTTTGCCCATACTGTCAAACCAGCACAGAAACCCCATATAGGTGGTTTCGATGCTACCTAGTGGAATGAAAATTTTGCCCATACTGTCAAACCAGCACCGAAACCCCATATTGGTGGTTTTAATGCTACCTAGTGGAATGAAAATTTTGTCCATACTGTCAAACCATCACCGAAACCCTATATAGGTGGTTTCGATGCCATCTAATGGAAGGAAAATTTTGCTCATACTGTCAAACCAGCACCGAAATCCCATATTGGTGGTTTCGATGCTACCTAGTGGAATGAAAATTTTGCCAATACTGTCAAACCAACACCGAAACCCATATAGGTGGTTTCGATGCCACCTACTGGAATGAAATTTTTTTACCTTGTTGTAAGGAATTGTGTTTGTACACAATTGCATACAAAGGGTGGAGCAAATTTACCCCCACAAAAAATTCATATGGAATTGGGTATATACCTAATTTCTTATAATTCCAGTAAGAAACTAAGTATATTTGGTAAGAAATTGTGTACAAACAGAACTCCTTACTTATTTTGTACCAAATTGTGCATTCTTGTAAGCAATTGAGTACAAACATAATTTCTTACCAAGGTTAGAGAAACTTTACCCCAACAAAAAAAATCGTCACGAATTGGGTATATACTTAATTTCTTATAATTTTAGTAAGAAACTAGGTATATCGGGTAAGAAATTTTGTACAAACACAACTCCTTACTTATTTTGTACCAAATTGTGCATTCTTGTAAGAAATTGAGTACAAACACAATTTCTTTCAAAGGTTTGAGCAACTTTACCCCCAACAAAAAATTCGTAAGGAATTGGGTATATACCTAATTGCTTATAATTCCAGTAAGAAACTAGGTATATTGGGTAAGAAATTGTGTACAAACACAACTCCTTACCTATTTTGTACCAAATTGTGCATTCTTGTAAGAAATTGAGTACAAACACAATTTCTTACAAAGGTTTGAGCAACTTTACCCCAACAAAAAATTCGTAAGGAATTGGGTATATACCTAATTTCTTATAATTTCAGTAAGAAACTAGGTATATCGGGTAAGAAATTGTGTACAAACACAACTCCTTACCTATTATGTACCAAATTGTGCATTCATGTAAGAAATTGAGTACAAACACAATTTTTTACAAAGGTTTGAGCAACTTTACCCAAACAAAAAATTCGTAAGGAATTGGGTATATACCTAATTTCTTATAATTTCAGTACGAAAATAGGTATATCGGGTAAGAAATTGTGTAGAAACACAAATTCTTACATATTTTGTACCAAATTGTGCATTCTTGTAAGAAATTGAGTACAAACACAATTTCTTACAAAGGTTTGACCAACTTTACCCAACTAAAAAATTCGTAAGGAATTAGGTATATACCTAATTTCTTACCATTTTAGTAAGAAAATAGGTATATTTAGTAAGAATTGTATAGAAACACAAATTCTTACCTATTTTGTACCAAATTGTGCATTATTGTAAAAAATTTAGTACAAACACAATTTCTTACAAAGGTTTGACCAACTTTGTTCAACAAAAAAATTCTTAAGGAATTAGGTATATACCTAATTTCTTACCATTTCAGTAAGAAAATAGGTATATTTAGTAAGAAATTGTGTAGAATCACAAATTCTTACCTATTTTGTACCAAATTGTGCATTCTTGTAAGATATTGAGTACAAACACAATTTCTTACAAAGGTTTGAGCAACTTTGTTCAACTAAAAAATTCTTAAGGAATTAGGTATATACCTAAGTTCTTACAATTTCAGTAAGAAAATAGGTATATTTAGTAAGAAATTGTGTAGAAACACAAATCCTTACCTATTTTGTACCAAATTGTGCATTCTTGTAAGAAATTGAGTACAAACATAATTTCTTACAAAGGTTTGACCAACTTTACCCAACAAAAAAATTCGTAAGGAATTGAGTATATACTTAATTGCTTATAAATTTAGTAAGAAATTAGGTATATCGGGTAAGAAATTGTGCTCAAACACAATTCCTTACTTATTTTGTACCAAATTGTGCATTATTATAAGAAATTAAGTATATACCTAATGTCTTACAGTTATTGTAAAGAATTCAGTTTTGGACTCAATTTGTTACTTTATAAGGAATTGTGTATATACCGTTATTCTTGCAATTTTTGTAACAAATTAGGTACAAGCTTTATAAGAAATTATGTTCAAAAAATGACCAGGTTAACCGATTTGCCGTCTTTTTACTGTCTTTTAAGTGTCGTTTTGCAGAATCTCCCCAGATCATCTAGTATTTAGTAGGAATAATATTTACGCATTGTGATTATGTAATTTCCAATATACCTTTTGTTTAATGTTTTGAGTAGGGAGCATATTTTATATTTAATTTCATATCATAATACTACAATATTGTTTTTATTTGTCTTTGTTTGGAGTTAATGTTGGGAAAATTTTGTTTTGCTTGGAGTTAAGGATATATAGATATAGACATATCTATATACAAGTCTAATTTAGTAATTAAATTGTTCAAAATATAACATTACCATGGAAATGTTACATTGACTAAGAAATAGTTGGTAATGATGTTAACTGTAGCGAGGTTTTTGAAAATTTACTTGTGACCTCTATCTTTTTATAAAAAAAATCTTGGGGGATTTCTTTCAAAAATTTGTGTTTTTTAAAAACAATGAAGATTTGGAGTCGCCACCGGCCACTTAGGTAAGGTAGGTCAAACACCAAAAAAAATTAAACCAGAGATTCATTTTGAAAAGGGTTCGGGAGTTGGTTACTGTTACGCTCGATATCCTTCAACCGAATTGCTTGCCAAGAGTGGAGAAGATTGATTTTTGGGTGTTTTTGGTGGAAGCAAAAATTAGAAAAATAGACAAAAGATTTATATTGGTTCAAGCTTCTAACAAGCTCTACATCCACTACCTTAACTCCTACTAAGGATTTTCAACAATATCCACTAGAAATTCTTCCCCTTTTCAAGCCTTAGGTGGAAACCTAAAGAACTAAGTGTTTTGATATAATAATTGAAAAATGTTTTTGACCAATTTGAAAGTAATTTAAAACATGTCTTTAAGTCCAAACAACTTGAAAATATGTTTGAGGTATTTAAAAAGGTTTTTGGCAAAGTTTGGAATGCTTTAAAGTAGTTAAACATGGCTTTTTAGCACTACCGTATCGATACCTTTTTACTACAGATTTGATAATGCCAAAATCTGTACCGATACAGGCTTGCCCGTATCGATACGGATATGGGTCGTTGTCGATACGCCTTTAAAGGGTACCGATCCCTGCTTTAACAACCCCCAACGGCTATTTCCCAACGGTCTTTTAAAATACAGACCGTACCGATATGCTCCCTAGCGTATCGATACACATAGGCTGGTAAGAGCCCAACGGCTAGTTCTGAAGAAGGGCATACCGATATGGGTACTCGTGTACCGATATGGTAGGCACCAGAAATGCAATTAATGTCGGAAATAAAGGCTCCAGCGGCTCCAAAACAACCCTAACGGTCCTCAACGGCTATAAACTCATTTGAGAGTATAAAAGAGGCTCCAAGCATCAAGAGAAGACTAATGCTTGAATTGTCAACAACACTATGATCATGAATTTGTCTTAGAGCTTAATTGTTCATTTTCTTGTATAGACAACACTTGTGAGCTAAACATTGTTATATTTACTCAAGTGATTAGGTTTTGGGTGAGAGCTTATTAGTGCAAACAATTACCTATTAGAGGGATTTCAAGTTTGTTTTAGAATTTCTCTTGTAAATAGGGTTTACTCAAGCTTTGAGGGTTGTAAAGGTTGCCTCCTTTGCCTAGAAAAGGGGACAAATATTTTAGTGAATTTGGTTGAAATCCTTAGTGGGGTGCTAAGGTAATGGATGTAGGTGCTTGTTAGAAGGTCGAACAACTATAAATCCTTGTGTCCAATTCCAATCTTTTAGCTTCCACTTTAACACCCAAAAATCCAATCTTCTCTAAACTTGGCAAACACATTGGTTGAAGGAAATCGAGCACCATAAAACCCAACAATTGGTACCAGAGCAAGGCTCAATCGAAGAGGATTAACATCCTATTGAGGTGATCCGGGAAGCTCGATACAACATATCAACCAATCGATCAAATGGCGCAATCCAACGACAAGACACCATTTTTCGACGGAACACACTATGCCCATTGGAAGACAAGAATGATGTATTTCATAAAGTCCAAGGACTACTAGCTTTGGGACATAGTAGAAGACGGTTCGTTCATGCCACAACGAAGGAAGGCGGATTGGAGCGCGGATGATCGCAAGAAGATGGAGCTCAATTGCAAAGCCCTTCACATCATCTTTTGTGCATTGAGTCCCAACATCTACGAGAAGATGTCTTATTGTGAAGATGCCAAGGAGGTATGGAACAAGCTTGAAGTCACATACGAAGGAACCAACGAAGTAAAGGAGACCATGATCGGACTCCTCAACCACGAGTATGAAAATTTCAAGATCGATCCGGAAGAGGACATTGAGAAAATGTTCGATAGGTTCTCCACCATCACCAATGGACTCAAAGGTTATGGAGAAGCCATTTCGGAAGAGAAGCTTGTCCGAAAGCTTATCTACTTCCTTCCCGAGTCATGGGACTCGAAAAGGACCGCCATCATCGAAGCTAAAAATTTGAAGACCTTGAAGCTTGATGAACTCATGGGATCACTTCTCACTCACCAAATCATGAAGAGAGGAAAATAAGAGGAGAAGAAGAAGGAAGAGATAAAGAAGATGGGGGAGAAGAAAGTCAATGAGCTAGGCATCCATGCGAATGTCATTGCTCTCAAATCCTCCAAGTGAAACCATGTTGATACAAATGAGGAGGAAAGCGAAGATGAAGAGATGGCCTATCTCTTCAACAAATTTACATGATTCATGAAGAGTGAAATGGAAAAATCCAAGCATGAATCGAAGAAGAAGATGAAGGAATCCCACAAGTCCAACAATAAGGGATCATCTTCAAAGCAAGCATATGTGGCCACATGGAGTGATGAAGACTCCACCGATGATGAGGTAGCCCACCTATGCTTGATGGCCCTCAATGAGGGAGAGGTAACTTCTAAATCATCCATCTTAAATTCATATACTTTTGATGAGTTACAAGAAGCCTATGATGAGTTGGTTTTCGAATTCAAGGCTTCATTTTCAAAAAAATAAAAAGTTGATTTCAAAGTTGAAAAAGGAAAATGATTTGCTTTTGAAAACCAATTTTGAGTTTGAAGCAAAACTGAAGGATTTTGAGCAACAAGTTTCTAGTTTATAAAACTGTAACCCCCTTAGCCCGGCTTAGACGGTTGACCCGAACTACGAAGATTACACGGGGAAAACCAAAGTCAACCCGAAAGTCAACCTTGATTAACGACCTTTTTTTTCTTTTTAATCTTGTCTAGATGCATATTAACCCTAGGCGTAGCCTCGAGAAAAACATACTTGAAAAGCACGGTGATCGGAAACATTAAGGGACTCAATTGCACAAATTACAACCTTTAGGGACCAAAATGTAAATTCTGGTAAGATAAAGAACTTAGCTGATTTTTAAATTACCAATATGAAATTAATCATATTACATGCTTCCCTGTCAAATTTCACCTTAGACGGACATCTCAAACTCAGCCAATTGCATATACAAAAATCAGGACTAAAACGTAAAGCTTGCAAACCTTAAACCATTCAAATCAGTGCCCAACGGTCATCTGTTTCGGAACGGGGGTTGACCGTTCCGAAACGCGGGTTCATTTCGAGACTTGTTTCGAAACATGGCTTGACAGTGGCAAATCCGTTTCGAAACGCCCTCTACCCGTTTCGATACACGAAGGCCATTACAGGCCCCCGTTTTGAAACGGTAGAGCCCGTTCCGATACGGACTGCCCAGAAAGTGCAGATTTTGCTGGCTTAACATACAATTAACCACTCAAACACATCCTAATGACCTCCTAATTATGCCAGCAAGACATCATGAATATAAGGAACATATTTGCATCATCAAAACACATTCATGGCATCAATTAGGAAAAACCACAAATATATAGGCATGCATCCTACTATTGAAAACCATCCAAGCATCAAATCATCAAAGCAAATACCAAAATGGCCATTTACAATCCCAAAACATCAAAGGCATCATGCCACACTTAGGGAGTCCAAAACCTCTCCCAAAAACACAACCTAGGTTCCCATTGCCAAATACCAAAAGCTAATAATGTTGTAAAAATTAGTCACCATACATGAGCTTAGTCCTCCCTTGGATTCTTAGCCTCCTTGCTGCCCTTTAAGCACTTCAATTCTCTGCATTATTGGTTCAAGAAAGAGAGCGTAAGCACATTTTCTTAGTGAGGCAAGCTCTAAAGAAACAACACAATAATGAACTTTATAAAACACCTTTCAAAAGGCCTTTAATTTCATAAACATCATTTCTCATGAAACAATGCATACACAACAAGCATCTCATGCTTCATTAACATCAACAAGTCATAAACAACAATCATCTCATGCTTCATTAACTTCGACATGTCATATTGGCTTTCAAGTGATAATCCATAACCACTTTCAACATAAAACACAATCGGATACGCGGATTACAAGCGTTGTCCCATACGCTTCATAAACACTACCGAACACACAAGGTGGAGTTTATCGGTACAATCACAACCCCTCAACACTCGTGATGGAGTTTAACGGTACAATTACAACCCCTCCACATCACTCATCGGTAGTTGTATAACATCACTAACGAGAACACGGGACACACAACACAAGATTCACACATGGACTTTTAACCACCATTGTGATCTTAGACATCTCGTTAGTGTACTTGGATGGAGTTTTCGGTACCATTACAACCCCTCAACATCCAAGGCGACTTTATTCACGGTGCACCCAATCCTATAGTCGGCTAACTATATCCGATTCAAGTACTTTAAAACCAACACATCACTTGCCAGTATACATCATTTATCAACAACAATCCACTGTTTTAAAGCATTAATCAAAGCCATTAAACCATCATGCATCACTATGCATCAAAACCACATTTATCAAAATCAAACCAAGGATCTCTTACCTTGAGCATCCTTCAACACATGGCTTTCACAACCAGCATTAATCATGCTAAAACATGCTTTCAAAACAGAATTTAAACATGCAAATTAAACACATTGCATCCAACCATCTCATGGTTCATCAAAGAGAGAGTTTCACCGAAAACTTACTCTTGAGCTTTGTTAAGTAGCTTAGACTTAAACTAAGCTCCCAAAACCTTCAAACATTGGTTTCAAAGCTGAAAACCAAACTTCACTCACCAATTCCGTTTCGCAAGCTTGCCGAAACGTCGTTCAAGCCTCCGGATCAACACCACAAGGATCCGAAGATGTCTCCCCTGTTTTAAACACATCAAAGCAGGGGATCAATGCATCATCATGCATTAAAATCTTCAGCCACAACACCTAAACTCGATGCTCTCCACAAATCTAACATTTCGGCTACCAAACACAACCGAAATCACTACCAAACTCATCCACAACATTACCCAGCCAAGATCCATCACTTCTAAACATTCTTAAACATCAATTAACATCCAAAAAGGATCTAAACTCGTTCTTATACCTCTAGCAATAACAGAACACCAAGATCACCCCAAAAACCACCATTTTCACAAGTAAAAACTTAGGAAAATCAACCTATTCGGGATTGCATTTATTAAACCTCAATTACACATCATTTAGCATCCAAAATACATTAAAAAGACACCTCAAAACAGAGCCCAAACATTCATCACGAATTTCTTCAAGATTTAATCCAAATCTTGAGTTTTAAGCCAAAATCAAGATCACAACATTAAAACCTTTTATAAAACTTAATTTAAGGATTGAGAACTTGGGAATTTCAGTAAAGAACTGTGTATTTAGAGGAGAAGGACATCCTTACCTCTAAATGTAGATTTCTCCTTGATTAGAGCCAAAATCCTTGAAAATTCAATGAGCAAATGAAGAAGATTTGATGTAGAAAAGCTTAGGAATCAATTGATGATTGAAACCTCATCATTTAGGGTGAAAATCAAAAGAAAAGATGTTGTGGAAATGTGTTTGGCTGAGGGAATTTTGAGAGAAAATGAAATGGGAAAATTTTAGCAAAAGTTAGTTATGAAAACTAAATTATGGTTTTCCCTCTTTTCTTTTAATTAATTAAACATTAAATGAGTCATTAAAATTAAGAAAAATCTGGAGAAATCCTTCCTTGGGTAAATTAGCTCCTTAAAGATTCAAAGTTTCAATCCTTACAAAACAGTCACCACTGAACTTTTCAAAAATTACATTTTAGTCACTATTTCGAAATGTCGCACTTCCAAAACTTATTTTGTAAAATTGATTTCACCACTCTCTTATATATATATTAAAAGAGGATTTTTAGATATTTTTCATATTTTTAATGCATCCCGAACTAGGCTTTCCCTAAAACCACCTTTTATATTCGAACCAAAAATCAAACCGGTTCGGTTCAGACCCTAAACTTCCAAGCCCAAAATTAGGGTGTTACAATTCTCCCCCCTTAAGAAATTTCGTCCTCGAAATTTACCTGGAGGAAAAAGGTACGGAAACTGCTTCACCATGTCATCCTTTCTTTCCCACGTGGCTTCCTCAGCACCACGATGCTTCCACAACACCTTTACCAACTCAATGGTCTTGCCTCGAAGAACTTTACTGTCTGAATCCAAAATTTCCATCGGCTCCTCATCATAGGTCAAGTCCGGATTCAACTCCACTTCCTCCACAGGCATAACATGCGAAGGATCCGATCTATACCTCCGAAGCATAGAGACATGAAACACATCATGAATCTTTTCCAACTCTTGCGGTAACCTCAGCTTGTACGCAACAGGACCCACACGTTCGATCACCTCGTATGGTCCAATATACCTAGGGCTCAACTTACCGTTTCGACCAAACCTCATCACCTTTTTCCAAGGCAAAACTTTCAAAAACACACGGTCACCTACCGCATACTCAACCTCCTTACGCTTCAAATCCGCGTAGGACTTCTGTCGATCAGAAGCTGCCTTCAAACGCTCACAAATGAGCTTCACCTTCTCGGTGGTTCCTTTCAACAAAGCTGGCATTGAAACCAACTTCTGGCTTGTTTCAGCCGAACAAAGAGGAGTCCTACACTTCCTCCCGTACAAAGCTTCATAAGGTGTCATTTGAATACTTGTCTGGTAGCTATTGTTATAAGCAAACTCCACCAACGGCAAATGCTTCTCCCAAGAGCCTTGAAACTCAATCACATAACACCTCAACATATCCTCCAGCACTTGGATAACACGCTCAGACTGTCCATCCGACTGTGGATGATAAGAAGTACTGAAATTCAGCCGTGTACCCAAAGCCTGATGCAAACACTCCCAGAAACGCGATGTAAACCTCGGATCTCTATCCGACACAATCGACTTTGGCACACCATGCAGCCGCACAATCTCAGCAATGTACAGCTCTGCAAGCTTGTCCAAAGTGTACGTAGTATGCACATGCAAGAAATGCGCACACTTCGTCAGGTGATCCACAATCACCCACACTGAATTCTTCTTCGATGGCGACAAAGGCAAACCAGACACAAAGTCCATGGTAATCATTTCCCATTTCCACTCAGGAATCCTCAACGGTTGCAACAACCCAGAAGGAAACTGATGCTCAGCTTTAACTCGCTGACAAACCATACACTTGCTCACATACTCAGCAACATCTTTCTTTAAACCCACCCAATAGTACTCATCACGAAGATCACGGTACATCTTAGTACTACCAGGGTGCATAGCAAAAGGACTACTATGAGCTTCAGCCAGAATAGCACGCCTCAACTCAGCATCATTGGGCACTACTATCCGACTCCCAAAACATAAAACTCCATCATCATTAAAACAGAAATCCGATGGCCTATCCTCAGCAATATCCTGAACATGTGGCACCAAGGAATCATCCAACAGTTGCTTATTCTTTATCAACTGAACCAAGGATGGTTTCACTTGCAACTCAGCCACAAGACCACCATCTCACGATATGCTCAAACTGGCAAACATATCCCTCAACTCTACTGCCACTTTTCTACTCAAGGCATCCGCTACAACATTAGCTTTTCCCGGATGGTACTCGATCGTCAGATCGTAATCTTTAAGCAACTCCACCCAACGTCGTTGCCTAAGATTCAACTCCTTCTGAGACATCAGATACTTCAAACTCTTGTGATCCGTGTACACAGTACACCTCTCACCATACAGGTAATGTCTCCAAATTTTCAAAGCAAAAACCACCGCAGCCAACTCGATCTCATGCGTAGGATAATTGCGCTCATGCACCTTCAACTGGCGCGATGCATAAGCCACCACCTTACCCTCCTGCATCAACACACATCCCAAACCAACGTAGGACGCGTCACTATACACCACAAACTCTTTCCCTGATTCAGGCTGAACCAAGATAGGAGCTTGCATCAAAGCTGCCTTCAGCTTCTCAAAAGCATGCTGTCTCGCTTCCGTCCACTCATACTTAACATCCTTCTACATCAACTTCGTCAAAGGTGCAACAATCTTTGAAAATCCATCCATGAACCTCCGGTAGTATCCTGCTAAACCAAGGAAACTACGGACTTCATGAACAGACTTAGGAGGCTTCCAATTCATCACTGCCTCAATCTTCTGACGATCAACACGAATCCCCTCAGCAGAAACCACATGACCAAGGAACACAACTTCCCTGAGCCATAACTCACACTTGCTTAACTTAGCATAAAGCTGATTTTCCAACAAGGCCTGCAACACAATCCTCAAACGCCCTTCATGCTCCTCCTCAGTACGAGAGTACACGAGGATATCATCAATGAACACCACAACAAACTTGTCCAAATATTCATAGAACACTCTATTCATCATGTCCATGAAAGCTGCAGGAGCATTCGTCAAACCAAACGGCATCACAAGGAACTCATAATGCCCATACCTCGTTCTGAAGGTTGTCTTTGGCACATCCACATCCTTCACCTTCAACTGGTAATATCCTGACCTTAAGTCAATTTTAGAGAACACAGCCGCTCCCTGAAATTCATAAAAAAGATCATCAATCCTCGGCAATGGATACCGATTCTTGATAGTCAACTTGTTCAGCTGACGGTAATCGATGCAAATTCTCATAGTGCCATCCTTTTTCTTCACAAACAAGACCGGTGCACCCCAAGGTGACACACTCGGCCGAATGAAACCACGATCAAGCAACTCCTGAAGTTGCATCTTCAGCTCTTTCAACTCCTTAGGTGCCATTCGATAAGGAGTAATGGAAACTGGAGTTGTATTCTCATACAGCTCAATTCCAAACTCCACCTCTCGGTTAGGAGGCAATCCAGGCAACTCCTCCGGAAACACACCAGGATACTCTCGCACAATCCTGATATCTTGAACTCGCAACTCCTTAGAGCTAGGATTCATCACAAAGGCTAGGTAGGCTTCACAACCTTGCCTCAGCATCCGGCTCGCCTCTAATGTAGACACCACATTGGCAAGAAACTTCACATTCTCACCAACCGCCACTACCTCATAATCATCTGCAAGCTTCAACGAAACTCGCTTGTTCTCAAAATCCACCACAGCTCGATGTTCAACAAGCCAATCCATACCAAGGATTACATCAAAACCATAGAAAGGTAATTCCATAAGATCAACATGAAAAACATGATCTTGAACAACCAAGGGACATCTTCTATATAACTTTCGTGTCACAATGGTCTCACCAAAAGAACTAGTTACACGCATACCAACATCCAAAGACTCAACAGGCAAACCAAGCAATTGAGCATGTTCACGCAATATGTATGAGTGTGTAGATCCAGAATCAATCAAGGAAAGTAATGACAAGATTTGCAAAGTGAAGGTACCTGCGATCACATCCGTGTCATTTCTCCCCTCTCGCTGCGCATACACTCGAGCCTGGCCTCCACCCCCAGGTTGGATAGCCACCACATGCGCTACATTTCTTCCACCATCATCTCTGCGCTGGAAGTTTCCACGGCCGCGCCCACGACCTCTCTGTGGTGCAACAACTCCAGGAGCACGTCCCTCACCTCCACCGGCCAACAAAGGACACTCCCTCCTCATGTGGTCTGCCGAACCACAATTCCAACACGAATTACCAGCCACAACAACAGGAGTCTGTACCTCCCTCGCTGCTCGAGGACAATCACGCCTCAGATGGCCACGCGATCCACACGCCCAGCATGTGTTCTGATCAGCTCTCGCCCTGTCTCCATGAACAGGCGCACCATGCCCTCCACCACCACGTCTAGCCGAAGACTGATCTCTTATCACGTCCTCGCTTGTTCCGTCCACCACCGGAACTATACTCAGCAGCTCGCTTGCCCGAGCCAGAACTAGCACTCATGGAAGACAAACCCAGGTTCTGCTCAATGTCCTTCGCCCTACTAACCAGTACATCAAAATCAGTGTACTCAGCTGCCATCATATAGGTCTTTACATCCAACACCAAACCATATCAGAAACGTTCACACCTCTCCTGCTCATCAGGGATAATCTCAGGTGCGTACTGACTGAGACAGACAAACTGGATCTCGTACTCAGCTACTGTCATGCTCCCTTGCGTAAGAGACATGAACTCTCTTTTCTTTTCATCCAGGTATCGCACACCTAGATACCTCCGCTTGAACGCGTTCAGAAAGAACGTCCAAGTCACATCAACTTCCTCCATTCCGGAGATAGCGGTCGTCCACCAGGTATACGCATCATCATGTAACAGCGATACCACACATCCCAACTTCTGCACATCATTGCAGTTCATTTGTCCCAATATCCTCTTGGTACTTTCCAACCAAGATTCGGAACCCTCAGGAGACAAACCCCTGAACTCAGTCCCTCCCAAACTGCGCAAACGCTCCAAAGGTAGTCTAACATTAGCATCTCCCTGATGCCTAGCTCCATGAGCTCCAGCTACTGCCGCCTGAAAGGCTCCAGCGATAGCTTGTATCAAAACTGTCATGTCAGGAGCAGCTTGCCCCTGCCCAGCTTCAGGTCCAGCGACCCCAGCACCAGCATCAACACCAGCTCCATCACCTCCAGCACCACCACCACTAGGTGGTCCACCACCAGGAGGAGGAGGTAAATCCACCACATTATCAGTATTCTCCTCATTCTCGTTCTGAGCCATAGCTCGCGTATTAACTCTCGTCTCTCTACGAGGTCCCATTCACTAAAACAATGCACTAACACAAATGCAATAAACATAATCAGGCTCATTTTTCAAAACAATTCATGTCATTAGTTTTGATATGGCAATGTGTCCCTCTAACATGCTTCAACACCGCATAGCATCACAATTGCAACATACTTAACAATTCACACATCAAACTTCCACTTAAAAAGCATACAAAACAATCATACACATATCACCCACATAACCGTTCCCAATTACTCGAGAACTCTGCTCTTATACCACCAAATGTAACCCCTTTAGCCCGGCCTAGACGGTTGACCCGAACTACGAAGATTACACGGGGAAAACCAAAGTCAACCCGAAAGTCAACCTTTATTAACGATCCTTTTTTTCTTTTTAATCTTGTCTAGATGCATATTAACCCTAGGCGTAGCCTCGAGAAAAACATACTTGAAAAGCACAGCGATCGGAAAACATTAAGGGACTCAATTGCACAAATTACAACCTTTAGGGACCAAAATGTAAATTCTGGTAAGATAAAGGACTTAGCTGATTTTTAAATTACCAATATGAAATTAATCATATTACATGCTTCCCTATCAAATTTCACCTTAGACGGACATCTCAAACTCAGCCAATTGCATATACAAAAATCAGGACTAAAACGTAAAGCTTGCAAACCTTAAACCATTCAAATCAGTGCCCAACGGTCATCTATTTTGGAACGGGGGTTGATCGTTCCGAAACGTGGGTTCGTTTCGAGACCTGTTTCGAAACAGGGCTTGACAGTGGCAAATCCGTTTCGAAACGCCCTCTACCCGTTTCGATACACGAAGGCCATTATAGGCCCCCGTTTCAAAACGGTAGAGCCCGTTCCGATACGGACTGCCCAGAAAGTGCAAATTTTGCTGGTTTAACATACAATTAACCACTCAAACACATCCTAATGACCTTCTAATCATGCCAACAAGACATCATGCGTATAAGGAACATATTTGCATAATCAAAACACATTCATGGCATCAATTAGGAAAAACCACAAATCTATAGGCATGCATCCTACTATTGAAAACCATCCAAGCATCAAATCATCAAAGCAAACACCAAAATGGCCATTTACAATCCTAAAACATCAAAGGCATCATGCCACACTTAGGGAGTCCAAAACCTCTCCCAAAAACACAAACTAGGTTCCCATTGCCAAATACCAAAAGCTAATAATGTTTTAAAAATTAGTCACCATACATGAGCTTAGTCCTCCCTTGGATTCTTAGCCTCCTTGCTGCCCTTTAAGCACTTCAATTCTCTGCATTATTGGTTCAAGAAAGAGAGCGTAAGCACATTTGCTTAGTGAGGCGATCTCTAAAGAAACAACACAATAATGCACTTTATAAAACACCTTTCAAAAGGCCTTTAATTCCATAAACATCATTTCTCATGCAACAATGCATACACAACAAGCATCTCATGCTTCATTAACATCAACAAGTCATAAACAACAAGCATCTCATGCTTCATTAACTTCGACATGTCATATTGGCTTTCAAGTGATAATCCATAACCATTTTCAACATAAAACACAATCGGATACGCGGATTACAAGCGTTGTCCCATACGCTTCATACACACTACCGAACACACAAGGTGGAGTTTATCGGTACAATCACAACCCCTCAACACCCGTGATGGAGTTTAACGGTACAATTACAACCCCTCCACATCACTCATCGGTAGTTGTATAACATCACTAACGAGAACACGGGACACACAACACAAGATTCACACATGGACTTTTAACCACCATTGTGATCTTAGACATCTCGTTAGTGTACTTGGATGGAGTTTTCGGTACCATTACAACCCCTCAACATCCAAGGCGACTTTATTCACGGTGCACCCAATCCTATAGCCGGCTAACTATATCCGATTCAAGTACTTTAAAACCAACACATCACTTGCCAATATACATCATTTATCAACAACAATTCACTGTTTTAAAGCATTAATCAAAGCCATTAAACCATCATGCATCACTATGCATCAAAACCACATTTATCAAAATCAAACCAAGGATCTCTTACCTTGAGCATCCTTCAACACATGGCTTTCACAATCAGCATTAATCATGCTAAAACATGCTTTCAAAACAGAATTTAAACATGCAAATTAAACACATTGCATCCAACCATCTCATGGTTCATCAAAGAGAGAGTTTCACCGAAAACTTACTCTTGAGCTTAGTTAAGTAGCTTAGACTTAAACTAAGCTCCCAAAACCTTCAAACATTGGTTTCAAAGCTGAAAACCAAACTTCACTCACCAATTCCGTTTCGCAAGCTTGCCGAAACGCCGTTCAAGCCTCCGGATCAACACCACAAGGATCCGAAGATGTCTCCCCTGTTTTAAACACATCAAAGCAGGGGATCAATGCATCATCATGCATTAAAATCTTCAGCCACAACACCTAAACTCGATGCTCTCCACAAATCTAACATTTCGGCTACCAAACACAACCGAAATCACTACCAAACTCATCCACAACATTACCCAGCCAAGATCCATCACTTCTAAACATTCTTAAACATCAATTAACATCCAAAAAGGATCTAAACTCGTTCTTATACCTCTAGCAATAACAGAACACCAAGATCACCCCAAAAACCACCATTTTCACAAGTAAAAACTTAGGAAAATCAACCTATTCGGGATTGCATTTATTAAACCTCAATTACACATCATTTAGCATCCAAAATACATTAAAAAGACACCTCAAAACAGAGCCCAAACATTCATCACAAATTTCTTCAAGATTTAATCCAAATCTTGAGTTTTAAGCTAAAATCAAGATCACAACATTAAAACCTTTTGTAAAACTTAATTTAAGGATTGAGAACTTGGGAATTTCAGTAAAGAACTGAGTATTTAGAGGAGAAGGACATCCTTACCTCTAAATGTAGATTTCTCCTTGATTAGAGCCAAAATCCTTGAAAATTCAATGAGCAAATGAAGAGTATTTGATGTAGAAAAGCTTAGGAATCAATTGATGATTGAAACCTCATCATTTAGAGTGAAAATCAAAAGAAAAGCTGCTGTGGAAATGTGTTTGGCTAAGGGAATTTTGAGAGAAAATGAAATGGGAAAATTTTAGCAAAAGTTAGTTGTGAAAACAAAAATATGGTTTTCCCTCTTTTCTTTTAATTAATTAAACATTAAATGAGTCATTAAAATTAAGAAAAATCTGGAGAAATCCTTCCTTGGGTAAATTAGCTCCTTAAAGATTCAAAGTTTCAATCCTTACAAAACAGTCACCACTGAACTTTTCAAAAATTACATTTTAGTCACTATTTCGAAATGTCACACTTCCAAACCCTATTTTGTAAAATTGATTTCACCACTCTCTTATATATATTAAAAGAGGATTTTTAGATATTTTTTCATATTTTTAATGCATCCCGAACTAGGCTTTCCCTAAAGCCACCTTTTATATTCGAACCAAAAATCAAATCGGTCCGGTTCAGACCCTAAACTTCCAAGCCCAAAATTGGGGTGTTACAAAAACTTGCTTCAAACAATGAAAAAAGATCATAAAAAAGAAGTTGGTGATCTTAAGAAAAAAGATTTTGATTTCCAAGGAACTAGAAAAGAAAAATGATTTTGGAAAATCAAAATTTTACCAAAGACAATCTAGTGCCCTAGATTTTTAAATGGAAAATATTTTAGAAGTGTTTGGGTTCCAAAAGAACTAATCACTTCACATAAAAATGATGAAATTGAAAAATGGATTCTTAAGGGGACTAAATTTTGTGCAACTAACGTTTATGGATCCAAAGCAATTTGGATACCCAAATTTGTATGATTGTCTTGAATAGGTGTGATGGAGGTGTTCAACAAGTCCAATCAATGAGGGGGAGCTTCATGCACACAAGGAAGAACACTTGAAGAAAGAAGGCTTCACATCCTCCCTTGGAATTCAAGTGTTGGTAAAATCTAGTTGTTTTTACTTGGTTAATTTGATTTATTTTCGCTTACTTCAACTAGATTATCATGTGTTGGACTATCATCTTTTGATAATGCTTTGAGTAAGGGGGAGCAACTTTTAAAACCAAACATTTTAATAGTTTCAAATTTTAAATCTCCATTGTTATTTTGAGCCTAAAAATTTTTTAAATTCTTTTTGATTTAACAAAAAGGGGAGAGATTGGTTTGAAAAATTGTGTTTTTAAATGAATAAGAGGGAGTTTTAATTACTTTTCTATATTTCATCTCTTATTCAAATTTTTAAACTTAAAGGGGAGAGAATCCCAAACAATTTTACAAGTTGGTTTTATTATACCAAAAATAGGAGATTGAAGAACTAAGTGTTTTGATATAATAATTGAAAAATGTTTTGGAATAATTTGAAAAGAATTTAAAACATGTCTTTAAGTCCAAACAACTTGAAAATATGTTTGAGGTATTTAAAAAGGTTTTTGGCAAAGTTTGGAATGTTTTAAAGTAGTCAAACCTGGCTTTTCTGCACTACTGTACCGATACGGTATACCCCGTATCGATACCTTTTTACTCCAGATTTGATTCTGCCAAAACCCGTACCGATACAGACTTTCCCGTATCGATACGGATAGGGGTCGTACCGATACGCCTTTAAAGCGTATCGATCCCTGCTTTAACAACCCCAACGGCTATTTCCCAACAGTCTTTTAAAATGCAGATTGTACCGATACACTCCCTAGCGTATCGATACGCATAGGCTGGCAAGAGCCTAACGGCTAGTTCTGAAGAAGGGTGTACCGATACGGGTACCCGTGTTTCGATACGGTAGGCACCAGATGTAACGCCCCGGTTTTGGGCTCAGAAGTTTTGGGCGTTGACCGGTTCGGTCAAAGTGCTGATCGAATATATAAAGGTGAAATTAGGAAAGCCTAGTTCGGGTTGCATTAAAAATATGGAAAAATGTTCTAAAATCATCTTTTAATATATAAAAGTGAACTGTGAAATCAATTTTGGAAAATGAGGTTCGGAAGGGTGACATTTTGGCTAGTGACTAAAATGTAATTTTTGAAAACTGTGTGACTGTTTTAAAAAGGATTGAAACTTTGAATCTTTAAGGAGCTATTTACCCAAAGGGGAGTTTCTCCAGATTTTCTAGAATATTAAATGATTTAATTAAATGTTTTTAAACTAAAGAAAAGTGGAGGGAAGATATTTTCCTAATTCTAACTAACTTTTCTCTCAAATCTTCTATTTTCCTTTTCTCTCATTTTCTCTCAAACCAAACACTTTCTCTCCAGAGATTTACTTCTGATTTTGTCACTCAAATATTCCTTTTCAATTCTCTTTGGATTCCTAATCATCTCTACAACAAAACCTCACCATTTGCAAGTTGTTTCATCAAGCTTTTTGGTTCCAAAAAGGGAGAAACTCAAGTTTGGAGGTAAGAACGTCCTTCTCCTCTAAACTCTCAGTTCTTTACTGAAATTCCTAAGTTCTCAATCCTTGATTTGTGATTTGTTAAAGGCTTTTCAATTGAAATCTTGATTTTGGCTTAAAATGCAAGATTTGCTTGATTTTGGTGAAATTTTCGTGTGATCTGTTTGGGCAGTGTTTTGAAGTGTCAAATTGATGTTAAATGAATGCTAAATTGATTAGAAGTTGAGGTTTAATTAATGCAATCCCGGATAGGTTGAATTTCCTAAGTTTTGCTTGAGTTTTGGTTGTTTTTGGAGTGATCTTGGTGATCTGTTATACCTGGAGGTATAAAGACGTGTTTGTGATCATTTTGGATGTTAATTGATGTTTAAAAATGGTTAGAAGTGATGGATCCTGGCTGGGTAAAGTTTTGGAAGTGTTTGGAGGTGATTTCGGTTGTGTTTGGTAGCCGAATTGTTGGATTTGTGTTGAGCAGCGAGTTGTGTTGTGTTGCTGGTGTTTTTAATGCATAATGATGCATTAATCCTCTGTTGTTATGTGTTTGAAACAGGGGAGATCGATCCGTGAGCATTAGAGGTGTTGTGGAAGGTTTCAAATGCTTGGAAGGCTTGTTGGCTAGCCTTGTTTTGTGTAACGGTGAGTGAAGTTGGGTTTTCAGCTTTTAAACCAAGGTTTGGAGGTTTTGGGAGCTTAGTTTAAGTCTAAACAACTTTGCTAAGCTCAAGAGTAAGTATTTGGATTTTCGCTCTTGGTTTGAGTTGTGAATTGGCTTTAAAAGCAATTGTGTTTGGTGGTTGCAATGCATGTGATTTGCATGGTTTATATTCTGTTTTGAAAGCATATTTTAAGCATGGTTTAATGCTGGTTTTGAAAGCCATATGTGAAGGATGCTCAAGGTAAGAGATCCTTAGTTTTATACATTGAAAATGTGGTTTTGATGCATGGTGTTGCATGTTATTCAATGGCTTTGTGTAATGCTTTAAAACAGTGGATTGATGATGGTAAATGATGGTTTTTGCATTATGATTATGCATGTGAATCATTGGACTAATGTAGTAAGTTGGTTATATTGGCAAGTGATGTAAATGGTTCTTGGTTTCTTTGATCAGATATAGTTAGCCGGCTATAGGATTGGGTGCACCGTGAATAAAGTCGCCTTGGAGGTGGAGTGGTTAAGAGTGAACCGGTAAACTCCCTTCAAGTATCCTAACGAGATGGTTAAGGTCATAATGGAGGTGGAATGCCCATTCGAGGACCTTGGTTAAGCAAAGGTTATATGGTGGTTAAAAGTCCATATATGGGAACCTTGTTCTTGTTAAGACCACAATGGTGGTGTAAAGTCCATGTGTGGATCTTGTGTTGGGTGTCCCGGATCTCGTTAGTGATGTTATACAACTACCAATCGGTGATGCTAAGGTTGTATGGTGTTTAAAAGTCCATACATGGGAACCTTGTGCATGTTAAGGTTATATGGTGTTTAAAAGTCCATATATGGGAACCTTGTGTAAGCTAAGGTTGTATGGTGTTTAAAAGTCCATACATGGGAACCTTAGGAAAGTTAAGGTTGTATGGTGATTAAAAGTCCATACATGGGAACCTTGTGAAAAGTTAAGGTTGTATGGTGTTTGAAAGTCCATACATGGGAACCTTGTGAATGTTGAGGTCAAATGGTGTTTAAAAGTCCATTTGGGGACCTTGGATTGGTAGTGTGTATGAAGCGTGGGGACAACGCTTGTGATCCGCGTATCCGATTGGATGTTGAGTTGAAAAGTGGACGTGGTTGATCACTTGGGAGCCAATATAATGTTCTTGATTATGATTAAGCATGAGATGCTTGAAAAGATGCATGGTTGCATGAAAAGTGTTTAATGCTTGTGAATGCATGTTTACTTGTTAAGTTGAACAAGTGTTGTTTATCATTTGGTAAATGATGCATGTGTGCATGAAATCTCTTTAATGCATTGGAGTCTTGTTAAGACTTGTTTTAAAAGGCATGTGATGATGATGTTGTGGTTCATAAGTTGCCTTTGTTTAATGCATGTGTTGGATTGATTGAGTAAATGGTTTTAAAGGGTTTCTTGCTTGGAATGATTTTCAAGTATAAGAAAGGTATGTTATGAAATGGAAGTGTTTTCCAAGGTATGAATTTAACTTTGCATATGGTGTTTATGCATGGAATGGTTAAATGGATGATTTTGCAAATTATGCTTTGAAAAGGTTTTCTTAGCTTGCTAAGCTAAGGGTTGGTTTTCATGTTTGAGCAATGCATGGTTTAAGCATGTTGTTGAAAAGGGGTTTTCAAACTTTGCTTGGTAAACAAATCGAGTTGCTTTTCAAAGAGGTTTTATGACTCGCTGCATTGATGGTGTTTTGGTTTTGAGCATTCCTCACTAAGCATTATGTGCTTACGCTCCTTTTTGTCCATCAATGCAGATTCTTGAAGTTTGGACAGCGAGAAGCAAGGGATTCAAGGAGGACTCCATTTGAGATGTATGTCTCGGTGAATAGCTATAGTTAATAAAGGCATTGGGGTAGAATCTCTTGGGTTGATGTTTATGTGTTCGTATATGTTCGAACAAGGATGGTTATATGTTGTTGTTAATGTTGTTGGATCATGTTTTGGCTTATATGAGATGGATTTGGAGATTTTGTGTTTAAATGGTTGCTTGTGTAGGAAGCATGCCTATAGAATTGGGGCTTTACGTATATGATGATAATATGTTGAATTGTTGATGCAAGTATGTCTCTTATATGTTGAATTGCATGATGGTAAAGTTTGGTGGCTTTTGGAGTATGTTCGGATGGTCAATTGCGTGTTTTAGCATGTCTTTTTCTGCATTATGTGCAGGGCGTTTCGGAACAGGGACTACCGTTTCGGAACGGATGCCCTGAATCAGCCCAGGCGTCCGAAACGGTAGACATCGTTTCGAAACGGAAAGCATTCTGCCAGCCACCTGTTTCGGTACGCGTTGCGGAACGGCCCCGCGTTTCGAAACGGGCTCATCCTGTTTCGGAACACGTGACCGTTGGGGGCTGACAGTGGCAGTTAAATGTTTTGGAATGTTTGCTTTTTGGTCCTGAAACTTGTTTGTGCAATTGTATGAGTTTGGGATGTCCGTTTAAGCTGAAATTTGGCAGAGAAGCATGAAACTTGATTAATTTTAAGTTGGTAACTTAAAATCTGGTTACGTTCTTAAAGTTTTCAAAATTTACAGTTTGGTCCCTAAAGTTGTTAATTGTTCAATTGGGTCCCTGTTTGATCTCTGATGTTTATGATCTTCGAGTATGTTGTTGTGAGATCACATCTAAGGTTAACGTGCATTTAGACAAGATTAAAAAGGAAAAAAAAGGGTCGTTAATCAAAGTTGACTTTCGGGTTGACTTTGGTTTTCCCCGTGTGACTTTCTTAATTCGGGTCAACCGTCTGGGCCGGGTTAAAGGGGTTACATTTGGTGGTATCAGAGCTAAGTTGCGAATGCTTGGGGAAAACGGTAAATTGTTGTGATGTGTGTTGATGTTTACCTTGTTGTGTGGATGAAAGTTGGTTGAATGTTGGTTGAAACACGTGTTTCTGAGTAAGTTGTTGATATTTGCAAGCATGCTTTGTGTTTAAGAATCTTGGTTGAGCTTACGTGGATATATGCTAATGTTGTGAGTTGGTTTAATGCATGATGAAAGTGAAATGAGTATGTTATGTGGATAGTATGCTGTTGCAAGTGGATGCTGTTTGATGAAAGCATGATCGAAGTATGTTGTTTGATATGCTTGAGGTTGTGATATCCATGTTCGTGTTGACTGTTATGTCATGTAATAGAGGGGGGATTCGGGATACCCAATGCCTTATTATTATAGCTATTGTGTTATTTTGCAGTTGGAGTTTGAATCCTTGCTTAAAGCTGGTCTAACTGGTTTGTTTGTTTTGTTGTGATTGTTTGTTGTTGTTAGTAGTATGGCGAAGTCGTTGATAGAATGGCAGTTGGGTGAGATGGTTGCTGCCTTAGGGCAGGTTGTTAAGGCTTGGAATTCACCCTTATGTAGAGGTGTTTCGTCTCAGTCTTCTGTGCCTGGAGTTGAGGTGGTAAGGCAGGAGGAAGAAGCTGGTTCTGTGATGAAGAGTTCATCACCTGTTGCTCAAGAGGTGTTGGGAACATCTCAGGCTGTAGCAAGGGTAAAGTCAGTGGATGTGCTGGCTGTAGGATGTGTGGGTTTGCCGAGGCAGCGTTTGTTGGATTTGGGTGCTGTGGAGTATCATGGTTCTTCACCTGAGACATTTGAGGCTTGGTTGGCCAGTGTGATTCTGATTCTGGATCAGGAAGGTTGTGATAATGCTTGTAAGCTGGGAAGTGTTGTCTCTTTGATGTTGGAGGATGCATGTGTCTGGTGGACATCTGTGGCGGTGGCGTCACATATCCATGATATTGACTGGGATTTCTTTGTATCTGCCTTTTATGAAAGGTATCTTGGAGAGAAGTTTCCAAGGGTTAAGCAATGTGAAGGTAGTGCTGTTGTGGAGCAAGTGTCGCTTGAGCAAGGAGTGGAAGCTCAGCCACCGGTATGTGACCGTTGTGAAAGGCGCCATGTTGGAGGTTGTTGGGGCGCGGGTGCTTGCTGGAACTGTGATTCTAAAGTGCATGTTAAGCGCGATAGTCCTCTTGGGGTGAAGTCAGCTTTGGTGATAGCCAAAGGATCTCTGAAAGGTCGTGGGCACGGTCGAAGCAAGGTTCAGAGGTGGAAGAAAGAGCAGGAGGTTGTGAAGAGTTTGGGAAATGAGAAGTGCTGGAAATGTGGGTCTGCTGGACATATGAGACGTGATTGTTTGATGTTGGCTCGGAATAGCCAGGGTTCTTTACCGCAGGGAGATGGTGATGACCTTAAAGTGTTAGCTGGTGCTGCAGCGGTGTGGCAGGAGGATGATGGTTCCGCGAGGAAGAGAGCTCGTCTGATGAAGCTTCAGGGTGGTGATGTGTTTTCAGGTAATTTTGTTAAGTAATCTTTGCTCTAGTTACCTTAGTTGGGTTTCTGTTGGTTTTCCTTGCGTGGTAAGTTTAGTCTTGTTGCCAGCATGTTGAGGTTATAGTTGTAGTTTTGGAAACATCTTTGGTGTGAAGAAGGTTTTAGTGAGTTTTGTGGTTAATGGTTGTTGGTATGATGGTATGATGGAGTTATATAAGTTAGAAGTGAGGAAGGAGATTGTTCTTAGACGGATTCTGAGGATGTTATTGGAGGGTGTGAACTGGCATTCATGCACAGTTAAAATCATTGTTATATGCTATATTATATATGTGCTGGTCCATGCATACATGTGGCATGACATTAGAGGTTTTGCATACATGTACATCAGGCATTGATAAGGCATGTTGGTGATCATGCATACGATGTTCACACTCGCTAATAACTAATCGAATCTGTTAGTATGGTGGTTGGGTTAGGTTGGATGATGGGTTCTTTAGAGGTTGTTTTGGTGTTGGGTGAGAGTTAGAAGTAATGGAGTATATTAAGCTAGTTACTAGTAATAGTGAGAGTGGTATAGCCTGTTGGTAGAAGGATAGTGTTTGATGCTTAAAGAGTTTAGTGGTTTGGTGGTGAGGAGTACCGGTTGAGGTTAGAATCGGTCAAGTGGTTTGAATAGCTAAGTGGAAGGGGTAGTTCCTTGGTGCTAAGTGATGTTGCAGTTTAGTGGTTGTGTTCCCAAGTGCTGAGGTAGCTTAGCATTTAAGTTGTTGTGGAAGGGATGGTTCGTAAGTGTTGGTTCTTAGCAACCTTTTGAGGAGTTGAGGAGTTGTTATGTATGTTAGGATAAGCGATGTTCTGGTAAGGCAAGTATTGTGGTCAAAGCTTGCGGTGGATAGGCAATGAAAGGTCAAAGGCCATTGTTGGTTGGTTGGGTTCTTGTGAGTAGTGGTTGGCTGGTTGTGGGTATGTGAATTTCTTTTGTAGTCAGCTGGTGGTGTGTGATACGGTTGGCGGAGTTGAGTTGGGGTTGTGATGTAAATTTTGGATGGTGGGTGAGTAGTCCTGGTGAGTCGTTATGGTAATGTTAGTGGCAGATGTGAAGGATTATCAGCATTCGTTGAGGAGTTTGGGTAAACGGTTGTTACTTAAGGATTTTTGCTTGTTGGGAAATCCTTGGAAGAGGTTTGGGAGTTTGCAAGAGTTTTTAAAAGCAGAGAAGTTTGCAAAGTGGCTGAATTGGATTGGTTAGTGTCGCTGTGTAAACAAGTCTTGGGAGTTGTGTGTTACGGTGATGTGTGCTGTAAAAGTTGAAGTTCTTCAGGTTGATGTTGGGGCTGTGTACAGTCCAGATATGTGAAAGGTTAAGTTATGGCTATTTTTGTGTGTTCTGGATTTTATGAACAGTATGTGGTGGTGTTGAGTTGGTGGAGTTTTTGTGTGGAATGTGTTCAGTGGTGGTTGGGGCTTTTGTGTTGCCGTGTGTGTTGCTTTGGGAAGGTTGTGGTTCTCTTTTCGCCAGTTGAAATTTCGAGGACGAAATTTCCTAAGGGGGGGAGAGTTGTAACGCCCCGGTTTTGGGCTCAGAAGTTTTGGGCGTTGACCGGTTCGGTCAAAGTGCTGATCGAATATATAAAGGTGAAATTACGAAAGCCTAGTTCGGGTTGCATTAAAAATATGGAAAAATGTTCTAAAATCATCTTTTAATATATAAAAGTGAACTGTGAAATCAATTTTGGAAAATGAGGTTCGGAAGGGTGACATTTTGGCTAGTGACTAAAATGTAATTTTTGAAAACTGTGTGACTGTTTTAAAAAGGATTGAAAATTTGAATCTTTAAGGAGCTATTTACCCAAAGGGGAGTTTCTCCAGATTTTCTAGAATATTAAATGATTTAATTAAATGTTTTTAAACTAAAGAAAAGTGGAGGGAAGATATTTTCCTAATTCTAACTAACTTTTCTCTCAAATCTTCTATTTTCCTTTTCTCTCATTTTCTCTCAAACCAAACACTTTCTCTCCAGAGATTTACTTCTGATTTTGTCACTCAAATCTTCCTTTTCAATTCTCTTTGGATTCCTAATCATCTCTACAACAAAACCTCACCATTTGCAAGTTGTTTCATCAAGCTTTTTGGTTCCAAAAAGGGAGAAACTCAAGTTTGGAGGTAAGAACGTCCTTCTCCTCTAAACTCTCAGTTCTTTACTGAAATTCCTAAGTTCTCAATCCTTGATTTGTGATTTTTTAAAGGCTTTTCAATTGAAATCTTGATTTTGGCTTAAAATGCAAGATTTGCTTGATTTTGGTGAAATTTTCGTGTGATCTGTTTGGGCAGTGTTTTGAAGTGTCAAATTGATGTTAAATGAATGCTAAATTGATTAGAAGTTGAGGTTTAATTAATGCAATCCCGGATAGGTTGAATTTCCTAAGTTTTGCTTGAGTTTTGGTTGTTTTTGGAGTGATCTTGGTGATCTGTTATACCTGGAGGTATAAGGACGTGTTTGTGATCATTTTGGATGTTAATTGATGTTTAAAAATGGTTAGAAGTGATGGATCTTGGCTGGGTAAAGTTTTGGAAGTGTTTGGAGGTGATTTCGGTTGTGTTTGGTAGCCGAATTGTTGGATTTGTGTTGAGCAGCGAGTTGTGTTGTGTTGCTGGTGTTTTTAATGCATAATGATGCATTAATCCTCTGTTGTTATGTGTTTGAAACAGGGGAGATCGATCCGTGAGCATTAGAGGTGTTGTGGAAGGTTTCGGATGCTTGGAAGGCTTGTTGGCTAGCCTTGTTTTGTGTAACGGTGAGTGAAGTTGGGTTTTCAGCTTTTAAACCAAGGTTTGGAGGTTTTGGGAGCTTAGTTTAAGTCTAAACAACTTTGCTAAGCTCAAGAGTAAGTATTTGGATTTTCGCTCTTGGTTTGAGTTGTGAATTGGCTTTAAAAGCAATTGTGTTTGGTGGTTGCAATGCATGTGATTTGCATGGTTTATATTCTGTTTTGAAAGCATATTTTAAGCATGGTTTAATGCTGGTTTTGAAAGCCATATGTGAAGGATGCTCAAGGTAAGAGATCCTTAGTTTTATACATTGAAAATGTGGTTTTGATGCATGGTGTTGCATGTTGTTCAATGGCTTTGTGTAATGCTTTAAAACAGTGGATTGATGATGGTAAATGATGGTTTTTGCATTATGATTATGCATGTGAATCATTGGACTAATGTGGTAAGTTGGTTATATTGGCAAGTGATGTAAATGGTTCTTGGTTTCTTTGATCGGATATAGTTAGCCGGCTATAGGATTGGGTGCACCGTGAATAAAGTCGCCTTGGAGGTGGAGTGGTTAAGAGTGAACCGGTAAACTCCCTTCAAGTATCCTAACGAGATGGTTAAGGTCATAATGGAGGTGGAATGCCCATTCGAGGACCTTGGTTAAGCAAAGGTTATATGGTGGTTAAAAGTCCATATATGGGAACCTTGTGCTTGTTAAGATCACAATGGTGGTGTAAAGTCCATGTGTGGATCTTGTGTTGGGTGTCCCGGATCTCGTTAGTGATGTTATACAACTACCAATCGGTGATGCTAAGGTTGTATGGTGTTTAAAAGTCCATACATGGGAACCTTGTGCATGTTAAGGTTATATGGTGTTTAAAAGTCCATATATGGGAACCTTGTGTAAGCTAAGGTTGTATGGTGTTTAAAAGTCCATACATGGGAACCTTAGGAAAGTTAAGGTTGTATGGTGATTAAAAGTCCATACATGGGAACCTTGTGAAAAGTTAAGGTTGTATGGTGTTTGAAAGTCCATACATGGGAACCTTGTGAATGTTGAGGTCAAATGGTGTTTAAAAGTCCATTTGGGGACCTTGGATTGGTAGTGTGTATGAAGCGTGGGGACAACGCTTGTGATCCGCGTATCCGATTGGATGTTGAGTTGAAAAGTGGATGTGGTTGATCACTTGGGAGCCAATATAATGTTCTTGATTATGATTAAGCATGAGATGCTTGAAAAGATGCATGGTTGCATGAAAAGTGTTTAATGCTTGTGAATGCATGTTTACTTGTTAAGTTGAACAAGTGTTGTTTATCATTTGGTAAATGATGCATGTGTGCATGAAATCTCTTTAATGCATTGGAGTCTTGTTAAGACTTGTTTTAAAAGGCATGTGATGATGATGTTGTGGTTCATAAGTTGCCATTGTTTAATGCATGTGTTGGATTGATTGAGTAAATGGTTTTAAAGGGTTTCTTGCTTGGAATGATTTTCAAGTATAAGAAAGGTATGTTATGAAATGGAAGTGTTTTCCAAGGTATGAATTTAACTTTGCATATGGTGTTTATGCATGGAATGGTTAAATGGATGATTTTGCAAATTATGCTTTGAAAAGGTTTTCTTAGCTTGCTAAGCTAAGGGTTGGTTTTCATGTTTGAGCAATGCATGGTTTAAGCATGTTGTTGAAAAGGGGTTTTCAAACTTTGCTTGGTAAACAAATCGAGTTGCTTTTCAAAGAGGTTTTATGACTCGCTGCATTGATGGTGTTTTGGTTTTGAGCATTCCTCACTAAGCATTATGTGCTTACGCTCCTTTTTGTCCATCAATGCAGATTCTTGAAGTTTGGACAGCGAGAAGTAAGGGATTCAAGGAGGACTCCATTTGAGATGTATGTCTCGGTGAATAGCTATAGTTAATAAAGGCATTGGGGTAGAATCTCTTGGGTTGATGTTTATGTGTTCGTATATGTTCAAACAAGGATGGTTATATGTTGTTGTTAATGTTGTTGGATCATGTTTTGGCTTATATGAGATGGATTTGGAGATTTTGTGTTTAAATGGTTGCTTGTGTAGGAAGCATGCCTATAGAATTGGGGCTTTACGTATATGATGATAATATGTTGAATTGTTGATGCAAGTATGTCTCTTATATGTTGAATTGCATGATGGTAAAGTTTGGTGGCTTTTGGAGTATGTTCGGATGGTCAATTGCGTGTTTTAGCATGTCTTTTTCTGCATTATGTGCAGGGCGTTTCGTAACAGGGACTACCGTTTCGGAACGGATGCCCTGAATCAGCCCAGGCGTCCGAAACGGTAGACACCGTTTCGAAACGGAAAGCATTCTGCCAGCCACCTATTTCGGTACGCGTTGCGGAACGGCCCCGCGTTTCGAAACGGGCTCTGCCTGTTTCGGAACACGTGGCCGTTGGGGGCTAACAGTGGCAGTTAAATGTTTTGGAATGTTTGCTTTTTGGTCCTGAAACTTGTTTGTGCAATTGTATGAGTTTGGGATGTCCGTTTAAGCTGAAATTTGGCAGAGAAGCATGAAACTTGATTAATTTTAAGTTGGTAACTTAAAATCTGGTTAAGTCCTTAAAATTTTCAGAATTTACAGTTTGGTCCCTAAAGTTGTTAATTGTTCAATTGGGTCCCTGTTTGATCTCTGATGTTTATGATCTTCGAGTATGTTGTTGTGAGATCACATCTAAGGTTAACGTGCATTTAGACAAGATTAAAAAGGAAAAAAAGGGTCGTTAATCAAAGTTGACTTTCGGGTTGACTTTGGTTTTCCCCGTGTGACTTTCTTAATTCGGGTCAACCGTCTGGGCCGGGTTAAGGGGGTTACACCAGAACTGCAAGTAATGTGGGAAAAAAAAGGCTCCAACGGCTCCAAAACAACCCCAACGGTCCTCAACGGCTATAAACTCGTTTGGGAGTATAAAAGCGACCTCCAAGCATCAAGAGAAGACTAATGCTTGAATTGTCAACAACACTATGATCAAGATTTTGTCTTAGAGCTTAATTGTTCATTTTCTTGTATAGACAACACTTGTGAGCTAAACATTGTTATATTTGTTCAAGTGTTTAGGTTTTGGGTGAGAGCTTATTAGTGCAAACAATTACCTATTAGAGGGATTTCAAGTTTGCTTTAGAATTTCTCTTGTAAAGAGGGTTTACTCAAGCTTTGGGTAGAAAGCTTTGAGGATTGTAAAGGTTGCCTCCTTTGCCTAGAAGGGGGCGAAATTCTTAATGAATTTGGTTGAAATCCTAAGTGGGGTGCTAAGTTAGTGGATGTAGGTGCTTGTTAGAAGGCCGAACTACTATAAATCCTTGTGTCCAATTCCAATCTTTTAGCTTCCACTTTAACACCCAAAAATATAATCTTCTCCTAACTTGGAAAACACATCGGTTGAAGGAAATCGAGCACCATAAAACTTAACAAAACCTTTACAACCTAGACTCACTCGCCGAGCTTTGGGAACACTCTTAAACAAGAGAAAATCTAGCAAACTGAAAATCCCTCTAAAAGTTATGTGTTTGCACTAATAAGCCCTCACCCAAAACCTAATACACTTGAGCATACATTGAGAATTAAACTCACAAGTGTATTCTATACAAAGAGTGGGAATTTAAGCACTAAGACACATTTGACATCATAATGTTGTTGACTTGTGGATCATTAATCTTCCATAGATGTTTGGAGGTCCCTTTTATACTCCCAATTGAGTTCATAGCTGTTGGAGACAGTTGGGATTGAATTGGAGCCATGGGGGCTGATTTTCATGATGATTTCCCAATTCTAGTGCAAGGTGTATCGATACGTCGGGTATCCGTATCGATACGGTTCCTTTGGTAAGGAACCGTTGTGCATCCCTCAGCTGATGTGTATCGATACGCTTCTTAGCGTATCGGTATAGCCTGTACTTTAAAAATATGTTGGGAGATAGCCGTTGGGATAGTTGGAAATAGTCGTTGTAATTCAAACACAGGATGTCGGTACGCTTCATAGCGTATCGATACGACCCTACTCTGTTTCGATACAGACAAGCCGTATCGGTACGAGTTCTGGCTACTGGAATTTTTCTATAGCTGAAACCCTAAAGCATATCGATACGGTGTATACCTTATCGGTACGGTGGCTTGAAAAATAAAGGTTTTGCTACTTTAAAGATGTTTTAAATCATTCCAAAGCCTTGTAAAATTCATCAAACATATTTTCAAGTTGTTTTTGGACTTATTAACATTTTAAAACCTTTTCAATTTAGTCCAAAACAATTTTCTATTATTATATCAAAACAAACATTTCAACAGTTACGTGTAGGAAAGGATTAACACCCCAATCACACTCGAGAATCGGTACCAAAATATTTATTGCTTTTAAAAGAATGTAAATCTTTGAAATTTAAATTGAATTTAATTAAGTATACTTAATTGAAAATTGACTTTAATTGAAACGTGCTTTATCAAATTGGCGGGTTCAAATTAATTAGACATTTAATTAATAAGGATGACGATACATCAAATGATAGATTAAACCGACATTATATAATTCTAACTGTCGTGTTAATTTATGGTTAGAATTTTGTACGTCACCTTTATGCATAATGCAAGCATTTAGGTATGATGTTATGATTTGTCCACTTTTAGTTATCATCTACCTTGAGATGGTAAGGATTAATCCAAATATTTGGTCAACATCCACTAAGGCAGGACTGTTACGACACAAATATCAGAATTAATGAACACCTCCCTTTTATGGTTTAGATCAACTAATTATCAAGGTGTCCATTGAATTAAAAAGATTAAATGAATGACAATTTAAATGCATGATCAAATCCACCAATGCCAATATAAACACAGATAAGAAAAGCTAAATAAATACGAAACATGATCACAAATAAACATGAACATGGAAAAGCACGAATATTAAACTTAGATAATATTCTACACAAGATGCATATATACGTACACTATATATTATAACATATATACACATGCGTACATATAATATATATAGTACATAATATAAATTCTATACCATATATTATAATAATATCATATAGCACAATAATATATAACATATATAACGGGATGAGTCTACCACGCTCGACGAACACCGTTGAACACTTTTAACGATAAACATCGCTGAACATCATTAAATTGATTAATAAAAGTTAAAGATCTCAGGGACTCAACATATAATTATAAATTATTTAAAATGGAATTTTAATTAAATTATTTTCCATATATATTGTATTTTTAATTTTTTAAATAATTAGATCAAATATCAATCTTAGCTAATTTAAAAAATATAAGCACTAAACCCTAAACCTTAAATTGTAAATCATAAACCCTAAACTCGAAATTCTAAACCCTAAACATGTTCACCTTAGTTGTTTGTGTGTTCTGCATCAACTTGCTGCTGCTACAATACGTGCTGAAGCCATGACAGCCACTAGTGTTGGAACAACGCAGGTTGTTCCCCTTCTAATGAAAGCTATTGGATGGCAAGGTGGAAGCATTCTAACTCTAGGACATTAAAACGTGTTGTGGGTGCTGGAAATCGAGCTAGGGATGCACTTTTTGCATAAGGACTTAAGGTTGGTCTTCTCGAAGTATTTCTGGGGCTTCTCGATTGGACAACCGGGGAAGGAACTTTGCTCTCAGATGAAATGGAATGAATCAGAAATATCTATGGGTAGAATTTATGGTTTAGGGTTTTAGGTTTAAAGTTTATGGTTTTAGGTTTATGATTTAGGGTTTTAAGTTTAGGGTTTAGAGTTTACAATTTTGGATTTTGAGTTTAGTATTTTTTACATTTTAAATTGACTAAATTTGGTATTTATCTAATTATTTAAAAAATTTAAAAATATAATATATATAGAAAATAATTTAATTGAAATTTTATTTTAAATAATTTATAATTATATGTTGAGTCCTTGAAATTTTTAGTCTTTAGTAATCAATTTAATTGTGTTTAGTAATGTTCATCGTTAGTGGTGTTCGTCGAACGTATAAGAATTTTTCATAATATAATCACATATGTAAGCAAAATACATATACAACGTAACATATATAAAATACTAGACTATGTATATAACAAGATGCTTATATATTATACATGTTGTTAGAAATAAAATAACAAAGAACAACAAATAAGAATAATATAACAAAGAGATGAGAGAAAGAGGAAAATTCGTATTATCATCAAAACTAGACTTGTGTACAATGTCTTCATCAATTTATAGGCATAAGAAGTACATAATACATTAAAATCTAATTAATGGAGATAATATTCTTAATGATAAAGCAAATCAAATCTCCTAGATAAAGTTCTTATCATTATAGACATCCACATAGATAAATATTCATAACACTCCCCCTTGGATGTCTATGAAGATAATGTGCCTCGTTAAAACCTTACTAAGATAAAAACCCAGTGGGAAAAATTCTTTAGTGAAGGAAAAAGAGTACACATCTTTGATATGCATAACATGTTGCCTCATTAAAAACCTTACCAGGAAAACTCATTGGGACAAAACCTCGGTTAAGGGAAAAAGAGTGCAACGCGTATTTACTCCCTCTCATGAAAATATCACATAAGATCTTTGAATCTTCATAATTAAATCTTGAATACTATTTTTTCTAAAGATCGTGAAGGGTTAAACTTTTGAGTAATATGTTCCATGAAGCATCAACCTTGCATTATCTCTACAAGATATCATTTGTATCATATCTTGTGAAAGTAAATCACATATCTTCTGGATATGTTAGGTAAATGGTCTTAGCCAAACATATTTTTGGCTTGCCTCATACATAACAATTATTTCTACAAGATTTTAGGAGGCCTCGACGAATGTTTGAAGATCTAGAGGTAATGATCTTGGTATATCCATGAATATTTCTTGACCAACTAATATATGGTGCTTCAAGACCAAGAAAAGATATAATTATCTTTGTTCACATCCAACAATCTTACAATTATTGGGATACTTAATAGATATGCTCTATCCATATTGAATCTTTTTAAAGATTCTTTCAGCTTATATCCATTCATAGACAAAACGCATATTTAAGTGCTTGATCTTCAGGTCGAGATAAAACTAGATGTCAAGATTATTTTTCTCAAAAGCTTTTTGATTAAATGCATTGAAAGCACTTCATGAGTTTCCAATTTGAAGCTCTTCAGGTGTTCTAATGATATAATGAATCTTGATCAAACTCCTTTATAAAATATATAACGAAATATGATCATACTTATAGTATTTCCTCAATTAGTACCCACTAAGGCGATTATACCAAATGCACCAAAATATAAATATTCAAGGGGCATATCTAAATAAATTTCCTCAGAAATTTCCAAATTCTTCTAGCATTTTAAATCCTTCAAGGATAAATATAGATCCAAAAAATAATTAAACACATACAAAATATTTCATAACTGCCTAAGTAATTGCGTCCACCATGATGTAATTAGAATTCTTCATAAATCATAATTTAGTCGTATTTACAGCTACTTATTTGTGTCGCACTTGCATTACACCTTTAGGTATTTAGACTCATCGATAATTTAGAATTCTATATTGGCCAATTCAATATCTATACTTCTTGATATATTTCTATACAAGATCCTTGTTTTCTTTCTTTACTTCTATAAAAGTATTCCATTAAAAATTGTTTGTAAAATCGTTGTCGACAACTTTTCAATTTTTTGGTTCCATTCTCGTAGTGACATAATTGATCGAGATCTCTTCAAGATTTCAATCTTTATTTCAAGTACATGAAGCTCTTCAAGAGTTTTATTATTAGTTATGTCTTGGGTCTCTTCAGGAGCACCCGCCTCCAATATATGACCATCTTATACTATTTTTCATTTACGAGAATTTTGATCATTGGAACCAATTTTCAACTATCATGTTTCAAGCATGATTTACATCCATTCTCTCTAACATGCAATTTAAATTTAGAGCATTTCAACTGATATATGAGACTTAGTTACTCTCGTTGGGTCAGTAAATATGTCTGGCAGTTGACATTTAATAACATGAATTATCTTATAAACTTCTAGTTCATATACGAGGATCTAGATAATGATAATTTATTTTCTTTTATCCAACTAATTATTATCTCCCCCTAATGTTGAGAAAAAATCATGTCATAAATAATTCTCCAATCAATGTTTAAGAATTTAAACATAAAAGAAGACTCGTACTCAATATATATTCTCAACTGTTTTTTTATTTACCCATTTTGTGCGTTGTGGTGGAGCAATTCATAGCGCACATTCAAAAATTATAAAATGGGGAATGTATGACTTCTGATCAAAAACCAATCATAACGAGGAGTTTATTATAACTCGTTGGCTTGATGCATATAAATGTTGCTATATGAAAATATCATATAAATAATAATTGTCTTGTTCTTATAGTTTAGCTATTAAAGAGGAGGCATCCAATTAAAATTTTGCTAACTGTATTTTTCATAATCAATAGGCTTTGTATCAATTGATATAGCCTAAAATATAAACTCACTAGCTTTTGCAAGTAGAATAGTCTAATTGCATAATCTGAATCCTTTTAGAATCAATCTCACAAACTTCTAGTTGTAAGTTGATAAAACAATGTAGATGCATATAATCAAATCATATAAAACTTTCCACATTTGTGGATATATGAGCCCATATTTCATTCAGATATGCAAGACATAGAATCTCAACTTCAGTACAAGAACTTCAAGTTCTAGTTCTTTTGGTAGGTGGGATCAACTAAATCCTTTGAGAACAAACAACATAAGAACTTCAGGTTCTTTTAATAAGTGATATTTAATCAATTCCTTTAAGCAACACAAGAACTTTATGTTCTTTAATAAGCGAAATTTAATCAATTCCTTTGAGATAAGCCCCACGAGAACTCCAGGTTCTTTTAATACAGCATGTAAATCTCAATAATTTCTGCATCATTATTGATCAAGATGATCTAACCGATCATGCCAACTATATACATGTGTGTATATACATTTCTAAATTTGGTAAACTTCCGGTAAACCATAACACGTGATTCAGTTTTATATGTACATGTCTAGTATAGCCATCAAAACTGTTTCTTTGAATATAAATACATTTAGCTCTTTCGGAGCTTTCAATGGAAATTATCTTTTGGTAGCAATATATAGCTCTTCTAGAGCTTTCAACTGACTTTTGGCTACCAGAACTTATATCCACATTGACTTATTTCAAATGCCAATTGATAGCATATGTTATCTATAATTCCCGAAGGATTATTTTACGAACTCATATTGCTTTCTTAAAATTTCCACCTCTAGGGGTGACGATATCATTACCATTAGCGGTAATTATTACAATATTCATAATATTGCACTTTTCAAAATGTGTTTTCTCTCAAGCACTTATTGCGCTTCTAGATCATCAATATTTTTAGTACTTTGAGATATAGTACTCACATTATCCCTTGCATTAAATGGGAAAATATATCTTATGCTTCTGTTAAGCATAAATTGTCACCATAGATTGTATTTAATAAGTAATCATGTGAAACAAAATAAATAAATATTATAATGTATAAATATAAAACGTAAATAATTAATATGTAAAGTAAACAAACATAAAGCAAAATAAATAAAAAGATAAATAATTTTCTTCAAAGTTATGAGAATAATTAGAAGATGATTTATTCCATTTGAGGGTTATAAGGAAATCAACAACGTCCAAATGAGTTGGACCAGCTATGTCCAAATAAGTTGGACCAATATCATCTTCATCATTTTTCGCAAAAAAAAATTTACTTCTATTTTCTTTCCTCTGTCATTCAATGATTGTTGATTTTTCAGTGTACGACAAGTACAAGACCAATGGGTTATTACCTCACATTGGTAATAAAAAAGATTTTACTTCCTTAGAATTATCTTTTATCACTCTTGTCATCCTTATAACCTCACTACCGGTGGGTAGAAGTATTCTTAAAATGACCATAATGTCTATGTCCATGGCCTCGACCATGACCACAACTACTAATGTGGCATTTATTCTTTCCATTATAAATCTCACATTCACTTCAGGGAATGGAGTAGAGCCAGTGGGCCTTTAAAATATTTTTCACGATATTGTGTCTGAGGACAATATTATTTGTCGTGAAAAGTGGAGTATGTTTTTATTAACATATCCTTATCATAGAGAACAAAGATTTAATCCTCGTACGCGACATTGTTAAATCAGTTCACAATGTCCTTTAAAAACCTCTTTTGAGACCAGTAACCTCGCAGAACGGGATGCCCAGCCAAAATACTTTGATTATATCAAAGTTAGGTTACCAATTGAATATTGATTTATCATGTTTGCATTCACTTCAGGGAATGAAACAGATCCAATAATCACATGGAATAAACATCATGCTTGCATTCACTTTAGGGAATGTCTCCCATAAAACTTTTTGGATCAAGACGAATTTTCGTAACTTGAACTTGGGAGAAGTCAATAGTCGAGTTCGACACATGAGAATTATTGCTTTCGAGCAAATATAGACTTTATAATAATCTTCTTGTAAATTCAGAATCATCATGATTTATCGTACTTTAAAATCGTATTTTAAAGGATACAAATAATGTAAAACCTATATTTGTTTTTGATATAACAAAGTGTTTTAAGGACTAAATTGTAAAACTTGAAATGAATTTTTAAGTCCCTCAAAAGGTTCCAAATCAACAAGGATTTGATCTAGTTTGAAAAACTCAAACCCCCTAAACTTTTTCTAAGTGTTCCATGGCCAAATTGCTCAAAAACGTTTATGAGTATCGATATGTTTCTTACCGTATCGATACCTTTTTTAGAAACTTGGCTACTGGAGACAAACGTTTCGATACGCTCCTTACCGTATCGAAATAGGGTATCGAAACAAATTACATCTATATCGATACGCTCTCTCTATAAAATCCCAAGGAGTTTGAATCAAGTACCGATACGGTTTCACCTGTATCGATACGGTTTAAAATATTTTAAAAATTCAGAGCTTTAAATATTTCGACTGTTGCCTTGTATGTTGGTAGGTAACCAAATTTTAAAGAGGTGGTTAATGAGTATCGATACGCTCTTACACGTATCGATACGATATCTTCCAGTGAGCTAGGTTAAAAAAAATTGCATCGATACGGTCTTACCTGTATCGAAACGGTTCCCTAACCCGTACCGATACGCCTGAACGCATATCGATACGCCTCTCTTATATATGTGCAACGACTCTTTCTTTTTTTGAGAAAGGTATCGATACGCTTCCTCGAGTACCGATACTGTAGGTTGCAGAAGTTCATTTATAGTGGTAAGAGAGGGTTCCAACGGCTATAATCAATTCCCTAACCACCCAAACGACTATAATCAATGAAGAGGGTATAAAAAGAAGTCATTTGAAGACCAACAACAACTATTGAATCCTAGAGAAACATCTAGACACAAAATCCAAGCTCAAGTGCCTAAATTCTCATTCTTGTAAAATTCCAAATTGTATTGAGTGTAATTCTTATATTGTATTTTAATTTGGGTTGAGTGCTTGTATTCAAAGGGGCAAATTTGTATTAAGAGATATTCTTACTGCCTTCAATTTCTTCTTTGTAACCAAGTGAGGGTTTGGTCAATTTTGGGTAGAAAATTAACCGGTTTTGTAAATGTTTCCTCCTAAGCCTAGAAAAGGGGAAGATCAATTAGTGGAATTGTTAGAAAATCCTTAGTGGGAGCTAAGGTAATGGGTGTAGAGTTCATTTGGAACTTGAACCACTATAATTGTCTTGTTCTTCATTTTTTATTCATTCCACTTCACTTCCAAAATTTTAAAAATCCAATTCACCCCCTCTTGGCTTTGATCAATCCTTTGATCCACTCAACAACTGGTATTAGAACCTACCTCTTTGAAGGATTAACAACCGAAAGAGGGGATCCTAGGAAGAGTGTGATCATCAACAAAGCAAGCCATGGCATCTACCTTCGGCTCTAGCATGTTCGAGTCTCAATCGATCACCAAACCGCCTTTCTTCAACGGTGACAACTATCATTATTGGAAGAACCAGATGCGCCGCTTCATAAAGTCAAGTGATTTTTTTGTTTGGGTTGCTATAGAGGATGGTCCCATCATTCCGATGAAGAGAGATGATGAAGGAAGACGTGTGCCGAAAAGAAAAATAGAAGTGCTAAAGAAGCTTCAAATCAACGACAATGCTCTTCACATGTTATTTTGTACTCTTGGACCGGACATCTACTCCAAGGTCTCTTTCATCGAAAGTGCTAAAGAAGTTTGGGATACACTTGAGACAACCTATGAAGGGACAAGTGATTTGAAGGAAACAAAGATTGGAATTCTCAATCTTAGCTATGAGAATTTCAAGATGGAGCCCGACGAAACCGTATCTAAGATGTTTGATCGCTTTTTAACCATCGTCAATGGGCTAAAAGGTTTTGGAGAGATCATCCCGGAGGACAAGCTAGTCCGGAAGCTACTCTACTCTCTTCCCGAGTCTTGGGATGGGAAAAGAACCACTATCATCAAGGCAAAGAACTTGAAGACGCTAAAGCTTGATGAGCTAGTTGGTTCTCTCCTAACTCATGAAATCATGAAGCAAGGAAGGGAAGATGAAAAGATGAAAGAAGAGTGGAGAAGCTTGAGGTAGACAAGAAGAAGTAACTAGGAGTGGCTCTCAAAGCTTCTCTACATGATGAGAGCACTTCTAGTGAGGAGGAAGATCTTGAAGAATTGGCTATGATAGCCGAGAGATTCTCACGGTTCATGAGGTCCAACCGAGGTAGAAAGTTTCAAAGAAAGATGGACTTCAAGACAAAGAACAAAGAAGAAGAAAAGGATCCGGTCATATGCTTTGAGTGCAAGAAATCATGTCACATCCGTTCCAAGTGTCCTCAACTCAAGAAGAAGGGTTTTGAGAAGAAGAAAAAGCTCAAAGCCAAGCTTGCTACTTGGAGTGATGAGGAATCATCCGAGGATAAGGAACAAGAAGTGGCCAACCTTAGCCTCATGGCTATTGAGGAGGATTCTAAGGTAACCTCTAACTCATCTACTTTTGATTTTACCTATGAAGAATTACATGAAGCATATGATGAGTTACAAGAGGTGTATGATGAGTTAGTTGAGAAGTATAAGGAGTCCGTTTTGAAAAATAAAAGAGTCATTTCGGATTTGAATGCTAAAAATGATTTAATTTCTCAAGCTAACTTGGAATTTGAGAAAAAGATTTTAGGTCTACGAGATGAACTTGAATACTTTCAAAAAGAAAATGTAGATTTAAATAATCTTATTTCTCAATGTAACATTGAACACCAAAAGGTGTTAGATGAGCTCAATGAGCTCAAAAATTCTTTCAAGAGTGTTGGTCGTTTGAAAAATGAAATAGGTGAATCATCTAGAACAAACCAACATAAAAGAAAGAATTTTAACTACAAACAAAGTGGCTCCTATAGGCATACTAAAACTAAAAGAGTTAGAAGTGTATGGGTTCCTAAGGAACTTGTTAAATCTAATAATGTTGATGCCATGTCACCTTGGATTCCTAAGGGAACCAAGCTTTTGGGAGCTAACACTCGTGGACCCAAAATGATTTGGGTACCAAAAATCAAAGCCTAAATTCTTTGTTTGTAGGGGGAGCACTGCTACAAGGCCAAAGCACAAAGCCAAAACTCATGGTACCTTGATAGTGGATGCTCGAGGCACATGACCGGAGACAAGAGTCGATTCATGGAATTAAAGCCAAAAAGTGGAGGAGTAGTGACATTTGGTGACAACTCCAAAGGCCACATTGAAGGTATTGGCTCCATAGGTAATCACTCTACCATACTCATTGAAAATGTGTTGTATGTCAATGGTCTAAAATATAATTTGTTGAGCATTAATCAATTGTGTGATAAAGGGTTTAATGTCTTATTTAATGAAAATGAGTGTAAAATTGTTGACATTAAATCTAATAAAACAATACTCATTGGTCATCGCATATGAAACATATATATGGTGCATCTAGATGACATTCATTCATCCCATACATGTTTTGTTGCACAAAATGAAAATGATGCATGGTTATGACATAGGAAACTAGGACATGATAGCATTAGTGTTTTAGAAAAATTAGTTTCCCTAAATCTAGTTACAGGTTTACCCAAGATTAAGTTCTCAAATGATAAAATATGTGATGCATGCTCTAAGGGTAAACAACATAGATCATCCTTTAAATCCATTAACGATGCCTCTACTAGTAGATGTTTACAATTGATTCATATGGATCTTTTAGGTCCTATTAGAACTATGAGCTTGGGTGGTAAATCGTATGCTTTTGTACTTGTTGATGACTATTCTAGGTTTACTTGGGTTCTATTCTTAAGTACAAAAGATGAGGCTTTAGAAAAATTCATCACATTTTCTAAATTAACTCAAAATGATCTTGAGCTTAAAATTTCTCACATTATAAGTGATCATGGAACCGAGTTTCAAAATCTAGGTTTTGAAGAGTTTTTAAATGAAAATGGTATTAGCCACAATTTTTCGGCACCTCGAACTCCTCAACAAAATGGGGTAGTTGAGAGGAAAATAGGACTTTACAAGAAATGGCTAGAACCGTGCTTTGCGAAAACAATTGACCTAAATACTTTTGGGCGGAAGCCACAAATACCGCTTGCTACATTGTAAATCGAGTAATGATTAGGCCAATTTTAAAGAAAACACCATATTAGATTTTAAAATCTAAGAAGTCTAACATTAGCTATTTTCATCCATTTGGTTGCAAGTGTTTTGTTTTAAACAATGGAAAAGACAACTTAGGTAAATTTGATGCTAAAAGTGATGAAGCTATTTTCTTAGGGTATTCTTTAAACTCTAAAGCCTATCATGTATTTAATAAAAGAACTTTAGTAGTAGAAGAGTCTATACGTGTTGTTTTCGATGATAACCTCCTTCTGAGGAAGGATTATTGTGATGATGATGATGTAGGGATCATTGAAGCTAATGATGGTGGAGAATCATCAAAAGTGAATGAGATTCCATCAAAAGAGGAAGAAGCACAAGAACCGCCTCTAGAAGCATTGCAAGACATGTCTCTTGAGGAAAAGGAAGTGAGCTACCCAAGGGAGTACAACTATGCCAAAGGTGGTGAAATCTTGAGTGATCCATCCAAGGGGGTAATTACTAGATCCTCTCTCAAATTAATGAATAATGTTGCATTTCTTTCATGCATAGAGCCTAAAAATATCAAAGAAGTATTAAAAGATGAGTTTTGGATTTTGGCTATGCAAGAAGAATTAAACCAATTTGAGAGGAGTAATGTATGGACATTAGTTGAAAGGCCTAGTAATTAATCTACTATAGGAACTAAATGGGTATTTAGGAATAAAATAGATGAGAGTGGTAACATAGTGAGAAACAAAGCTAGGCTAGTTGCTCAAGGTTACACTCAAGAAGAGGGAATAGATTTTGATGAAACCTATGCACCATAGCTAGAATGGAAGCTATTAGGATGTTGCTTGCATATGCATGTTATCATGATATCAAGCTTTTTCAAATGGATGTAAAAAATGCATTTTAAATGGTTTTATAAATGAAGAAGTGTATGTGGAACAACCACCGGGTTTTGAGGATTCAAAATTTCCAAATCATGTTCTTAAGCTAACCAAAGCCCTTTATGGTTTAAAACAAGCTCCTAGAGCTTGGTATGAAAGGCTTTCAAACTTTTTAATTGAAACAGGTTTTGAAAATGTAAGGTGGACACTACACTTTTCATAAAAAAGATATAAAAATGACATCTTAGTAGTGCAAATATATGTTGATGATATTATCTTTGGATCTGCTAATGAATGTCATTGCAAAGAGTTGCTAAGTTAATGCAAGGTGAATTTGAGATGAGCATGATGGGGGAGCTCTCATTCTTTTTAGGACTCCAAATCAAACAAAAGGAAGGATGGCACCTTCATAAATCAAGTAAAGTACGTGAAAGATATGCTTAAGAAGTTTGTCTTGGAGCAAGCAAAGCCTCAAGCTACACCAATGAGCTCATCTACAAAGCTTGACAAAGATGAAGGAGGTAAGTGTGTTGACTCTAATCTTTATCGCTCTATGATTGGATCATTTCTTTACCTTACCGCAAGTAGACCGGATATATTGTTTAGTGTTTGCTTGTGTGCTAGGTTTCAAGCTAGTCCTAGAGAGTCTCACCTTATAGTCGTTAAAAGGATCTTTAGGTACCTTAGAGATACTCCTTGTTTAGGTCTTTGGTACCCTAGAGAGTCAACCTTTAACCTTCATGCTTTCTCAGCTGTGGATTATGGGGTTGCAAAATAGATAGAAAAGTACTTTCGGCACTTGCCAATTCCTAGGTAGTATGCTCATATCTTGGTTCTCTAAGAAACAAATTAGTGTAGCTTTATCTACCACCGAAGCCGAGTACATATCCTTAGGGAGTTTTTGTGCTCAAGTCCTTTGAATGAAGCAACAACTCTTAGATTATGGAGTTAAAGTACAAACTATACCCCTTAAGTGTAATAACACTAGTGCAATTTGTCTCACCAAAAATCCAATCCAACACTCTAGAACCAAACACATAGAGATAAGGTATCATTTCATTAGAGATCATGTCCTTAAGCAAGATGTTGTTATAGAGTATGTTGACACCTTAAATCAATTAGCGGACATCTTCACCAAGCCTCTAGACAAAGAGCGTTTTTGGTCCCTTAGGAGAGAGTTAAGTCTAACTAGCCTATCTTGACCCTTTCAGGCTCTTTTTGAGGTTAAAATTGCTTGATCTTATGAAAATTCATGTTTATGTGTTGTTGATCTTGATGGTAACCATGCTTGTAGCTTGAGGGAGTATGCTTCTATTAGAACGTGCTTAGATCTGCTCATTCATCATTTTCATACATTTAGAAGATGTTAAAGTCGAGCCTTTGGTTGTTCTAGTGACCAAAAATGCATTTCTGGGCATAGGGTATCGATACAGTCTTACGCGTATCGATACAAGTACTTCAGTAACTTTCCATATTGCATTTTCTCTCTTGCGGGTATCGATACAGTTAAATCTATTTCGATACGAGTTGTGAGCGTTTTGATATGGATGTCTTCCGTTTCGATACGATTCCTTGATACGTGGTTCCAAGGAATTATCGTTGTACCCCCGTATCGATACCGCCTTTAGGCGTATCGATACTCGATCGAGCAGAAGCTTTAATTGGGCATTAAAAGACTTTCATTATTACCAAAACTCTTTTTCAAAATCCTAATCGTTTTTCATCTATAAAAGGACCCTTAACCCTTCATATTTTCATCACACAACTTAAAGTTTCTTGAGGGTTTTTTAAAATCAAGCCAAATCTAAGGCTCTACATCAATTTGGTGCAAAATCTTCATACTTTCCTCCATCTCTCAATATCAAGGTATAAAATCTTCTTTTCTTTCTATTTTCTTTATTATTTTCATTTCAATTTTTGTTTGTTTTGTTTGTTCTTTCAAAAGATTTTATCATTTTTTTTGTTTTGTTTTGTCTTTCAAAAATCTTCTTACCTTGATTATTGATTTATCCATGGGGTTGAATGTGAAAATTAATGCACACACACATTGTTTTGATTAATTTTTCTAGACTATGGCACCTAAAAAGAGAGCACGCTCTACTAGCGAAGTTGGCAAAGGATCAAATCTCGGCGATGGCACTCGTCCGAATTTGACCCTAATCTATCAAAAGTGCTTTCGAACCCCTGGTGAACTCAACTATTTTTGATCTTTTCAAAACTACAAGATTCGACCGGAGAGGGTAATTTTCATTCCTTTTCTCAATTCAGAGCGTTTCAAGTTTGCTTATTTACCATTGCTCCAAGAATGGAAGTTCATGGATTTTCTTCAAATTCCGTGGTTTTTCTTTCAAAATTTTGTTTTGATCTTTTATGCCAATTCCAAGTGTGTTGCCAATGTCGAGGGTAATGTCATTGATGTTAATTCCTATCTTATGGGCAAGAAGATTACCAATGATGTCAAGACCCTTTATGATGTTTTTGGTTTTAAGGATGAGGGTATTGACGATGAAGGTGCTCTTGGACAGTTTTTGGGGGGATCCGTGACCGTTCTTAATGCTCATGACCGCATCTTACATTTGATGATCACTTGGTGGTTTAGGCCTTCTGAAGGAAAATACTCAACCATCCACCAAGTTGATGAATTTTTTATTAGATGCTTTCGTGAGAGGAATCGTCCTAACCTTGCTCGCAATATGTTCGCGGAGATTGTCTTTCTCGTTCAACATCGCCACACCTCTCTTGTTACTTCATTCACCTATGGCACGACTTTGAGCAACTTTTCCACTAAGAAGGAGATCGATTGCTCTCATGATTATCCGACGAATCTCACAAATCTGATTGATGAGAGGTCTCTATCTCGGGGGAAGTTTCATTATTTCAATGGTAATTGGCTTCGCCTTTCCGAGCTTCCTAGTGATGCTATACCCGAAGAGATTGCAAATTCCACCGTAGCTCCTCAAGCACCTCCTCCATCCATGGATTCTCTCATGACCTATCTTAATGAACAATTCACAAGCTTACGTACGAGAATTGGTTCTATTGATCAAGTCATGAATTCTGGGTTTGACTCCATTGATACTCGCTTCACAAGCTTAGAAGATCGCATGACTAATGTGGATAAGTGTATCTCTTCTATTGAGGCCGAGCACAATTCTATGAATATCTCTTTTACGGCCTTCCATGAAGAGTGGCGTCAATCAAGGAGGAACGATGATACCAACGAAGATGAAGATGAATGTAATGAAGATGGTGATGGAGATGATTCTTATATTAGTCTTTGCATCTCATCCATGTCATCTTAGGATTTATATTCATGCACTTTGTTTTATGCTTTTAGGATTAAGTTTATCATTTAAAACCTATGCATTGATTTCTATTGTTTGGATTTTCGTTTGATGTTTCCTTCATTTATGAACTTTATGTTTATCTATTAAATGCTGCTTGGTTTAATGTTATGCCTTTATAGCCTATGTCTCTTTTTTGATCTAACAAAAAGGGGGAGAGGAAGTTCACAAGCTCATTAACTTAAACTTAAAATTTACCTAGCTAACATTAAGGGGGAGTTGTTTTTCCAAACTTTTTCAAAAGACATAAAAATTTTAAGTTTTGGTTTTGTTATATCAAAAACGGGGACATTGTAAAACCTGTGTTTGATTTTGATATAACAAAGTGTTTTAAGGACCAAATTTTAAAACTTGAAATGAATTTTTAAGTCCCTCAAAAGGTTTCAAATCAACAAGGTTTTGCTCTAGTTTGAAAAACTTAAACTCCTAAACTTTTTCTAAGTGTTCCAAGGCCAAATTGCTCAAAAACGTTTATGAGTATCGATACGCTTCTTACTGTATCGATACTTTTTTTAGAAACTTGGCTACTGGAGACAAACGTTTTGATACGCTCCTTACCGTATCAAAACAGGGTATCGAAACAAATTCCATATGTATCGATGCGCTCTCTCTCTGTAAAATCTCAAGGAGTTTGAATAGAGTACCGAACGGTTTCACCTGTATCGATACGGTTTAAAATATTTTAAAAATTCAAAGCATTAAATATTTCGACCGTTGCCTTGTTTGTTGGTACGTAACCAAAATTTAAAGAGGTGGTTAATAAGTATTGATACGCTCTTACACGTATCGATACGATATTTTCCAATGAGCTATGTTGAAAAAAATTGCATCGATACGGTCTTACCCGTATCGAAACAGTTCCCTAACCCGTACCGATACGCCTGAACGCATATCGATACGCCTCTCTTATATTTGTGCAATGGCTCTTTCTTTTTGAGACAGGTATCGATACGCTTCCTCGAGTACCGATACGGTAGGCTGCAGAAGTGCATTTATGGTGGTAAGAGAGGGTTCCAACGGCTATAATCAATTCCCTAACCACCCAAACGGTTATAGTCAATGAAGACGGTATAAAAATAAGCCATTTGAAGACCAACAACAACTATTGAATCCTAGAGAAATATCCATACACAAAATCCAAGCTCAAGTGCCTAAATTCTCATTCTTGTAAAAATCCCAAATTGTATTGAGTGTCATTCTTATCTTGTATTTCAATTTGGGTTGACTGCTTGTATTCAAAGGGGCAAATTTGTATTAAGAGATATTCTTATTGCCTTCAATTTCTTCTTTGTAACCAAGTGAGGGTTTGGTCAATTTTGGGTAGAAAATTGACCAATTTTGTAAAGGTTTCCTCCTAAGCTTAGAAAAGAGGAAGATCAATTAGTGGAATTGTTGGAAAATCCTTAGTGGGAGCTAATGTAGTGGATGTAGAATTCATTTGGAACTTGATCCACTATAATTGCCTTGTTCTTCATTTTTATTCATTCCACTTCACTTCCAAAATTTAAAAAACCCAATTCACCCCTATTGGTTTTGATCAATCCTTTGATCCACTCAACAAATAAAAATAGAGTTTACAAATATTGTGTTTCTTCTTGAGGACGATGAAGACATAGCAAACAGCCAAGACAACTTCTCATAATCTATTTATGTCATGCTCTTACTACAAACCATTTAAATATATCAAGAAAAACTCAAAACACGGTTAAAACACCAACTCATCATTATAATATCATAAACAAATATTAATCTTATAACAAAGAATCAATTGTTATAATAAATTCTCTTATAAATATTTCAATATTTCCTTATTGATGTATGTGTTGATTATTCGTATCCTCCATAATTAAGTACCAAGTATTTTCAATAGAGCATGTGAAATAAACAACTAATAAAAAACGAAGGTAATTAACTAGAAAAATCTAAATACTAAAGATAATTATTTATCAAATTAGGATGTTTAACGAAATACAATTCAAATCAAATTAAATTTGATAAAAATCCAATTCACTGCATCAAAAAGGTTTTAAGAAATTCAATTCAAGTCAAATACTCAAACTTGATTATGTAACTAAAGTTGAAAACATTAATAGTTTTACCTGAATGTCATTAGGGAACTTTATCGTCGCATGCATCACTAGTATTCTTTGATCGAGAATCTTGATGATTGGGATTCTCGATTGCCTCAACATATTAGCAACATTTTTGGAGTAAGACCATCGACACATCCGACTGAAGATTATTTTGGTTTTTGGTTTCGTCAAAATTCTTCGAGCAAACTTGTGCTAATAACGTGTTAGAAATAAAATAAGGAAGAAGAACGAATAAGAATAAAATAATAAAGAGATGAGAGAAAGAGGGAGATTCGTATTACTATCAAAACTAGACTTGTGTAAAATGCCTTCATCTATTTATAGGCATAAGAAGTGCATAATACATTAAACTCTAATTAATGGAGATAATATTCCTAATGATAAAGTAAATCAAATCTCCTTGATAAAGTTCTTATCATTATAAACATCTATATAGATAAATATTCATAACACATGCATATATGTCATATAAGGCAAAAAAAAAAAAAGGGGGGCAACAAATAAAATGGCATAAATGAGAAATAAAAAGGGATTTGATTTCATGTTTCAAATATAAAAGGACAAAAGGCTTTCCTCCCTACCCTATGTTCTCTCAACCTCAAACCTAGGAGTTTTCTTGGCCGCCATCATTATCACAGCTCTGCCATCCGTTGTCGCTCCGGTGAACCAAGACCGCCACAACAAAGCTCTCAACCTCCTCCCATTTTGACCAAATGGATTCTCTCGAAACAGCCACAAAAGTCCAAAATCAGACCGAACACGCGTGATCTTGGAGGCGTGATTCGCTGCTCTCCACCTTCGGATCGTAGTGAATCTGAGATATGTTACTCCCCACTGGCCGCACAACCTTCTCACCGTTGGGATCGGCCGTTGAAGGATTTGGTCGCTGGAAAACACCAAAAGCCGGAAGTGGGTAAGCCCTTGAGTGCGTTGGTTTCTTCGCCGCCAATCTATGCGCTCCACCGTTGGATAACCTCGGTTTTAAAGTATGTCAATCACCGTGACGCAACCTCGTTCCTCACCGTTGTTATTTGTCGTTGGAGCCATAGGTCACCGGAAACCTCTGAACCGAAGGTAAACTTCCCTTTTTTTTCTTTTTTTTTCTTTTCTTTTTTTCCTCTTTGATTCTAACTAGTAGAAAAACAAAAAAAAAGAAACAATGTTTCTCAATGTTATCTCTATATGATTGTAAAATCTCCTTGCTTTGCTTTTTGATTCGAAAAGAAGAAACTGGAGAAAAGAACTCTAAAAATGCTTTTTTTTCTCTTGATTCTTGAATGACCCTTTATAATTTGTTTCGGTCGGCTTTATAGCAAAATTACACTGATTTTTTGAAAATAAAAAGGCTAAAAATAACTATTGGTTGCTTAATTTGTCTTGTTGCATGTTCTGAAATTGTCGTTCATCCTTTGAATGTTGGTGGAGGCATGTATGGGAGGGGACTAGTTCACGTGCTGTAGAGGCTCGGTGGAGGGATCAAGGGTGTATGGAGTTGTTTTGGCGTGGAGCCAGTTGGGGGCAGCCTGAGCTTTATGGTTTAGTTTAGTGGGTTGAGCTTGTAATGTAATGGGTGTTTCTAGGGTTTAATAATTGGTAATGGGTTATGGATGATGTAAAATGGGTCATGTATTTTGTCTTATATATATTGGATTGTTTTATTTATTTATGGACTCGGTTTATTTATAATATATAATAATAAGGTAACTAAATGAAATTCATGTATTAAATTCAACCCAGACAAAAATTAGTGCTTACATCAAAATAATTGGTAATGGTTAGTTTAAATGCTTGCATCATGCATAAAGGTGACGTACGAAAGTCTTATTTGATGTCGGTTTAATCTATGGTTCGATGTATCGTCATCTTTCTTAATTAAATGTCCAATTAATTTAAACCCGCCAATTTAATAAAGCTTGTTCAATTAAGGTTAATTTTCAATTAAGACGACTTAATTAAATTAAATTCAAATTTCAACAATTTCCATCAATTAAAAACAACAAATATTTTAGTACCGATTTTCAGGCGTGATGGGGTGCTAACTCTTCCCCACGCGTAACCAACTCCCGAACCCTTTTAAATGAATCTTAAAGTTGTTCTCCTCACTGCTGACCCGAAAGTCTTGACAGGAAATGAATCGGTTGCCGAAGCTTAAAGCTATTCTCCTCACTACGAATTTCTTTGATCTTCTACCAAAATTCGGAGTTTGGAGTTGTTCTTCTCATTACGAAATTCTTCATCCTCTGATGTGTCGAAGCTTAAAATTTCTTTAATTTTCACAAATGTTGACAAATTCTTCTCATTGTGGATTCTTCTTGAATACGAATTCTTCTTGTTATGAGGTTTTTATCTTTCTATCAAGGTTGATGCCTGGGAAGCTCTTCTCGTTATGGACGAGCATTTCTCATTATGATCCATTCTCTCTTTGATAAGTGAATCATTCTCATCAAGAACTCCTCAAATCTTAGTTAGGTGAGTTCTCCTCATTAGGGACTCTTCATCTCCACTGAGATCTACCTCTCCAAACATAAAGTTATAGGTCGAAATCTTTTTTAATCTTTGAATCATTCAAAACAGCCAAAATGATTTTATGATATGAGTTAGCATGCTCCTAACCTAGGGATGTCTAACTAAGTATGATGCATGAAGAGAATCATTTTTAGAGGTGCTGGGGAAAAGTCTTTGCTTTCTGGTTGATCACCCTTAACTTCCACGAGCTTTCTGTCTTTGCTAAGTCTTCATATTTATCTTGCCTTGGAAGGATATGGTTGGCTTATAATGGTTAGACTAAAATCTGTCACCTCCTGAAGTCCACCTTTGAAGCACTGCCCCGCTCAACTAGGGCTTAGGTGTTGTCTCTTCATTGAGTCTTTATGATGAGTCATCTTCACTGTTAACATTGGGGTGAACACATGCCCCCAAATCTTCTGAACCTTCCATACTTTTGTGGGGTATGATCTTTATTTTTCTTTACTGAGTCTTCCCCCTTCGCTTCTCCTTGAAAGGAGATACTGACTTACACCGGTCAGAGTTGAATCTATCACTTGCTGAAGTCCAAATTCATAATATTACCATCAAATAATTCGGGCTTGTAATACCCCAAAAATCGGGTTAACTGTATCCAACGACTCTTGTATTTGAAATGGTCCTTTGAGATAAAACAATTGGATATATATATAGAAAATTTATATTGATAAAAATCTAGGATCAAATTGAAAAGAAGAGTGAGAAATGATAACTTACTTTTCAAGGACTAAATTGAATGATAAATTGAATGTTTGGTTATGGAACCATTAGCTAAATTGTTATAGAATTATTCTTCATTAGACTAATTGAGTAAGCTAAGACTAAATAAGAAGAAAGGGGGTTTTGGTGACCAATTAGTTAAAGGTTAAAATTAAATGATTTGATATATAAAGGTTTGCATGTAAATCTTAAAGAAACCCAAGGAGTTGTGCAGGTGTCATGAAATTAGGAAAGGCATGTGTAGGGAAAAAGGGGAGTCTCAGTTATAGAGGAAAAATAAAATAAAAATAAATACAAAATCTCATCATCGCTCTTCATCCCCTAAGAGACCGAACCCCTGGATTTAGAGTGGAAAAGGGAGAGAGAGCTTTCAAGAGTCGGTAAAATGGAAGCTTCACCTTGGTCCTTTCTTCATCTAATTAACCGATTAATTGAGAAGGAAGATCACTCGAACCATATGGTCTTGTGAGAGAAAGGTGTAAGAAAAAAATTAAAGGGAGCTTGGTGGAGTTTCGATCAGGAGGATTTCTAATAGGAATTCTTTCGTGTGATCAAACTCAAGGTAAGATTGTTCTTTCTCTCAAGTAAATTTAGATGTAAGCTTGAATTCATGTTGTCTTGCTTCTATGATCATGTGAGTCTTTGATTTTGTTATGCCTTGTTAAATGGTATTTTGATTGAGTTCGAGCATGTTGTTTCTCTACCATGAGATGTTAGATTTGAGGAATGAAACTCTCTCTTGATCGAAAGATTTCTACTGATATGAAACTGTTTTTTTATAGTCTTTCATGAAATTGAAAGAAAATGGGGTATATATATATATATATATACTTGAATGGTTAACCAATTTGATCAGTAAAGAGACTCTTAGATTGGTTTTAAATGGAGTAAACTGATAATGTTTTGGTTTATGCCATGTTTTGAATGTTTGAGTTTCGAATGATGGCCTGATTAGTGCATTAAGCAGACTTGAATATGAATTGAGATCATTGTATGTAAACTAGTGAAAAATCTGTGCAGAAATACGGATTAAAAATAGTACAATAAGTAAATTCACTTAAATCTAGTGTAGTGAGCTGGATTATGCTTATATAGTGTATAAGATACTGTATAAAATAGATTTAGATTAAAAAAACAGAATAATTAGATACATTTTAAAAGTAGATTTTGGATTGTAATTTACATATGAATCGAATTTGATAAGATAATTGTAAGCATTAAGAAAATATCATGTTTTGTAATTCTAAAAGAAGAAGCTGAACTGTTGTATTTATGTGTATATGTTAATATTAGGGGCTGTCTTAAGTTAATCTAACGAATGGAAGGCTAATCATAGAAGAAGAATGTTTATACAGGAGTTTAAGGGATTACACTCATAAACTTTTAATAAGAGTTGTTTGATAATTTTGGGGCTGTATACTTGTCTCTATTACAAAAGAGACTTTTTTGGAAGTAGATTGGGGCTGATTTATAAGCTGGGAGTTATGGGACAGTTTTTATAAACTATGGGGAAACTGTTGTAATAAACTAGATATTAAAAGAGTTGTTTTGATAAAGATTTGGGACTATTCTGTTATGAGAAAATGAGCAGAGTTTTAGCTATTAAAACAAGAAACTGTCTTGTGTAATTGGTTGAAGGACCATCTTTGCAAACAAGGTGGGCAGATTTGAAATGAAAAGCAAGAGACTTAAATTGGTTAGAATACATGTCTGATCATATAGTAGGATTAATTCAAAATCGGGATTGCTAGTATAATCATGTTACTAAAGTCTATCTTGTTTCGACTCATGTATGATTCAGATGAAAATTTGGATTGGTTGGGTTAAATAGCAGTAAAAAGAAGTCAATTGGGTGTTTTCTTGGACTGTTTTGATATACAAAGATGTGCTTGCTGTTAAGAAATTGTTTTCAGTTTTAAAAGATGAAATCGAGATTGTTTTTTTTCCAATTAGAAGCAGGGGAGAAACTAGTTATATAGATCGAAAACTGTTTTACGATTATCATGTGAAGAATGGGGCTGTTTTGGAGCTGTATGTGTACATGTATGTGTTTTATGGACTGTTTTGACATGTTAAAAAATATAAGGACTGTGTCTGTACATAGGCAAGTACGATGGGCTGTTTCGATATGTATAAAATTGTATACATGTGTTTTGGACTGTTTATGAATGAATTGAACAATCTTGGATTGGCATTTCATAATTAGGGACAGTTTCGAGTGATTAGAAGTGTTATGAGACTGGTCATTTCTATAAGGAATGTTTTTACAAGATCGATAGGTTGTTTTTTTTTAAATATTGAATTATTGATTACTCGGTTGTGAAAGTATAATTTGAGGCAGTTTTAGTGTGTAAAAGAGGCTAAGGGACTGTTTTAATCATGAAGAAAACTATAGAATCTGTTTTGTGTAAAGTAGTATCTTGATGGATTGTTTTGAAGGACTGTTTTGCATATTTGATAGCATGAATGGACTGTATTGATGCTAAATTATGTGCTTGGGCTTGAATTAGATTACTTTAGGAAATATATATATATATATAATATATATATATATATAAGTGTTAGAAAATGTTCTGTACGTGATTATGCAAACAACGATAGATTGGATTAAGTTGGTTTTAATAGTTTGATTATTCACTTCGAGGTACACACTTCACATATGGATGGCTATGGGAGGAAGTAAATGGAGTATAGTAGATCATGTATTCCAATTTTGGAATATAAGGTGAGTGTAGTTGTTATGACTCGGATGACACGGTGTCATCTCGGTTCGGTTAATTTATTGATTAAGAGGTCGTATGTTTATGGTTGTGTTAGATTGATCATACATATTGCACATACGCTCAATTAGAGCAAATTGGGGAAGGGTACTCATTTCATAGCATGCCATTCTTGAAAACATATAATTTTACATTGCGTAAGTATCTTGTGTTTTGCTATGCTAAGTTGATAATAAATGGCTATGTATATTGTATAACTTGTTCGAAGCTAACTATGAATGATGATGCCTTAGATTTTAAAGAAGAATGACTATCTTCTCTAACTCAATAGCATATGAATTGATAAGCTTAAAGAACCATAAGTTCAATAATTGGTAAAAAGACATTGGGATAATAACAAGCAATATGACTTGTGCGATAAGATACTTCCCCAATATTTGAATATGAGATAAGATATCTAAGTTGCCTACAATGGAAGTCCTTGGATACACTAGCATCATACATGGTATACCTTGGGACTATGGTCCATGAGCTACAACTCGGGGGATGCCCCATTTATGTGTGATATGTTTATTGGTGACAGTAGGAGGCAACGGGGGAGTTGTACGGAGATGATAAGGCTCTTGGTGAGCATGAAATTGATAAGGTTCGTTGTGAGCAAGAAAGTAGCTTAATTCTTGAAGAGGAACTTTCGAACAATGTATGGAAGACCCTAAACTCAGAATATGTTTTCAATGGTAATGATATTAACACTTAAGTTACCAAAACTTTAACTCAATCATGTGCTTGAATTTCTTTGAAGTCTACTAATATCTTTAATGTTATGTTCGTTATCCATTCTTGCCATTACTACCTCACTTAGGCTATATAAGCCTAATGCATTCATTATTCATGCATTGCAGGAAAATTTTAGAAGTTGTAAATGATCGAGTTTGAGAGTGACCAATTATACTCCACGTCTTTGTTCATTGACTTGTTCTTTTAATTAAACTCCTATGATGGTGGCACCTTGTATTTGTTTATGAAGCTAGTTTAAATCATGTTGGCATGTAAATATTAAATTGAGAATTATTTTGGTATACTCTTGTGTGTGATTCATGAGTACTTAAATTGATTAAATAACTCGAATGACTAGATAAATGTTCATGATTGATTGTGTGATTCGAATGTATGGGTGACATGTGTGGTAGTGGAGAGTTTGAATGGTTGTCTTATTGGTAGGTAATTCACATAACTTTATATCACTTGAGAATCATGAAGTGAAACAATTGTGATGTTAATTGCGATGTCTTAACATGGATGTGATCGAATGTTTGTATAATTATGTGCATGACTAGTTTGATTAGTTAGTGTCATACAAGACAATTAATTCTTGTTTTTCTATGTTAAATTAATATCTTATCAAACTAGTAACTCAAATTGTAAAATGTTAAGTTGGGTGTCTTTGGGAGACAAGTATCGCATGTTATGTTAATATGATACCAGAAAAGTTTGAAGAATAAATGAAAGAATTATGGTATAGTCATGCTTATTTAATAATAATTTCTATCGTTTATTGAGCTTTAAAATGAACAAATAGATATGCTTGAATCAAATACTCTTGTAAAGGTTGGATCACTTGCTTGGCTAATCTTGACCCTAATAAATCTTTACTTAGGATATAATAAATTGGTGGAAACCTTGTTTACTTTATGTATAATTGGTTCAAATTATTCTAAGTATGGTTGAATCTGACTTGGTCTTAAATTCATTTAAAATTATAATTAGTTGAAATACGACTAGCGGGCTGCCATAAACACCACTGGTTAGGATGGATTATTTTCACATGACATGTAAGTTCATAAAACTATAAGGACTACTTCAATATAGAACTATGTGTACAAGGCTTAAATTCACAACTTTCATAATCATGAGTGTACTTGAATTGTCCTAAGATTAAACAAGAAAGTTTATGAGATAAGATAGTTTTGCTCCTTAACAAAATTTGAATTGAGATGTTATAATGTCAAGTGTATTGTGCTTGTGTATGTTTACGAATTAGCTTGTGTGATAATAAAATTCTAAATTGGTACGTCTCTTGAGGGCAACTATGTGCTTATGTATATGATTGATAGTTGGTTCAAATGCATTTGTAGTTTCTTACTAAGAAAATTTTTGTTAGCTTGCTTCTTTAGCAAGAAAAGTTTCAAAGTATAAGAAGAGCCCTTTGGTTTTTCTTTTATGTAACATCTTAAACTTCGGTTTTCTTCTAAGTCGGGTTGAGGAGGTTACTGGGCTTAACTATTGCCTCTTTATGACGAGCATTCTACAATCTCCTCATTCGGGTGAACTGTCGCATTGTACCTTTTGGTTAACTTTTGACCAATGTCGGACGAGTTAAATGATGACTTCCATCTTAAGATACCACCTTTTTTCCCCTGTCCTTCTGAATTCGCGATCTAAAGCACCCTTTCAGGTTTTCACTTTGAAATACTTGTGCCTTTTGCTGCCCTCTTGTTTTTGTTTAACAATGTTGAGTTCAGATGACACTTATCGTCTTACTTCGGCACGCGCTCATAACTTGGCGCATTAGATCATTCTCGGGATACACCTTCCAACAGGATGCTTAGATATTGAGGTCAATTTTTGTCTTTGAATCTTCGCGTCAAATTTTCTTTTTTCATATCATTAGGGTGAATACATGCCCTCAAGCCTCTAAGCTCGTTTTAAGTTCAATCTTCACTTTTGACCTCATCAAAGCTTCTTCGCAAAGATTGACTTTACAACCTTTCACTTTACTAACATGCAATCTTGTCATTCCAAAGGTGGTATTCATCGTCTAATCTTAGTGTTGAGCTTCCAAAGATGTCCCTTATAGGTATTACTTGCCTTCCCTCAAGTCACAGGTATTAGAAAAAAAGTCAGTACACTTGTTCATTCCAATGCAAGAGACTTATGAGGAAGATATAGATAAAATAATCTTATTATTTAATAAACATGGCATGCAATGTTTTCTGAAATCAAGCTTAGGTTTTGAAAAAAAATCAACCCAAGTGAAACTTCTGTTTAAAAGACCACGAATGTTATGGCGATACATACACATGTGAAATTCTTACTAGGTTGTTAAGCTTTCAAGAGGAACAACTCTCATACCTAATTTCTACCCAATTTAAGGTGGCTCTCTTTAACTCACTAACTCGTCGTGCCCTATCTTTCCCTCTTTTCTGATCTCAATCAGGCATTAGAAGTGTGGCAATTGTTGAGTGTGTAAAAGTTCTATATTTTACCCCCTATTTAACCCATATTTCTGCTGCAATTCAAGCATAACTCATTGCATTTAGGTTAGATTTCAATTATACATTACAATTATATCAAACGACGACAAAAACTTGTTGCGTGTAAAAGTGTCTATCGCAATGTAGTTCATGTGTACACGACGCAAGTAGTATAGTGATACGTAAGTATCGGATATCGTCTTCACATGGACTGAACTAAGAGCTTTAACCTAGAATTTGCTGCACGAAGGGGAAAAGAAAGAGTTTAAATGTTTGTCACGAGATGATAAAGAATATTGAAAATAGAAGAGTAAAATATTCAAGATAAAGAGAATGGGCTGGTATTGATTTGCTCAGTAGTGTAGGTGTTGCAACGTCTAGGAATCGCTGTTCTGTCGTTGCGCCTGTCGCGGCAGCACCTGTCGCGGCAGCGGTCTGTTGTTTGTCACGGCAGCGATCACACAACTTTGTACTTCAAGCTTGGCAAGAATCCCTGCTGTGCCTTGGCCTATCCCTAGGTCCAAGTCTGTCGATGAACACGTCTTTGATGATACCTCCCGGCGTGAATCGAAGGATGAACACCGATGTTGTTGAATTCTTCCTTAGCCACTTAACCTCGTCCTATCCCTAGGTTCGAGATAGTTCAACCATAAACTGGAGAACCCGTACTTATTCCTTTCGTATACTTAACTCTCCCGATATTAAGTAAATGTGTAATCTCACAATGTTCTCCCGATACTCTTGCAAGATGTTGAAAACCAGAATAAGCAAACTTGAAGTCTATTTTATTGAACAGAAAAATTCATAAAACAAATGCAATCCTTGCAACTACTTTGATATAATTGTGATGTATAATTGAAATCTAACCTAAATGCAATGAGTTATGCTTGAATTGCAGCAGAAATATGGGTTAAATAAGGGGTAAAATATAGAACTTTTACACACTCAACACCCCCCCCCAAACTCAAGTTTTTGCTTGCCCTCAAGCAATTCAGACCTAAAAAAGAAAAACAAAATTTTTGTTTGGCTTAAAACAGTGAACTTCCCTTACCTACCATTCATTCCCTATTGTGAGCAACACCTTGTTGGATAATTCAGGATTCATCCGGAACCTTGCTATAATTCTCGTGTAGTATGTGCATGCTTGTGATCAATTATATGCCAAGACTCTTTTAGTTTACTAGAATAGCTAAGCTTCTAACTTGAATTTTTATGCCAATTTTCATCTTTTTGGAGGCAATTCTTAGGCTCCTTTAGTTTTTATTCAGACTCGATTCTATTTTCTCAAGCTTAAGTTTGACTAGAGCCGGTTTCGGGCACCTCTAGCTAACTTTCTAGAGCCGGTTTCGGGCACCTCTAGGTGTATTGAGTCTATTTTTCTTAACTTCTTTTCCTAGAGCCAGTGTTAGGCACCTCTAGGGGCACTCAAGTGTTAAGCTTTCTATTCTAGTTTACTAGCAGAGTTCTAGACAGTATAAGAGTCACAAAGAGTGTTTAAGATTTAGAACTATAGTATGGCTCTAAACTGCTCCTAAAACTATCCTAAAGTCAATGCCACGACAGAGGCTGTCACGACAGGTAAGTTCAGTTCAAAGACTTAAGCCAAATTTTCATCATTTTTAAGCAAAAATAAACTAAGTAAAAGACACAATTTTTTTAAACTTAAAGACACTTCATTAATTGAGGGATGCCACCCCCAAACTCAAGGGTTACATTGCCCTCAATGCAAATGACAGAAATGAAAAAAAGGAAAAAAACAACATCACAAAATATAACAAAAAGGCAGACATCAATATAAGATAAGAAACTTAAATTTTCAAGCGCTGTCGTCGCCGCTGCTGCTGCTGCTGCTGATCTGAACCTGTCGGCGGGCAGTGACTTTTCTTGTCGGTGCCGACAGGCGGATGGGAGAGGCAGAGGTGTTCTTGCTTTTAGCTTCCCGTGGAGGTTGAATGCGGGTAGGGGAGATATGAGGTTGTTTCTCCAATACCTGAACCTCCTCGGAGGAGCTGCTGCTACTGCTGTCGGAGCTGCTACTACTGTTGTCGCTGTCAGATTTGCCTTGGTTGGAAGTTCTGACTCCAGAGTCTGGTTTCTGCCGTTTGACCGGGGTGAACTCCTTGGACAGATTCCTCTTGACAGAGGGCTCGTCAACGGATTCCTCCCAAATCGAGGAAGAGGAAAAACCAGCAATGTATGCGTCGAGGTCGGACACAGGCTCTTTTCTCTTTGTTCCCCTGGCAGAGGCTGGTGTGGTGTGGCTGCCGCCTGCAGCTGTCGTGGTTGGGGTCGGAGTGGACGCGGCAGATGGTGTTCTCGGTGTGGCAGCAGGGGTAGGGGTATGGGCAGGTGTGGGGGCAGTAAAATAAGGGTTGGGGAAGGCAGGGAAAAGTACATTAGGAAAATTAAGAGAGGTGTGGATGAAATGTACCGTTGCGGTGGTGAAGTCTCGGATGAAACTCATTAGGCCTAGATGTCGTTCCTCCATTTTCTGTAGGGCAGCTAGTATTTGTGTGGAGGTGTCTGCTGGAAGAGCTGCTGCGGTGGGCTGCCTGGCTTCTGTGGTGGCAGGCTCGGTTTGGGTGGGCTTTGTCGGCTCACCTGCCGCGGCAGTGGGGTCAAAGGATGACAGGGGTGTGGCAGCTTTGAGTTCCATCAGGCTGAGGATGTTCCTGTCTGTCCAGCCTTTTCCTCTAACTCTTAGATCCTCGGCAGCTTCTGGTACATTGTGGCCGCGGTAGAGGGCAGTAATGAGGTATGAGTAGAAGAGTGGTCCTGACGGCCGATATGCACAATCCAATATTCCCTCCCGAACATATCTCCCAACGTTAATTGGCCTCTCATTTAAAATTTAATGGATGAGGGCTAACCTGGGTTGGTCTACTGTTGTGTTGTGCGAGGAGGGCATAATTTGCTTCTTGATAAATGCATTCCAAAGCTTTGCCTCCGGCGTGAGTTGAACTCGTTTTACCGTCCTTAGATGTTTAGGATCGGTATTCCACTCGGTACCCTCGTCTGTGAGTTCTGCCATCACAGCATCGTAATCTGTCGGCTCTAAACTTTATATAAATCTTTGGTGGCCATCTTCCTTTCTCCCAACATAGAACCCAGAGAGTGTGTTGATGTATTCAGGCTCAAAAGGTACCTCTTTTCCTCGGACCGTTATTGTTGTTGCTTCCCTGCTGTTGATGGCAGCGTAAAATTCTCGGACGAGAGTTACGTTCATCTCCTCCGGCTGCTCGGCGAACATCTGCCATTGCAGGGCTCTGATTTTGCGGGCTATGAACGGTTGCAGCCCAAGGTTCTCTGTTCTGGTGATGTAAATGAAGCCTTTCCCCTCCCACATATCTCGGATCTGGAAGGAGCTTGGAGTGGATGCTGCCGGGGCAGATCCTGAGGCAGCGCTTCGGCGGGTATTTCTGGTACTCATGTTGCAAGGACTGTGGAAAGGAAATGAAAGCAAGTAAAATTCTAGAGGAAACAAGTAGAGAGAGTAAAGGTGAGTGAAAAATAAATAGTAAAATGGGGTTTATATAGAGGGGGAATTTGCTGCCCGTTGGAGCTGTAACGGCAGGCGCGAATAATGGGGCCAGCTGTTACGTGGTTTCTGACGCGTCTGTCACGTGTTTCCGTGTCTGATGCGCGTCTGTTAAGCGTTTACGTGTCTGCCGTGATAGTGTGTTGACAGGCTGGATTTTCCTCGTCTGTCGCGACAGCTGTAACGGCAGGCTCCAAAGTTGGGCTTTTTGGGCTGATGGAAAGATGGTGGGCTGAATTCACTTCTCTTCTCCTTGTCTCCTTTATTTCCTAAAAATAATAAGAATAAAAACTTTAGTTCCTAAAAATAAAATAATTCTAATTACCTAATATATATATAAATAATAATAAAAATTAGGTTAAATTAGGGATGCCAGGAGGGGCATCTCCTAAAGTAACCACTTCTTGCATTCTTGGGGCTTCAGTCCCCTGATAATGCTTCAATCTTTGTCCATTGACTTTAAATTGGTGCCCGTCTTTTAAAGATCCGATTGTGATGGCACCATGGGGAAAAACTTGCACCACTTGGAATGGGCCGGACCACCTAGATTTCAGCTTCCCTGGGAAGAGTTTCAACCTAGAGTTGAACAACAACAAAAGCTGCCCTGGGCAGAACTGTCGTGCAGGCAACTTCTTATCATGCCACTTCTTTGTCTTGTCTTTGTAAATCCTTGCGTTGTCATAGGCCATTGCTCGAATTTCTTCTATCTCATTCAAGTCAAGCAGCCTTTGCTGTCCTGCCTTCTCCAAGTCCATATTCACTGCCTTGATGGCCCAGTATGCTCTATGCTCAATCTCAACAGGTAGATGGCATGTTTTCCCATAAATCAGCCTGTAGGGTGACATTCCCAATGGAGTTTTGAATGCTGTTATGTAGGCCCATAATGCATCATTGAGGTGTAGAGACCAGTCCTTCCGAGTTGGTTTAACCATCTTTTCAAGAATGTTCTTGACCTCTCTGTTGGATATTTCAGCCTGTCCATTGGTCTGAGGGTGGTATGCTGTTGCGATCCGATGTTTGACACCATACTTTTTTAAGGCAGCAGCTATAACCCTATTATCGAAATGCCTCCCTTCATCACTGATGATCGCCTTGGGGATGCCAAATCTGGAAAATATGTTTTTATGCAAAAACCTCTGAACCGTCTTGGCATCGTTCTTTTGAGTAGCGATCGCTTCAACCCATTTGGACACATAGTCCACTGCTAGGAGGATGTATAAGTTCCCACATGATGCTGGGAATGGTCCCATAAAATCTATCCCCCATACGTCGAAGATTTCGACTTCAAGAATGTTCTGCAGCGGCATCTCATGTCTCCTTGAGATGTTTCCCGTCTGTTGACACTTGTCACAGTTTTTGTAGAATGTCTGGGCATCCTTGAACAGTGACGTCTAGTAGAATCCAGACTGCAAAACTTTCGCAGCAGTTTTGTTACCACCTAAGTGTCCTCCATATTGTGAAGCATGACAGTGATGAAGTACAGCTTCCTGTTCATCCTGTGGTATGCATCTCCTAATGATCTGATCTGCACAATATTTGAAAAGAAGAGGTTCTTCCCATTAATAATGCTTAACATCATTTTGGAACCTCTTCCTAGCTTGATAGTTAAGGTCAGGAGGAGTTATTCCGCTAACTAAATAATTAACGAAATCAGCATACCATGGAAGTTCAGAAAACTTACCTGCCGCCATGGCTGTCGCGACAGTGCTTGTGGCAGCGAATAGCTGCTCATCAGGGAAGGTCTCCAGTATGTGTGTCTCGTCTGTTGGGAGATTATTTCCCTTCTATAATCTTGACAAGTGATCTGCAACTTGGTTCTTTGTCCCCTTTTTATCCTTGATCTCAAGGTCGAACTCTTGTAGTAGCAGAATCCAACGTATTAGTCTAGGCTTTGCATCCTTTTTGGCGAACATATACTTTAATGCAAAATGGTCTGTGTGGACTATGACCTTCGTTCCAAATATATACGAATGAAACTTGTCAATCGAGAACACCACAGCTAACAGTTCCTTCTCCGTTGTGGTGTAGTTTACTTGGGCGTCGTTCAGTGTTTTGCTGGCATAGTATATAACATGAAATAGCTTGTCTTTCCTCTGCCCAAGTGTTGCCCCGACAGCATAGTCACTAGCATCACACATGATCTCAAATGGTAGTTTCCAATCTTGTGGCTGTACTATTGGGGCTGTTACCAGCTTTTCTTTCAGAACCTTGAATGCCTCAGCACATTCAGTGTTGAAGTCGGAGGGACGGTTTTGCTCCAGAAGATGGCACAAGGGTTTGGTGATTTTTGAAAAGTTTGTGATAAACCTCCGATAAAAACCAGCATGCCCTAAGAAACTCCTGATTCCCTTGACCGTGGTGGGTGGTGGCAGTTTTTCAATTACCTCAATTTTGGCTCTGTCGACTTCTATGCCGCGGCAGCTTACTTTGTGGCCTAGGACTATCCCTTCATCCACCGTGAAGTGACATTTCTCCCAGTTCAATACCAAGTTTGCTTTCTCACATCTCTTGAGCACTTTCTGTAGGTTGCCTAGGCAGTTTTCAAAATTGTCTCCAAAGACAGAGAAATCATCCATGAATATTTCCAGGAAATCCTCCACCATATCGGAGAATATTGCCATCATACACCTTTGAAAGGTTGCTGGTGCATTACAAAGTCCAAATGGCATCCTTCGAAAAGCGTAAGTACCGTATGGGCAAGTGAACGTCGTCTTCTCTTGATCCTCCGGTGCGATGGCTATTTGGTTGTAACCTGAGTAACCATCAAGAAAACAGTAGTAAGACTTTCCCGCTAATCTATCAAGCATTTGATCAATAAAAGGCAGGGGAAAGTGGTCCTTCCGGGTAGCTTTGTTAAGCTTCTGGTAGTCCATACAAACCCTCCAAACGGTCACAGTCCTGGTTGGGATTAATTCGTTTTCTTCGTTGGTTACCACGGTTATTCCTCCTTTCTTAGGAATACACTGCATCGGGCTCACCCACTTGCTATTCGAGATGGCATAGATTATTCCAGCATCTAGCCATTTAATGATCTCTTTACGAACCACCTCTCGCATAGCATCGTTTAGACATCTCTGGGCATCAATGGTCGGCTTGTGATCATCCTCTAAGAGGATTTTGTGCATGCATAGTGCCGGACTGAGGCCTTGGATATCAGCTATCGTCCATTCAATTGTAACCCCCTTAGCCCGGCCTAGACGGTTGACCCGAACTACGAAAATTACACGGGGAAAACCAAAGTTAACCTGAAAGTCAACCTTGATTAACGACCCTTTTTTTCTTTTTAAACTTGTCTAGATGCATATTAATCCTAAGCGTGCCCTTGAGAAGAGCATACATGAAAAGCACAACGATCGGAAAACGTTAAGGGACTCAATTGCACAAATTACAACTATTAAGACCAAAATGTAAATTCTAGAAAGATGGAGGACTTAACTGATTTTTAAATTACCAATATGAAATTAATCATATTACATGCTTCCCTGTCAAATTTCACTTCAAACGGACATCTCAAACTCAAGCAATTGCATATACAAAATTCAGGACTAAAATGTAAAGCTTGCAAACCTTAAACCATTCAAATCAGTGCCCAACGGTCATCTGTTTCGGAACGGGGGTTGACCGTTCCGAAACGCGGGTTCGTTTCGAGACCTGTACCGAAACAGGGCTTGGCAGTGGCCAATTCGTTTCGGAATGCCCTCTACCTGTTTCGATACACGAAGGCCATTACAGGCCCCCGTTTCGAAACGCGGGTGCCCGTTCCGATACGGATTGCCCAGAAAGTGCAGATTTTGCTGGTTTAACATACAATTAACCACTCAAACACATCCCTATGACCTCCTAATCATGCCAACAAGTCATCATGCACATAAGGAACATATTTGCATCATCAAAACACATTCATGGCATCAATTAGGAAAAACCACAAGTCTATATGCATGCATCCTAATGCTAAAAACCAACCAATCATCAAGTCACCAAAACAAGCATCATAATGGCCATTTACAAGTCCAAAACATCAAAGGCATCATGCCACACTCAGGGAGTCCAAAACATCTCCCAAAAACACAACCTAGGTTCCCATTGCCAAATACCAAAAACTAATAATGTTGTAAAAATAGTCACCATACATGAGCTTAACTTTCCCTTGGATTCTTAGCCTCCTTGTTGCCCTTAAAGCACTTCAATTCTCTGCATTATTGGTTCAAGAAAGAGAGCGTAAGCACATTTTCTTAGTGAGGCATGCTCTAAAAAAACAACACAATAATGCACTTTATAAAACACCTTTCAAAAGGCCTTTAAATTCATAAACATCATTTCTCATGCAACAATGCATACACAACAAGCATCTCATGCAAAATTAACATTAACATGTCATATTGGCTTCCAAGTGATACCATAACCATTTTTCAACACAAAACACAATCGGATACGCGGATTACAAGCGTTGTCTCATACGCTTCATACACTCTATCGAACACACAAGGTGCAGTTTACCAGTACAATCACAACCCCTCAACACCCGTGATGGAGTTTAACGGTACAATTACAACCCCTCCACATCACTCATCGGTAGTTGTATAACATCACTAACGAGAACACGGGACACACAACACAAGATCCTCACATGGCCTTTTAACCACCATTATGATCTTAGACATCTCGTTAGTGTACTTGGATGGAGTCTACGGTACCATTACAACCCCTCAACATCCAAGGCGACTTAATTCACGGTGCACCCAATCCTATAGCCGGCTAACTATATCCGATTCAAGTACTTTAAAACCAAAACATCACTTGCCAATATACATCATTTATCATCAACAATCCACTATTTTAAAGCATTAATCAATGCCATTAAATCATCACGCATCACTATGCATCAAAACCACATTTATCAATATCAAACCAAGGATCTCTTACCTTGAGCATCCTTCAACACATGGCTTTCAAAACCAGCATTAATCATGCTAAAACATGCTTTCAAAAACATAATTTAAACATACAAATTACATACATTGCATCCAACCATCTCATGGTTCATCAAATAGAGAGTTTCTCCGAAAACTTACTCTTGAGCTTAATTAAGTTTCTTAGACTTAAACTAAGCTCCCAAAACCTTCAAACATTGGTTTCAAAGCTGAAAACCAAACTTCACTCACCAATTCTGTTTCGCAAGCTTGCCCAAACGCCGTTCAAGCCTCCGGATCAACACCACAAGGATCCGAATATGTCTCCCCTGTTTTAAACACATCAAAGCAGAGGATTAATGCATCATCATGCATTAAAATCTTCAGCCATTACACCTAAAGTCGCTGCTCACATCAAATCTAACATTTCGGCTACCAAACACAATCGAAATCACTTCCAAAATCATCCACAACATTACCCAGCCAAGATCCATCACTTCTAAACATTTTTAGACATCAATTAACATCCAAAAAGATCCTAAACTCGTCCTTATACCTCAAGCTATAACAGAACACCAAGATCACCTCAAAACCACCATTTTCACAAGTAAAAACTTAGGAAAATCAACCTATTCGGGATTGCATCGATTTAACCTCAATTACACATCATTAAACATCCAAAATACATTAAAAAGACATCTCAAAATAGAGCCCAAACATTCATCACGAATTTCTTCAAGATTTAATCCAAATCTTGAGTTTTAAGCCAAAATCAAGATCACAACATTAAAACCTTTTATAAAACTTAATTTAAGGATTGAGAACTTTGGAATTTCAGTAAAGAACTGAGTATTTATAGGAGAAGGACATCCTTACCTGTAAATGTAGATTTCTCCTTGATTAGAGCCAAAATCCTTGAAAATTCAATAAGCAAATGAAGAGGATTTGATGTAGAAAAGATTAGGAATCAATTGATGATTGAAACCTCATCATTTAGAGTGAAAATTAAAAGAAAAGCTGTTGTGGAAATGTGTTTGGCTGAGGGAATTTTGAGAGAAAATGAAATGAGAAAATTTTAGCAAAAGTTAGTTATGAAAAGCTAAAATACGATTTCCCTCTTTTCCTTTAATTAATTAAACATTAAATGAGTCATTAAAATTAAGAAAAAATCTGGAGAAATCATTCCTTGGGTAAATTAGCTCCTTAAAGATTCAAAGTTTCAATCCTTACAAAACAGTCACCACTGAACTTTTCAAAAATTACATTTTAGTCACTATTTCGAAATGTCACACTTCCAAACCTTATTTTGTAAAATTGATTTCACCACTCTCTTATATATATTAAAAGAGGATTTTTAGATATTTTTCCATATTTTTAATGCATCCCGAACTAGGCTTTCCCTAAAACCATCTTTTATATTCGAACCGAAAAATCAGACCGGTCCGGTTCAGACCCTAAACTTCCAAGCCCAAAATTGGGGTGTTACACCAATAGCCTTTTTGTGCTGCTGCAGCATCCCTATCAGCTGTTGTTCCTGTTCCTGCATCAACTTGGAAGAGATGATTACGGGCAACGTATCATTTAATCCAAGGAAAACATATTTGAGATGCCCTGGCAGGGGCTTAAGTACTAGAACTGGTGGCTCTACAGTTGATGGCTTTTGGACTATATGTTCATTCGAGGTATAGTTTAAGGGCTCGAATAACTTACCTGGACAATTGCCTATCCAATTTACCTCCTCATGATCTTCAGTAACAGATAAGCCAGAGTCTGAGGAGCTGCTGTCGTCGTTGCTGCCGTGACAGTCTTCTAAATGGTTGTTGGGGCAGTGGTCAATTTTGATGTTATGGCAGTCCGACCTGATGCAGGGTTGGTCAAAGATAACTTCAGTGATAGCCTTGCATTCTTCCTTTGCATCAGCGCGCTTTATTGCTTGGAGAACATTTAGCTTGATCTCTTGATCGTTCACTCTCATAGTGAGTTCTCCCTTTTCTACATCAATCAGTGATCTTCATGTGGCTAAGAAGCGACGCCCCAGGATGATTGGTGCATTCTCATATGCTTCACAATCTAAAATAAGAAAGTCAGCAAGAAAAATAAATTTATCCACTCTTACCAGAATATCTTCAATTTTCCCTTCTGGATGAACGTAAGAGCGGTCTGCCAGCTGTAGTACAACTGTTGTGGGCCGAGCTTTTCCAATACCTAACTTCTGAAAAACAGATTTGGGCATTAAATTTATACTAGCACCAAGATCACAAAGTGCCTCACCCACAAATTTATCTTCGATTATGCACGATATGATGAAACTTCCCTTTATTTCTGGGGTGGATGCTTGTGCAGAATACTCATGCATCCCTCTGTTATTTTAACCGTTTCAAATTCCACAAGCTTGGATTTCTTCGACATGGCCTCTTTGAGAAATTTGGCATAACCGGGCATTTCCCTAACAGCATCTAATAGTGGAATATTGATGTGAACCTGCTTAAAAATATCATAGATTTTCTTAAGTTGGGATTCCTGTTTCAATTTCTGTAACCGCTGAGGAAAAGGAGGTGGAGGACGATAATCAGCGATGCGTCCTTCCCAATGCATTCGGATCTGAGGAGGCTTAGGTTCTTCATCCTTCTCCTTTGTCCCTTCTACTGTCGTGACAGGTTCATCGGCAGCAGGCTGTTTGTCGTCTGCCGGGGCAGCATTCTCAACAGTTGACTCCAAGGCTGGTTCCTTAACTGATTCAGCTTCCTTCTCAGGCCCTGGTAATTTCTTCCCACTCCTTGTCGTGATGGCTTTACACTGCTCATGTGTGGGTTGTCTAGCATTTTCAGTATCGCTAGGAAATCCGCCATTCTGCCTCGGTTTAATATGCTGGGAAACCTGACCCATCTGTGTCTCCAATGATTTCAGAGTAGCTTCATGATTAGATATCCGCATCTCTGTTTTATCCATGAATGACTCAGTTTTCTTGACAAAGTGATTCATGTTCTCTATGTAGGTTCCTGTTTGAGAAATAAACGTAGCCAAGGTCTGCTCCAGTATACTAGTCGTGGCAGCTGGTGGCTGTTGCTGTTGCGGTTGATGCCGAGTCAATAATCTTGGTCCCCCTGATTCTGATTGTTCTGTGCTTGAGGATTCAGGGCATTGTTAAGGTTGCTCCTAGAGAACCTGGGATCCTTTCTCCAATTGGGATTGTAGTTGTTGGAATTGTAGTTTTGTTTATTGTAATTCCCAACATACATCCCTTCATCTAACTGTAGTGGACAATCTTCCGAACTGTGATTCCCATCGCATGTTTCGCATACCTCTTCAGCAGAGTAGACAGGTTGTGAATCTTCTTTCAAGAGTTTTTTCACTGCCTTTGTGAGATATGCCACCTGTGTTTTTAGAGAACTGTCGGCCTCATAATCTTTCACAGCTAGTACTCGTTTACCCCCTCTTCTTGCTGTAGGAAATTGTTCTTCGTTCTTCGCCAGGTTTTTCAATACTACCATTACGTCTTCTGGATCTTTGTCCAACAGTAATCCATTTGCTGCTGAATCAATTCTCATACGAGTTTGTAAGTTGGCAGCATTATAAAATTTTATTACCTGGTTCCAAACGGGGAATCCGTGCATTGGGTAGTTTCTCAGAAGAGTGGTAAATCTAACCCATGCCTCGTGCATTGGCTCGTCATCTTCCTGCTGAAAAGTAGCAATTTCGTTACGTAATCGCTCAGATAAATGTGAAGGATTAAAACGAGACAAAAATTTACGAGTTACACCTGTCACGGTAGCGGTCTGTTGTTTTTCGCGGCAGCGATCACACAACTATGTACTTCAAGCTTGGCAAGAATCCCCGCCGTGCCTTGGCCTATCCCTAGGTCCAAGTCTGTCGATGAACACGTCTTTGATGATACCTCCCGGCGTGAATCGAAGGATGAACACCGATGTTGTTGAATTCTTCCTTAGCCACTTAACCTCGTCCTATCCCTAGGTTTCTAGATAGTTCAACCACAAGCTGGAGAACCCGTACTTATTCCTTTCGTATACTTAACTCTCCCGATATTAAGTAAATGTGTAATCTCACAATGCTCTCCCGATACTCTTGCAAGATGTTGAAAACCAGAATAAGCAAACTTGAAGTCTATTTTATTGAACAGAAAAATTCCTAAAACAAATGCAATCCTTGCAACTACTTTACAGAATCAACCCTTAGCCCTAGGGGAAGTTTAGAACATGATGAGAAGGGGAAAACGACTAGGGTTTAGAAGAGAAGGCTAGAGAATAAGATATCCTCCCCTAGGTCGAATTACATGCCTTTATATAGGCCTTGGGTTTAAGTTTTCTAATATGGAAAGAATATAAGTTTAAATTAAAGTACAACTCTATTAAAGACTAAATTTTCAGATCATAAGTCTTTAATTCGTCCTTCCTTCTTGCTTGGAGTTTCTTCCTTGAACTTTGGGCTTGGCCTTCATTCTGATCTAGGGTTTGATCTAGGGTTTGGAAAAATATAAGGGTGCTCCACGACAGATGGGCTTAATTTTCTCTTTCTGTCGAGGCCCGATTCATTTCTTCCCTTCATCATTGTTGTCGTCCTTGGCTGCCACGGCAGCGGCCATGGCAGCATCGTCCTTCTCGTCTGCAGTCCAGTTCCAGCTCTACTTCTTCACTGCCCAGCGTCTGCTTCTCCACTGCTCTCTATCTGCTACAGCAACTACCTGCAAAAGCAACCAATTTCAGTAGAAAATGTGCCATTTGATATAATTGTGATGTATAATTGAAATCTAACCTAAATGCAATGAGTTATGCTTGAATTGCAGCAGAAATATGGGTTAAATAGGGGGTAAATATATAGAACTTTTACACACTCAATAGCAATCCTTGAAGAAAGGTTAACCATGATAGGTGGGATGCAATCTGAAGACAAACTCATCTAACTCAGATATCCATATATGATCAAAATGGTCTTTCAAGGCTTGTAATGTAGGTCATAGCTTATGGTTAGGAAAGAAAGGTTATGTAGGCCCAAATAAGTGTTTAAGGGTGATGAAACCTGTAACCCCCTTAGCCCGGCCTAGACGGTTGACCTGAACTAAGATGATTACACGGGGAAAACCAATGTCAACCCGAAAGTCAACCTTGATTAACGACCCTTTTTTCTTTTAAAACTTGTCTAGATGCATATTAATCCTAAGCGTACTCATGAGAAACACATACTTGAAAAGCACATCGATCAGATTTCATTAAGGGACTCAATTGCACAAATTACAACTATTAGGGACCAAAATGTAAATTCTGGAAATTAAAAGGACTTAACTGATTTTTAAGTTACCAATATGAAATTAATCACATTACATGCTTCCCTGTCAAATTCCACCTCAAACGGACATCCCAGACTCAAGCAATTGCAAAAACAACATTCAGGACTAAAACGTAAAGCTTGCAAACCTTAAACCATTCAAATCAGTGCCCAACGGTCAACTGTTTCGGAACGGGCGTTGATCGTTCCGAAACACGGGTTCGTTTCGAGACCTGTATCGAAACAGGGCTTGGTAGTGGCCAAAACGTTTCGGAACGGCCTCTACCCGTTTCGATACACGAAGGACATTTCAGGCCCCCGTTTCGAAACGCTAGTGCCCGTTCCGATACGGACTGCCCAGAAGGTACAGAATTTGCTGGTTTAACACACATTTATCCACTCAAACACATTCTAATGACCTCCTAATCATGCCAACAAGTCATCATACATATAAGGTACATATTTGCATCATCAAAACACATTCATGGAATCAATTAGGAAAATCCACAAGTCTATAGACATGCACCCTAACATCCAAAACCAACCAAACATCAAAACACCATCAACATACTTTAAACCATTCCTCAACATATCAACAACATGCCAAGCATCATAACCACCAAATTGCATTAACAACTAGATACCAATCAAACCTTGGGTGCACCAACTCATTCAACACATCCAACACTTCATCATGCTTTTAAAACAAGAAGCATAGCATAACAACTTATGAAGAAGAAGATTCAAATGTTGCAAAGCGTTAAACCACATAGTTCAAACCATAAACCGAACTTGATCACATACACAATCTCATTACACATCAATATAAAAGACTTTCCCCCCATTGCCTTTATTATCTATAGCTATAAACCAAGACATACTTCTCAAGTTGAGCTCTTCTTGAATCCCTTGCTTCTTGTTGTCCTAACTTCAAATATCTGCATTGATGGACAAAAAGGAGCGTAAGCACATAATGCTTAGTGAAGAATGCTCAAAACCAAAACACCATCAATGCAGCGAATCATAAAACCCTCTTTAAAATTAGATGCACTTCAATAAACCAAAGCATTGTTTGAAAACCTCTTTTGAAACAACATGCTTTAAACCATGCATTGCACAACATGGAAATCCAACCTTTAGCTTAGAAAAGCTAAACAACTTACCCCAAAACACATTCTTGCAAAAACCATTATTTAAACCCTTCTATGCATGAACACCACATGCAAAGCTAAACTCAATTCCTTGGAAAACACTTCCACTTCACAACATACTTTCCTCCTGCTTGATGATCATTTCAAAGCAAAACCTTTCGAAAACCATTTGTTCCTTCTAACTATCTCATGCATTCAACAAATGCAAAACACATGAACTACCAAAAGCAACATTTGCATTACATGCCTTTTTAAACAAGTCTTCACAAGACTTCAATGCACTAAAGAGATTCCATGCACATATACATCATTCACAATAGAAGATAAACACTCGTTCAAGCTTAACAAGTAATACATGCACTCTTAGACCATTACACACCTCCCATGCAACCTTGCAGCATTTCAAGCATCTCTCGCTTCATTACATTCAAGAACATTACATTGGCTTTCAAGTGATAATTCACAAACCATTTCAACTCAAGACACAATCGGATACGCGGATTACAAGCGTTGTCCCACACGCTTCATACACACTACCGAACAACACAAGGTGGAGTTTACCGGTACAATCACAACCCCTCAACACCCGTGATGGAGTTTAACGGTACAATCACAACCCCTCAACATCACTCATCGGAAGTTGTATAACTCACTAGCGAGAGCCGGGACACACCACAAGGCTTACACATGGGAGCTACCTCAACCATTGTAATCACCTTAACCAAGCTCACACACGGGAGCAACCCTCCACCGTTGTGACGCTTAACAAAGTCCACCCTCGAGAGCCATCCTCCATCGTGGTGACACTTAACAAAGTCCACCCACGAGAGCCATCCTCCATCGTGATGACACCAATTTCCTCAATCGCTAGGATACTTGGATGGAGTTTACGGTACAATCACAACCCCTCAACATCCAAGGCGACTCAATTCAAAGTGCACCCAATCCTATAGCCGGCTAACTATATCTGATTAAAGTAACCAAAAACCACTTACATCACTTGCCAATACACATCAATTATCATCAACAATCCACTGTTTTAAAGCATTAAACAAAGCCATTTAACACCATGCAACACTATGCATCAAAACCACATTTATCAATATCAAACCAAGGATCTCTTACCTTGAGCATCCTTCAACACATGGCTTTCAAAACCAGCATTAATCATGCTAAAACATGCTTTCAAAACAGAATTTAAACATGCAAATTAGACACATTGCATCCAACCATCTCATGGTTCATCAAAGAGAGAGTTTCTCCGAAAACTTACTCCTGAGCTTAGTTAAGTTGTTTAGACTTAAACTAAGCTCCCAAAACCTTCAAACATTGGTTTCAAAGCTGAAAACCCAACTTCACTCACCGATACACAAAACTATGCTAGCCGACAAGCCTTCCAAGCATCCGGAACCTCCAACGCCACCTCTATTGCTTCCGGATCATTCTCCCCTCTAAATGTAGATTTCTCCTTGTTTAGAGCCAAAATCCTTGAAAATTCAATAAGCAAATGAAGAGGATTTGATGTAGAAAGGATTAGGAGTCAATTGATGATTGAAACCTCATCATTTAGTGTGAAAATCAAAAGAAATGTTGCTGTGGAAATGTGTTTGGCTGAGGGAATTTTGAGAGAAAATGAGATGAGAAAGCTTTAACAAAAGTTAGTTATGAAAATCTAAAATATGGTTTTCCACTTTTTATTTAATTAATTAATCATTAAACAAGTCATTAAAATCTAAGAAAAATCTGGAGAAATCAATCTTGGGTAAATTAGCTCCTTAAAGATTCAAAGTTTCAATCCTTACCAAACAGTCACCACTGAACTTTTCAAAAATTACATTTTAGTCACTATTTCGAAATGTCACACTTCCAAACCTTATTTTGTAAAATTGATTTCACCACTCTCTTATATATATTAAAAGAGGATTTTTAGATATTTTTCCATATTTTTAAAGCATCCCGAACTAGGCTTTCCCTAAAATCACCTTTTATATTCGAACCGAAAATCAGACCGGTGCGGTTCAGACCCTAAACTTCCAAGCCCAAAATTAGGGTGTTACAACTCTCCCCCTCTTGGTAAATTTCGTCCTCGAAATTCTAATCGGCGAAAAGAGCACAATACCAAACTTCTCAAAGCAACACAGGAGACTTAACCACCACTGAACACTCTCCACCCAAAACACAAAAAAAACAACTCCTCCTCAAATAAAACTCACACTATAACCAACCCAACACCACTACATACTGTTCACAACTTCCAGAACACTCATATGTTTTTAACCTCAGCTTAACCTTTTACAATTCCGAACTGCGCTTAGCCTCAGCAACCCGAAGAACTTTCAAATTTTTACACACACTCCATCTTATCTCATAACTCCCAAAACTCGCATACACGGTGACACCAACCCATCCAGTTTCAGCCACCATGTGACCCACAACCTTCACTGCTTCCAAAAACCCCTTGCAAAACTGCTCAGCTTCTTTCAAAGATTACCACAACAAGCCAAAATTTCCTTAAGCATCAACTGCTTACTCAAACTTCTCAACATACTGATGACATTCCTTCACATCCGCCATCATCACCACCATAACAACTCACCAACTACCCACACAACACCCGAAATCCACATCACAAGACTCCAACCTTAACTCTGTCAGCTGTTCCACGTACCATTAGCTGACTTAGAAAAGATTTACTTATACCCAACTAGCAAACCACTTCTCACAAGAACCCGACCAACTAACAATGGCCCTTGAACTTACATTGCCTTTCCACTTTAAGCTTTGACCATAACACTAGCCTTACCTGGATACCGCCCATTCTATACAACAGATTAAGATCACGCAACCTCTACTCAACCCCTCGAAGGTTGCTACAAACCATCACCTACATACACAACCCTCCTATTGCAAACACCAATGCCAAGACACCTCAGCACTCTGGAGACACATCCACTAACCTATAACAACACTTAACACAAAGAAACTACCACATCTATCAGCTATTCACAACCACATGACCGATTCTAACTCCAACCGGTAATCTCCTCACCACCACACCACTAAACTCTTTAAGCACCAAAACACTTTCCTTCTGTCAACATGCCATAACGCACTCACTATTACTGACAGGTCGCTTACTACCCTCCACTACTTCTAACATTCTCCTAGCACCAAAACAACCCTCAAAACCCACCATCCAACCTAATCCTACCACAAAACTAACGGACCCAATTAGCTATTAGCAAGTGTGAGCGTTCGTATGCATGGTCACCAATATGCCCTATCAATGTCTGTGTACATGTATGCAAAACCTCTAATGTCATGTCGCATGTATGCATGTACCAACATATATATATAATATATATCACATGGTTTTAACTGTGCATGTATGTCGGTTCACACTTACCAATAACATCCTCAGAATCCGTCTAAGAACAACCTCTTACCTCACTTCTAACTTGTCCACTCTACCATTTAACAATCCGCTAACCATAGAATACCCATTAATGCCTTCTTCTCACTAAAGTTGTTTTCAAAACAACTCCGGCTACCACCCCAAACTTGCTAGCTATAAGACCATACCCACTACGCAAGGAAAACCCAACCGAAACCAAACAAAGATAACTAGGGCAAAGATTACTTAACAAGGTTACTTGTAAACACCCCACTGCCCCGGAGCTTCAACAGACAAACTCTCTTCCTCGCAGAACCATCATTCTCCAGCCGCACCACCGTAGCATCAACCAATCCTTTAAGGCCATCTCCGTCTCCCTGCGATAAAGAACCCTGACTACCTCGAGCCAACTCCAAACAATTTCATCTCAAATGTCCAACAGACCCACAATTCCAACAAGATTTATCCCTCAAGCTCCTCACACCTTTCTGCCTTTCCTGCCACCTCCGAATTTTGTCTCGGCCGCGCCCATGACCCTTCTGAGACCCTTTTGCACCCATCGAAACTGATCTCACCACTTGAGGACAATTTCGCTTCACATGCTCCTTAGAACCACAGTTCCAACAAACTCCCACACCCCCAACAACCTCCAACATGACAGCTTCCACAATGGTCACACATCGGCAACCGAGCTACCACTCCTTGATCATGTAGCACTTGACCTACATCTGCACTACCACCCAGACTTCGATTCATGCAAAACCTTCTATCACGTAGCCTCTTACGCTGACCGCTCCCGAGGTCAGTATCCACAGCTCTTTTGCTTAAACTTTTCTCACCTTCATAGTCCGAAGCCACACCCCCACGTTGCTCAACCCTTGAGAACTTCTCTCCAAAGTATCTTCCATTAAAGGCAGACACAAAGAACTCCCAGTCTATATCATGGATATGCGTTGCTACCGCCACAGATGTCCACCAGGCACAAGCATTTTCCAACATCAACGAGACAACACTTCCCAGCTTACAGGCATAGTCACACCCTTCCTGATCCAAAATCAGAATTACACTGGCTAACCAAGCCTCGAATGCCTCAGGTGTCGAACCATGATATCCCACAGCTCCCAAATCATACAAACGTTGTTTTGAAAAACTCGCGTGTCCCACAGTCGGCACGTCTACAGGCCTCACTTTCACCACGGCCTGAAATGTTCCCGACACCTCTTGAACCATAGGTTATGAACCCTTCATCACAAAACCAGCTTCCTCCTCCAGCCTTACTACTTCAACTCCAGGCACTGGAGACTGAAACGAAACACCTCCACCAAAAGGTGAATTCCACGCCTTAACAACCTGCTCTAAAGCAGCAACCATCTCACCCAACTGCCATTCTCTCATCGATTCCATCGTGCTATTAACAACAAAGCAATGATAACAAAACAAACAAAACGATCAGGCCAGCTTCAAGCAAGGATTAAAGACTCCAACTCCAATATAACACAATAGCTATAATAATAAGGCAATGGGTATCCCAAATTCTCCCCCTTTCATAAGACATAACAATCAATAAAAACATTGATATCACTATCATCGAGCATATCAATCAGCAAACCTCAATCATGCTCTCATCAAACAACATTCACCCTCAACATCATAATATCAACATATCATACACATCCCATTTTCATCATTCAGAAAATCAGCTCACAACACCAGCATATCATCAACACAATTTCACACTAGCTCACAGAAGATTCATAACCAAAAGCATGATAAAACATCAACCACTTGCTCAAAAACACACTTTTCAACCAACTTTCAACCACACATCAGAACAAACATCAAACACTTATTATAACAACTTAGCCTTGCCCCAAATATTTGCAACTTAGCTATGATACCACCAAATGTAACCCCCTTAGCCCGGCCTAGACGGTTGACCCGAACTAAGACGATTACACGGGGAAAACCAAAGTCAACCCGAAAGTCAACCTTGATTAACGACCCTTTTTTTCTTTTAAAACTTGTCTAGATGCATATTAATCCTAAGCGTACTCATGAGAAACACATACTTGAAAAGCACAGCGATCAGATTTGATTAAGGGACTCAATTACGCAAATTACAACTATTAGGGACCAAAATGTAAATTTTGGAAATTAAGAGGACTTAACTGATTTTTAAGTTACCAATATGAAATTAATCACATTACATGCTTCCATTTCAAATTCCACCTCAAACGGACATCCCAGACTCAAGCAATTGCAAAAACAACATTCAGGACTAAAACGTAAAGCTTGCAAACCTTAAACCATTCAAATTAGTGCCCAACGGTCAACTGTTTTGGAACGGGGGTTGACTGTTCCGAAACACAGGTTCGTTTCTAGACCTGTATCGAAACAGGGCTTGGCAGTGGCCAAAACTTTTCGGAACGGCCTCTACCCGTTTCGATACACGAAGGCCATTTCAGGCCCCCGTTTCGAAACGCTAGTGCCCGTTCCGATACGGACTGCCCATGTAACACCCCAATTTTGGGCTTGGAAGTTTAGGGTCTGAACCGGACCTGTCTAATATTTAGTTCGAATATAAAAGGTGGTTTTAGGGAAAGCCTAGTTCGGGGTGCATTAAAAATATGGAAAATATCTAAAAATCCTCTTTTAATATATATAAGAGAGTGGTGAAATCAATTTTACAAAATAAGGTTTGGAAGTGTGACATTTCGAAATAGTGACTAAAATGTAATTTTTGAAAAGTTCAGTGGTGACTGTTTTGTAAGGATTGAAACTTTGAATCTTTAAGGAGCTAATTTACCCAAGGAAGGATTTCTCCAGATTTTTCTTAATTTTAATGATTTTGTTAATGTTTAATTAATTAAAAGAAGTGAGGGAAAACCATTTTTAGTTTTTCATAACTAACTTTCTTAAAAACTTTCTCATCTCATTTTCTCTCAAAATTCCCTCAGCCAAACACAATTCCACAGCAGCTTTTCTTTTGATTTTCACACTAAATGGTGAGGTTTCAATCATCAAAAGAATCTTAATCCTTTCTACATCAAATTCTCTTCATTTGCTTATTGAATTTTCAAGGATTTTGGCTCAAATCAAGGAGAAATCTACATTTAGAGGTAAGGATGTCCTTCTCCTCTAAATACTCAGTTCTTTACTGAAATTCCCAAGTTCTCAATCCTTAAATTAAGTTTTATAAAAGGTTTTGATGTTGTGATCTTGATTTTGGCTTAAAACTCAAGATTTGGATTTAATCTTGAAGAAATTCGTAATGAATGTTTGGGCTCTGTTTTGAAATGTCTTTTTAAAGTATTTTGGATGTTAAATGATGTGTAATTGAGGTTTAGTGAATGCAATCCCGAATAGGTTGATTTTCCTAAGTTTTTACATGTGAAAATGGTGGTTTTTGGGGTGATCTTGGTGTTCTGTTATTGCTGGAGGTATAAGGACGGGTTTAGATCCGTTTTGGATGTTAATTGATGTTTAAGAATGTTTAGAAGTGATGGATCTTGGCTGGGTAATGTTGTGGATGAGTTTGGATGTGATTTCGGTTGTGTTTGGTAGCCGAAATGTTAGATTTGGTGAGGGCAACGAGTTTAGGTGTATTGGCTGAAGATTTTAATGCATGATGATGCATTAATCCTCTGCTTTGATGTGTTTAAAATAGGGGAGTCACATTTGGATCCTTGTGGTGTTGATTCGGAGGCTTGATCGGCGTTTCGGTAAGCTTGCGAAACAGAATCGGTGAGTGAAGTTTGGTTTTCAGCTTTGAAACCAATGTTTGAAGGTTTTGGGAGCTTAGTTTAAGTCTAAGCAACTTAACTAAGCTCAAGAGTAAGTTTTCGGTGAAACTCTCTCTTTGATGAACCATGGGATGGTTGGATGCAATGTGTTTATTTTGCATGTTTAAATTTTGTTTTGAAAGCATGTTTAGCATGATTAATGCTGGTTTTGAAAGCCATGTGTTGAAGGATGCTCAAGGTAAGAGATCCTTGGTTTGACATTGATAAATGTGGATTTGATGCATAGTGATGCACGATTGTTTAATGGCTTTGATTAATGCTTTAAAACAGTGGATTGTTGATGATAATTGATGTATATTGGCAAGTGATGTGTTGGTTTTAAAGTACTTGAATCGGATATAGTTAGCCGGGTATAGGATTGGGTGCACCGTGAATTAAGTCACCTTGGATGTTGAGGGGTTGGAATGGTACCGTAAACTCCATCCAAGTACACTAACGAGATGTCTAAGATTAATGGTGGTTAAAATGCCATGTGAGGATCTTGTGTTGTGTGTTCCGTGTTCTCGTTAGTGATGTTATACCACTACCAATGAGTGATGTGGAGGGGTTGTGATTGTACCGGTAAACTCCACCTTGTGTGTTTGGTAGTGTGTATGAAGCGTATGGGACAACGCTTGTAATCCGCGTATCCGATTGTGTTTTATGTTGAAAATGGTTATGGTATCACTTGGAAGCCAATATGACATGTTAAAGTTAATGAAGCATGAGATGCTTGATGTTTATAACATGTTGATGTTTATGAAGCATGAGATGCTTGTTGTTTATGCATTGTTGCATGAGAATGAATTTTATGAATGAAAAGGCCTTATGAAAGGTGTTTTAAAAAGTACATTATTGTGTTGTTTCTTTAGAGCATGCCTCACTAAGCAATTGTGCTTACGCTCTCTTTCTTGAACCAATAATGCAGAGAATTGAAGTGCTTAAAGGGCAGCAAGGAGGCTAAGGATCCAAGGAAAGGCTAAGCTCATGTATGGTGACTATTTTTACAACATTATTAGCTTTTGGTATTTGGCAATGGGAACCTAGGTTGTGTTTTTGGGAGATGTTATGGACTCCCTGAGTTTGGCATGATGCCTATGATGTTTTGGACTTGTAATTGACCATTTGGTGTTTGCTTGGGTGATTTGATGCTTGGATGGTTTTCAATAGTAGGATGCATGCCTATAGATTGTGGTTTTTCCTAATTGATGCCATGAATGTATTTTGATGATGCAAATATGTTCCTTGTATGCATGATGACTTGTTGGCATGATTAGGAGGTCATAGGGATGTATTTGAGTGGTTAATTGTATGTTAGACCAGAAAAATCTACACTTTCTGGGCAGTCCGTATCGGAACGGGCACTACCGTTTCGAAACGGGGGCCTGTAATGGCCTTCGTGTATCGAAACGGGTAGAGGGCGTTTCAGAACGGATTTGCCACTATCGAGCCCTGTTTCGAAACAAGTCTCAAATCGAACCCGCTTTTCGGAACGGTCAACCCCTGTTCCGAAACACTTGACCGTTGGGCACTGATTTGAATGGTTTAAGGTTTGCAAGCTTTACGTTTTAGTCCTGAATATTGTCTATGCAATTGCTTGAGTTTGAGATGTCCGTTTGAGGTGAAATTTGACAGAGTAGCATGTAATATGACTAATTTCATAATGGTAACTTAAAAATCGGTTAAGTCATCTTAATTTCCAGAATTTACATTTTGGTCCCTAAATGTTGTAAGGTGTGCAATTGAGTCCCTTATTGCTTTCCGATCACCGTGCTTTTCATGTATGTTTTCCTCGAGGCTACGCTTAGGGTTAATATGCATCTAGACAAGATTAAAAAGAAAAAAAGGGGTTGTTAATCAAGGTTGACTTTCGGGTTGACTTTGGTTTTCCCCGTGTAATCTTCGTAGTTCGGGTCAACCGTCTAGGCCGGGCTAAGGGGATTACAGCCCAGAAGGTACAGAATTTGCTGGTTTAACACACATTTATCCACTCAAACACATTCTAATGACCTCCTAATCATGCCAACAAGTCATCATACATATAAGGTACATATTTGCATCATCAAAACACATTCATGGCATCAATTAGGAAAATCCCGAAGTCTATAGGCATGCACCCTAACATCCAAAACCAACCAAACATCAAAACACCATCAACATACTTTAAACCATTCCTCAACATATCAACAACATGCCAAGCATTATAACCACCAAATTGCATTAACAACTAGATACCAATCAAACCTTGGGTGCACCAACTCATTCAACACATCCAACACTTCATTATGCTTTTAAAACAAGAAGCATATCATAACAACTTATGAAGAAGAAGATTCAAATGTTGTAAAGCGTTAAACCACATAGTTCAAACCATAAACCGAACTTGATCACATACACAATCTCATTACACATCAATATAAAAGACTTTCCCCTCATTACCTTTATTATCTATAGCTATAAACCAAGACATACTTCTCAAGTGGAGCTCTTCTTGAATCCCTTGCTTCTTGCTGTCCCAACTTCAAATATCTGCATTGATTGACAAAAATGAGCGTAAGCACATAATGCTTAGTGAGGAATGCTCAAAACCAAAACACCATCAATGCAGCGAATCATAAAACCCTTTTTAAAAGTAGATGCACTTCAATAAACCAAAGCATTGTTTGAAAACCTCTTTTGAAACAACATGCTTTAAACCATGCATTGCACAACATGGAAATCCAACCTTTAGCTTAGAAAAGCTAAACAACTTACCCCAAAACACATTCTTGCAAAAACCATTATTTAAACCCTTCTATGCATGAACACCGCATGCAAAGCTAAACTCAATTCCTTGGAAAACACTTCCACTTCACAACATACTTTCCTCCTGCTTGATGATCATTTCAAAGCAAAACCTTTCGAAAACCATTTGTTCCTTCTAACTATCTCATGCATTCAACAAATGCAAAACACATGAACTACCAAAAGCAACATTTGCATTACATGCCTTTTTAAACAAGTCTTCACAAGACTTCAATGCACTAAAGAGATTCCATGCACATATACATCATTCACAATAGAAGATAAACACTCGTTCAAGCTTAACAAGTAATACATGCACTCTTAGACCATTACACACCTCCCATGCAACCTTGCATCATTTCAAGCATCTCTCGCTTCATTACATTCAAGAACATTACATTGGCTTTCAAGTGATAATTCACAAACCATTTCAACTAAAGACACAATCGGGTACGCGGATTACAAGCGTTGTCCCACACGCTTCATACACACTACCGAACAACACAAGGTGGAGTTTACCGGTACAATCACAACCCCTCAACACTCGTGATGGAGTTTAACGGTACAATCACAACCCCTCAACATCACTCATCGGAAGTTGTATAACTCACTAACGAGAGCCGGGACACACCACAAGGCTTACACATGGGAGCTACCTCAACCATTGTAATCACCTTAACCAAGCTCACACACGGGAGCAACCCTCCACCGTTGTGGCGCTTAACAAAGTCCACCCTCGAGAGCCATCCTCCATCGTGGTGACACTTAACAAAGTCCACCCACGAGAGCCATCCTCCATCGTGGTGACACCAATTTCCTCAATCGCTAGGATACTTGGATGGAGTTTACGGTACAATCACAACCCCTCAACATCCAAGGCGACTTAATTCACGGTGCACCCAATCCTATAGCCGGCTAACTATATCCGATTAAAGTAACCAAAAACCACTTACATCACTTGCCAATACACATCAATTATCATCAACAATCCACTGTTTTAAAGCATTAAACAAAGCCATTTAACACCATGCAACACTATGCATCAAAACCACATTTATCAATATCAAACCAAGGATCTCTTACCTTGAGCATCCTTCAACACATGGCTTTCAAAACCAGCATTAATCATGCTAAAACATGCTTTCAAAACAGAATTTAAACATGCAAATTAGACACATTGCATCCAACCATCTCATGGTTCATCAAAGAGAGAGTTTCTCCGAAAACTTACTCTTGAGCTTAGTTAAGTTGCTTAGACTTAAACTAAGCTCCCAAAACCTTCAAACATTGGTTTCAAAGCTGAAAACCCAACTTCACTCACCGATACACAAAACTATGCTAGCCGACAAGCCTTCCAAGCATCCGGAACCTCCAATGCCACCTCTATTGCTTCCGGATCATTCTCCCCTCTAAATGTAGATTTCTCCTTGTTTAGAGCCAAAATCCTTGAAAATTCAATAAGCAAATGAAGAGGATTTGATGTAGAAAGGATTAGGAGTTAATTGATGATTGAAACCTCATCATTTAGTGTGAAAATCAAAAGAAATGTTGCCGTGGAAATGTGTTTGGCTGAGGGAATTTTGAGAGAAAATGAGATGAGAAAGTTTTAACAAAAGTTAGTTATGAAAATCTAAAATATGGTTTTCCACTTTTTATTTAATTAATTAAACATTAATCAAGTCATTAAAATCTAAGAAAAATCTGGAGAAATCAATCTTGGGTAAATTAGCTCCTTAAAGATTCAAAGTTTCAATCCTTACAAAACAGTCACCACTAAACTTTTCAAAAATTACATTTTAGTCACTATTTCGAAATGTCACACTTCCAAACCTTATTTTGTGAAATTGATTTCACCACTCTCTTATATATATTAAAAGAGGATTTTTAGATATTTTTCCATATTTTTAAAGCATCCCGAACTAGGCTTTTCCTAAAACCACCTTTTATATTCGAATCGAAAATCAGACCGGTCCGGTTCAGACCCTAAACTTCCAAGCCCAAAATTGGGGTGTTACAAAACCAAGAATCATTTCTTCCAACTGAAAATCTCAATTACGTACCATCTGGTCCGGATATGCTCAGATGAAATACTAATTTCTCTTTTATTTTTTGGATCGCTCTAGACTGTCTGTTTTGGGTTTTCACCCTTAGAGATCATTTCCTTTACATTTAGTGTAGCTCTGGACCAACTTGCGTCTTGGCACTACATGCTTTCCATTCAAAGGTGGTCAATATTTCAAAGCTCTTCTAAATAGAGATTCATTTGGATGGAGAATTCATATAGCTCTTTCTCTATTTATATCTCACTCTCTCTTCCTTTTTTTTTACAAAACCGAACTTTTCAATTTAGTGCTTTCACTTTTGATTTCTTTAACTTTTATGTTGGTAACTTTCAACTTGATTTAGGTTGGCTCTTTGAGCACAAATATTTCTTTCACCGTTTCCTTTTGATGTTTCTGTTGCTCAAACTGAAAATTGTATTCGATGGATTTATTCTCCTTTATTGCCCTCTAATTCATGAGGCATCATCTTCATAGCATAATCAGAACCCAATGTCATTCATTTATCAACAAACTTTTATCTCCTTTGCCCCCGGTGTAAGGGTGATCCTTGGTTTGGGTTCAATCGGAAGAAAATTATCAGACTCAAAAGGGGACAACAATAGATAATTTTCTTATTTTCTTTCTTTGTAAAGGGAAATGAAGGAATGCCAAATGTCCTCCCATGCATGGATATCAAAAATAGTCTTCTGGTGGTAGATGTTTTAGGGTTATCACTTTATTCAAGGACCTTGAACAACAATGCCTAAGAGGAAAATTCACTCAATGGGATCTGCCCATTATTCCTGAACACTCATTGATGTTCCTCCTTTGGCCCAAATAGCACAGAAGGTGTTCACATTTGTAGTACCCTCACAATATTCTATTTTTAAATTTTGTATTAAAGCCATTCTTGCAAAAAATGTATACATATATGTTTTGGAAAGCTAAAATCAAACCATGATAAAGAAGAAATGAAATCCTTAAAATGCTTGCCAAATGGAATGCACATGAATGTCTCTTTCATTGAAATTGAAACAAGTAAACATAACATAAGCCCTTACAAAAGATCCTTGCTATCTTCGAGCAACAAAAGCAATGTGCATTAAAGAAATGCCATATACAAGGAAATTTAACCATGAACTCCTAAAAATTAAAACCGAGAATCAGCACCTCTAACAGTCATGTTCACCATTCTTTCTTCTCAAAGCTTCAAAAGACCGCTCTCAATTAGACTTTAAACCTTATTTTTCAGAGCTCCACAATTCTTCGTGGTGTGGCCCGTACTTCCCATATGGTAGTCACACACGACATTAACATCGTAACCATCGATATAGAGAGGAACCTTTGGTTTGGATTGCACTGGAGTTAGAAGTTTCCCTTCAACAAGTTGATAAGTGCCCATTTGAGCTGCATTATGGCCCTTCATGCATAGATTTCATCATTTATGCCTTTGAGCCTTATATTCTGTTTATTCTATGGAAAATGTACTATTTGATGCATGTTTGGTGCTTTTGCATATTTGCACAATGCAAGGGCAGGATGATGTCATGACGACACTAGAGGACAAGGGAAGAATGAGGCAAAACCAGCTAGTAGCAAACCCTAATTGAGCCAAGCCACAACAGATAGCTTCTACTAAGGGAAGCTGGTTTATGATGAAGCCTTGCGGAGTAGAACCATTCACAGACCCATGTTGTGGCAGCTAAAAGCCATGTTGCGGCAGTGTACTACTGTACATGCCAGAGGGCAAATCAGGAAAAGTGGTAGCCGATTTGAAGAGCTTTAAATGCCGGATTTTTCTACACACTCTGCATAGCAGTTGGAGCTTGAGAAAAGGACGAAAACATGGAAGGAATGATAAAGTTAGACTTTTGGCCATAAGTGTACATTGTAATAAATTAAAGAGATTCATCTCTTTAATAAAGTTAAGTCCAAGTCCAACTTAACTTCCTCTCCAAGAAGGATTTGTGCCTACACCTTCCCCTATATAAGGAGGCTTGCCGTCATCAAGGGATGACCAATTGGAGAGAGAGAGAGAGAGAGAGAGAAGAGCTTAGGATTTAGTTTGTCTTTTCTTTCCATCTATTATGTTTTAATTTCCTTAGGGTTAGGATTAGTTTGTTTAGTAGTTGTGTGAAGACTATTGTACTTTCTTTATGTTTTTAATACAATTAAGTTGAGATTTGCTTATTCTTGGTTTCAATCATTCTTGCATTCTTGTCGAGAGAGTTGAATTCACGAAACGAGTAAGCACAATTTTCATCCAAGTGGTGTTAACTAATTCGGCCTAGAGATAGGTTAAGAATTTCAGCGGCTAAGAGAAGCGTGTGATTGGTTTGTGTTTGTCTTTGGTTTACGCTGAGAGGCATGGCCAGAGTTCAGCCATCAACAGTGTTCCGAGCTTAGAGATAAGGAGGAGCCATTCAAGGACTCTTTGCCGAACCTTAACAGTATCTGCCCAAGAGCAAGAGATTACAGCGGCAAAGATTCAACCTTTGCGGCCGCGACATGAAGTTAGGTTATTGCCAAGGCAGTATTGTGTTGCAGCATTCAAGAATAGAAGACAAGTCAATAGGATTCCATATTACGACACATTCTAATCTGGCTCATTCTATCAACCCTGATCTTCTCTTTACTTTTGGATTATTTTAGTTTTAGTATTTTAGTTTATTCAACCAACCCAACTCATATGTGTTTTTACTTTAATTATTTTACAGTGCGAGGAAGTAGGACCAAAAGGCTAGCTCAATCCCTGTGGAGACGATACTTGATATATTTATCATTGTATTACTTGACATGTACACTTGCACTATTGCGGGGCACTTTTACTCGAGCATCACAAGTATCGGGAGCAAGTATGTGTACGTCATTGGAATCGGATGAAGAACCTTCGGAGGCTTTGTAAACACGGACGATTGACTATAGTAGTAGCCATGAAACTGAGTGTTTGGGCGAGAACTCTTCATACAAACCAAGGAGTCATGCCCCTTCTAAGCGGTTGTGCTTGGTTCACCCAACTGTAATAGCCCGGACTCTAACATATTCTAGACTAGCTTCTTAAATGCCACACGATTTTCAATAGAATGTCCTTGAACATTGGAATGGTACTCGCAATGGGCATTGACATCATAACAAGAAGGGTAGGGTGGTTTAAAAGGAACCACATGGTAGGGTCGGACCAAATCTGCCTAGTATAGTTGTGAATACAACTCCTTATATGAAACTGTTAGTGGAGTGAATTTCTCATTTTTTCTCTCGGACCCCCTTGTTTCCTCCCTATTCAAACTTTGGGCACCCAGACTATAGCTTGAGATTGAGAGGCCATGAGGTTCTTTGGGGCCTCCTCGTGGTCCTTTTGCCTCCGAGTTGGTTCTATATCCGTTGGAGAAGATAAGATTTTTTAGAGATGATCCTCGATCTTATCTAACACCAATTCGACAGGGCATTAAAAAGCGGTGCAGACTACCTCGTACTAGTTGATGATGGCCTGGTCTTCAGTAGAAAAAATCTATTTCGCTATGAAGTCGCGGTCCCAACTCTCACTCCCCTTTGGCAATGAGTCTTCCCTCACACCCTTTCCTTTGGTCATGGTGGCCATCATGCCCATCAACTCATCAATTTGCCCCATTGTTTTCTCTTGGAAATTCTTCACATATGATATTATCTCTCTTTGATTCCAAACCAAATGTTCTTGAAGTTGTTCGAGCTTATCTACCCTAGCCAATAGGTCATTCATGCTTTTGAAGCTGTACTGGCTTGAAGTCATTCTCTTTTCACTTCTACTTTCTGAGGCGAATGCTTTCTCCAATTAGTGATGCATATGATGCAGTGAATGTACAAAAATGCATCATTGAACAAAACTAATGCTACTATGAAAGCATGAATGAATGCAAAGAAGTGTTGATCGACGAACATCCTCATTAAACAATTTTCCATAACGAAGATCAAGTCCAACTACAATTAGAGAAGAAAATAACTACACATATGGTATAACTTTCAATAAGTTTTGCTCATATTCTTCCTCTAAATCAGCGCATTCTAGAAACTCTGTTGCTATCCGTGCTAAGGCTTGAATACATTGAGGTACTCTTTGCTTTAGCGATCGAATGACTTGACTTCTAGGGGCTCGAGATAAACTCGACCAACTTGGATCTTCAAACATGGTAGCACATCAACTTGGCCCATGCTAACTAAATTGTCTAGATTTGACACATAGTCACATGAAACGTTGCCTTCCTTATCTTTGTTCATTCCCTAATCACTCTTGAACTTCAGAATTCTTCAACTCATTATTATGGACTATTTCTCCCATTACGAAAACCTTTAATTTTGGACTATTCTCGAATCAACATTTCATATGAAAATGTCCTGAATATGCATAACAAATAAGCAGAACAAGACAAGAAAACAAATGAGTTAGCAACAAATATAATGAATAATGAATATAATGCCAAAATAGATTAACAACACAAGGCCTATTAACATGAATTCCAATTTGCTATGGTTGTCCGCATGGCTCTAATCGAGGTGGGCTCCCTAGATTCTCACGCATGGGCCCGATTCTAATTAAGGGTACCCGAACCTATCTTATTACCTACTAAGGCAACAAGAACCCCAATTCTGGCACATTACAAGCTTGCGAATTAGATTCGGTTCGAGGGAAAGCACGACCTAATGAAGTGGAGGGCTGCTCACGTGTCAAAAGGCGTGGATTCTGGAAGTGAATTACCGACCTGTGGAGGGCTACTCACGTGGGTATGTGGCGTTTCACTCCCACTTAAGGGACGAAGCTCGAGTATAGAGCTTGATAATCATGATGCAACACATGTCGGTGATTCCTTAGAAATTAAATGAAAAATTAATTTGAAAACCACCAATTATCAAAGCCCGTAATATCTAAGTCACATTTTTAAGAAAGAATCGACCTCATTAAAGTCAAATTAAAACTTTAATAATTCTCATCATTTAAAAGCAACAAATATTTTCTTGGCCTAACTCTCTTTTTGTTTTGTAAAAACGAAATGGTCCTAGCAGAGTTGCCATGTTGTAGCGACGTTTTTGAAATTTACTTGTGGCCCCTCTCTTTTTATAAAAATTGAATTTTGGGAAATTTCTTTTGAAAATTCGTGTTTTTTAAAAACAATGAAGACTTGGAGTCGCCACCTACCACTTAGGTAAGGTAGGCCGGACACCGAAAAAAACAAAATCAGAGATTCATTTTGAAAAGTGTTCGAGAGTTGGTTACGCATGGGGAAGGATTAGCACCCCCATCACGCTCAGAAATCGGTACCAAAATATTTGTTGCTTTTAAAAGAATGGAAATCTTTGCTATTTAAATTGAATTTAATTAAGTATACTTAATTGAAATTTGACTTTAATCCAAACGAGCTTTATCAAATTGGGGGTTCAAATAAATTAGACATTTAATTAATAAGGATGACGATACATTAGACCATAGATTAAACTGACTTCATATAAGCTTGACTGTCGTGTTAATTTATGGTTTGAATTTCGTACGTCACCTTTATGCATGATGCAAGCATTTAGGTATGATGTTATGATTGTCCACTTTTAGTTATCATCTACCTTGAGACGGTAAGGATTAATCCAAATATTTGGTCAACATCCATTAAAGCAGGACTGTTACGACACAAATATCAAAATGAATGAACACCTCTTTTTTATGGTTTAGATCAATTAATTATCAAGATATCTATTGAATTAAAAAGATTAAATGAATGGCATTTTAAATGGATGAGCAAATCCGCCAATACCAATATAAACACATGTAAGAAAAGCTAAATAAATACGAAACATGATCACAAATAAACATGAACTCGGAAAAGCACGAATATTAAACTTAGATAATATGCTACACAAGATGCATATATACGTACACTATATATTATAACATATATACACATGCGTACATATATAATATATATAGTACATAATATAAATTCTATACCATATATTGTAATAATATCATATAGCACAATAATATATAACATATATAACTGTGCAAGAAATACATAAGTATATATTATATATAGGGTTAGGATCCACTTACATGGTATAAAACTTATTTACTTTTACACTTTTTAGACCGTTGGATGATAGTAATAAATGGTTAAGATTATTTTCTTATTTTATTTTTCCAAGTTATAATATTCACATTTTCTACTGTTAATCTCATCCATCCTTTTCACTCATCCAATGGCTATAAATTTGTGTAAAATTAAATGAGTTTACATTATGTAAGCGGATCTCATTATATATATATATACTTTCCATGAAACTTGAACAAGTATTTCTGCGGTGACAAAAGCATATAATATCCTAATTACTATGATTTCTTTTTATATGTACTGCTAATTTGATCCGAATGTATCACCATGTACTTCCCTTTGTTGCTTGGGATGGAAGGTAGCAATTCTTACTTTTATTAAAGGGCTAATTGAGTTGAGCAGTTCGCAAGTAGTTTGGGCTCAACTCGGTCAATAATCGGTTTGAATTGACTCGACTCGGGGTCTTAATGAGTCGAGTCAAGCAAGATTCAACTCAACTTCATAAGTTAGCGAGTAGCTCGTTAATATATTTTATAATTTTTTGGTAGCTACTTTACTAAAATTATGTTTCGAGAAGTTTCAATGCTAGTTGAAAACTCTAAAAAACTTCACTTACTTACCAAGTAATTTACACATAAAATCCTACTTATCCATAAGAACAAAGAAGCAGCAAAAACAAACTTGAATTATGTAACCCCCTCGTCCCGGTCTGGTCGGGTAACCGGTTCGAGTGGGCCACACGGGGAAAACCGAAGCGAAACCCGTTAGGGTTCCCCCTCGGTTAACAACCCAGAAAATTTCTTTTTAATTTACTCTTCTCTAAATGCACACTTAATTCCTATGTGATCATAGCAACGGAAGACGAGCATTCGCAAAACAGTAACTCGAACAACCTAAGAAAAACAGCTCATTTTTATGTAATTTAACAGGCCGTTTCGAAACACCCTCAAGGTGTATCGAAACGCCTTGACCTGGTCGACCCAACTAAGCCTTCACGAGGAAGCTGTTTCGGAACGGGGGTCAACCGTTCCGAAACACCCTCTCTGGTCAACTTCTCGTGGTCAACGAGATTTGACCGTTTCGAAACTCCAAGGACCCGTTTCGGTACGCCTATATCTCGTCAATTTCTCAAAATTCCAGTAGCAAAAACGTATCGAAACAGCCGCTATCCGTTCCAAAACGGCTGGCCAAAAGCAAAGGGACCGTTCCGAAACAGGGTGGCCCGTTCCGAAACGCCCCCTGTCTGCAGACTGCTTTTTTGCTGGTTAAAGGCACAAGGGTGCCCCTAAACCCCACCAAAACCTCTAACAACCCACTAACAACAATTTTAAAGGCAACCAACATACAAGCATGCTTGAGCAACATCATACAAGACTAAACACTAAGGCACAACATCACAAGCCACACATCCACACATGTCATTAGAGATATTAAGCTTAGCATATCCAACACTTAGGCAATTCTAGATAGCAAAGATACTAGCATGGTTTCAAGCATAACATGCATCCCAAAGCCAAATTAACAACACATACGAGGAGTCTAACATGCTCCTAAACAACAACAACAACAACATTCCAAAAGCATCATAACTCGACACCTATCCCATTGCTTTACTATTACAATCCTTAAATTTAAACATCATACTTGAGCTAACCAAAAGCAACACTTGAAGGTCTTTCCTTGCCCTTGCCACCCACAATCCATTGATCTGCATTGTCGAACAAAAGAGAGCGTAAGCATAAAAGCTTAGTGAGGGTAAGCTCATAAAACAAACCTTCGACAATGCAGGGTCCAAGCACGAGCTACAACCAAGATAAAATGCATGATATTACCTCCGATCCACGCAAGCCATGAATATAGATGATGCATGAACATATATTCAATATCATGTCATGCTCAACATGTTTAAATCCACAACATATGAAATCACATATATTAAACCATGTTAGCAACACATCCCAAATCACATTGGCTCACAATTAACCACATATTGGCAACATAAACTACAATCCGTATTGGCACCTAGCTATGACTCGAATACGCGGATAACCGTTGGATCTCACATCCAACAACACAACCATTACCTGACGGTGGGATTACACTCATCACCGTTCACGCGGAGGGGATTCCACTCATCCTCACGCCTCATCTCACGCGGAGGGGATTCCACTCATCCTCACGCCCCGTCGATGGGATTCCACTCATCATCGACTAATATAAATACAATTTCCGGGCGAACCCGTACTCCTCCTTGGTGACTCAACGCCACCAAGGCCACGCGCGACTTTTGACTCATGTGTACACACTAACATCCTAATGATCGATCATTTGTACCCAAGCATACTAGTGCCAATACTACACATTTCATTAATCATTCATAATATCAATTCATAACACTTCCGTGCTTAGCACATACTCACCATGACTTACCGTCATGCACAAACCACATTTCCATGCCTAGCATGTACTCACCATGATCCTCAGACCATGAAACCACCTCATAATATCATTACACATGTCAACACTACATGCATCCCAACAACACAATTATCACATCATAAATTCATACATATGTATATCTCAATCACATTTATCATCAACATGCATGTAACAATGCATTCAACTATACCTCCACATACATGTATGACAACATAAGCATAACCACCATAGGCATGATTCAACACGAGGCATAATTCATCACTTTAAAGATCAACCAAGGTCTCTAACTAAAGTTTGGGATTAGGCTACCACCCTAATCCCAACTCTAGGTGGGTCTACCAATCCCAACCTAGTTCACATGCTTGAACCAACACTTGAAAACCATTTAAAAGTATTTAACCACTCACCTAAGCTTCCAAGCTCCAAGCTAAGCAAGCAACCTCTCTCAAATTTCCAGATTTCTTCCCGAGGCTTCTCTAACACAAATTATCGCTTCCAAACAACCTCAGACACAATTCAAACAATTCCAAATCAGCCCAACATCAAAAGACCAACCCGGAATACAATTCAAATGCAATTTACCATGTTGCAACCCATGAACAAATCCTATTTTTAGCAAGTTCGGGCAGCCCCTAAACCATGTCCAAAAACCATCTTTCCAACATCCATAGCACCCACAAACAATCCCAAATCAACCCCTAACCATAGTACTACCATTGGGCTATCAATTCCCACCTAAAACAACCCCCAAAAATCACCCAAAACCCTCCAAAAAACCCATTTATACCCAAATTCGGGAATTTGCATAAAACCATGTAAAAATTAACTATGTTGGACCTCATGGGTTAATATTAACTTATCTATCAATAAAGAATCAAAAGCTCAAGAAATGGGTGTTAAAGTTTGCATCTTTCTCTTACAAAACCCAAAAACACAAAACTTTAAATAATGCATTTCAATGAAAACTAAAGGCATGGAAAGATAGAGGAAGTTGAGAACAACATGAATTTGTTATTACCTTTGCAAGAACTCCAAAAAATGAGGGCAAGATTTGGTGGAAAGAAGTTTGAGAGGAGAGGGGGGAAGTTCACGTCAAAGAGGAAGAAAGGGGGAAGAGGATGGCATCTTTTTTTTCTTTTGTTTATTTGAAATAAAATATAAAGGGAATGGGCTTTATTTGAAAAGTTCACCTAGTTATAAAAATGCCATTAAAATGGCTATTGGGCTTGTCATCCAAATTTGGTCCAACACCTTAAATTAATTTAGCAAAATAAAACGGGAATATTATTTTATTTATTTATTTCTCCCGACCCCTAAACCCGGGTGTTACAAATTAAAATCTTTGTTTCATGAAACAGACATGACGAAATTTAAAAAACACAAGTACGACTATGAGCATGTATTGTTTATATGTAAATTGGTTTTGTTGAAGCTAAATCATTTTCAATGATGTTTAAAAAGTTTAACTAAAGAAGTTAAATATTTCGCTCGTTAAATATTCCTTGCAGAAAAAGATTGATCGACAATTTCAAACAATGAAATTAATTTTTGTTTAAGAAGTTTAACGCTTCGAGGCGGAGGAGAGTGGCGGACCTATGGCAGTGGAAAGATGGTCGGGAGCGAGTGGTGGGCGGAAAAATAAAATTTTCAGATTTTTGGGGACGATGGTGAAAAATAAAGTTTTGAAAATTTGAGGATTAAATTAAAAATTAATTTTATTATTAACGGAGGTTAACAGCCAAGGGACCAAAATAGACACGATTCAAACCGTGAGCGGCAAGAATAATCTTTTTTAAATTCGGGTGACCAAAATAAAACAAATCCCAAATAAAAGGGACCACGAGTGAAGATTACCCTTTTTTATATTAATTAACTGCAAAAAAGGATTAAAATCACAATCAATACATCATATAAGGTGCAACAAAAAGCTTTAAACCACATTTATTTAGTAAAGCATAATGTCAAAATATTCCTCTAACGTTGACTGAATAATCATTTTGACTCATATTTTTTTGAAGCAATTTAGCCCTTAACGTTTAATTTTGGGTCAAAATGTCCCCTTCACGGACGAAAACTGTTAGTCAACTAACGGTAAATGACTTGAAAAAACCTGACAAACCTACATAGAAGTGCACATCACGATAGCAATGTCATATAGACAAATATGTTGACTTTACAGAATGACACATCAATCAAAAAATAATTTTATAAAATTGTATAAAATATACAATATTTTTTCTTCTGACGTGTCATTATGTCAATTCATTTGAAGTTGTTTATCGTCAGTTGACTAACTGTTTTCATCCGCGGATGTGTCATTTTGACCCAAAATAAAACGTTGGGGGCTAAATTGCTTCAAAGAAAAGAAAATGAATAAAATAATTATTTAATCAAATATTAGGGGCATATTTTGACATTATGCCTTTCTAGAGAAAAAACTAGGTAATGTATTGCTAGGCAAAGTATATTTTATGATCAATAAATTTTGTAAATATGTTTTATATATTCACAAGATCTTAATTATAAGATATATTGATAGATTAATATGTTATTTATAAATATATTTTATAATCTAAGCATTTAGTCACATAAATAGTTGTGGATAATTTTTAGAGTATCTGGTTAAAATTTGTCAGTTAACAACCTCTCATCTCACCTAGATTATGGGTTTAATACCCATTAGTACCAAATTCTCCTCATTGGTAATAATTGTTCAAAAAATTCTCCCTAAACTTTTGAAAAAAATAATCAATTAATTATTCAAAGTCCTTCAACCAAAAAATTTAATAGACTTAATTAACTTTTTTTTTAGTTTAGGGGAACTTTTTAGATAGAATTGTACATGAAACTTTAACACAATTGTTTAAAGTTTGATCGATATGTTTAAATAAAAATCATAACATATGTTTTTAGATAAAATTCATATCATATTTAAATTGAGATGTGATACTGAATCAAATAATTAAATTAACATAAGAATGAAGAGAACAATATTATTGATAATAAATATTTTAAAATTTGCTGACAAATTTAAATTCTATACAAAACTTGGGGACGTCTCATCCATCATTTCATATTTTTAATCAAATCTTTACGAATTTTGCAGGATAATCCCATTAATTATCAAAAATCGTTATCAATGGAAAAAAGCGGGAAAGATATCAACTAAAGCAAAAAAAAAGGCGGGAAATCTCATAAAAGAAGACATAAATAAAAAAAGAATAAAATAAAGCTTACCCTTTTATGGTACAAGTGTATATATAGGTCGTTCGGTTTCGTGGGCTGTAAAAAAGTCTCAGTTCTTGAAGTTATGTCATCATTTGATGAGTGCGGCTTGCAAAACGGTTCTTGTTTTGGGCTGCCGGATTCTGATGGCTCCGGCTCCGGCAGTGAAAATCCGACTGGTGTCTCGGTCGATTCCATCGGCATCGTCATGTTGTCTCGTCCTGAATCGGTGAAAGAACAGCTACCGGATGATGAATCTAACGTTCCCAAAGACAAAGAATTCTTTCACACCACTACAGAGTCCAGGTGGACCCCCACCCCCAACGACCCGGTGGAGGAAAATAACCAGAGAAAAGGGGCATCAACTTCTTCGGCTGATCAGGGGGTGGAGGAAAATAACCAGAGAAAAGGGGCATCAACTTCTTCGGCTGATCAGGGGGTGGAGGGTGATGAGAAGGCCAAGGAGGGAACGGAGGGTACAAAGTCGGAATCATCTTCTTCCAAGTCTAGTGGTGTTGTTGCAGAGCTTAATGAAAGCAGTTTGCCTTCACCGGCTGATGTGAATGTAGGGGATGATGATAGAGCTGACGGCTTCGTTGGTTCCGGCAAGAAAGTTGGACGATTTACTGTTTTTGAAGTGTTGCGTCAACTGGCAGCGAATCGTGAAGAAGACATGAGCATATATAGTAAGAGTCTTTTGGAGGTTGCAGAGGAAAGATGGGGTCCATTTGGGTCAACTTGCAGAGGGAAGAAGACATGAGCATATATGCAGTTAGGAATACTTTTTTGTTTCTATAGCTTAAAAGCTCATGCTTTATGCTCTGCTTGTAGATGAAATGTTAAAAGCATGGAAATACTTTTGTTTCTTACTTTGCAAGACATGTTTTTGATTATATAAATTTCTCCAAATCCTTCTCAGTTCTCTAAAAAGGAATGACCTGATTCATCTCTTATGCATAAAGTTATTGTTGTATGCAAACATTTGCATACAAATGTGAAAATTACCACCTCTCTGCATTTCTTTTGGGCAATCTGTTGTCAACCCTATACAGAAAAAGCCCACCTCCAGTTCTCTTAGCATTCCGAGTTTGGAAAGGTCAATGGGGAAAAGGAGCAACCATCAACAAATCTCATTTATACTTCAGTGTTTGGCATGCAAAATATGTCAACCCCAGTCGTGGGATCTTGCAGAAGAATACCTTTATAGTTCCAATGATAAAAGGCCAATTCTAAGGATGGATAGAATGTGAGTGTACCCAGCTACTACTAGGGCTTGCCTGTGTCCCAAAACTTAAGGCAGGGTGAAACAGCTCTGCCGTTGGGCAGCAAATCTTGGTCAGAGCTTTCATCGGCAAAACGAAGAGAATATTGCACGAGTGAGCTACAATCAGGAGGCAAGTTTAAAAGGCTTCTCGGACTAAAGCAAGAACCGTCATTGTCTATGAGTTCTTTGTTTTCACAAGATGCCTTCATGATCACCCTTTTGGGGCTTTTTAAAGTCCTTGATTCTGAAAAAAATGAAAAACATGTTTTTCTTGAGCAAAATGCAAGTGTAACCCAAAACAATCAAACAAGCTCACACTGTTAACACTGAACTTAGAGGGTGAAATTTATTTAGTCATGGAGAAATTTTATTCAAACGGCTTCATGTTATAGACTTTTTATTTCTTTCACTTAATTTATTGACTAATTTGTAAAACTATTTTAACTATTGTATTATTACTTTTTCCTTATTTCAGGGTTTAGGGGTTTAATTTATAGTTTAGCGATCTGTGTTTCAAGATTTTAAATTTAGGGGTTTATGATTAGGGTATTAAATTTTAAGTTTTAAAACTTAAATAGGCACATGCTTGTGGAAATAAAAATTTTCCCGTACTCGTGCATCAAATATTAACCCATTGAACCATATCTATTTCATATAATGCAATAACAGCAGAGAGAAATTCCGTACCTGGAAAATGTTGAATTTGGTTGTCACGTGACCTCTTCATATTTATCGAATTACTCGAAGCAATGGCATTTGGTCCTCCAGCAGTCACAGGTCCTTGAACACTTGTACATTTCTACAGCCAAGTAAATGCCATGGGCAAAATATGTTCATGTCAAGATGTTTGAGAAACCAATTCATTAATACCTTATGTGTGAGATGGCATTCCACCCAATGGGATTTAGTCAAGTTGCACAATGCAAGTCTTTTCAATGTCTTACAGTCTTCAGCTATCACTCCATGGACAGAGATATTGAAGACCCCTTCTTCAAGCAGTTGCTGAAAGTAACACAAGTTCTCCTTGAATTGAGGGGTTTCAAACATACTTTCGAGGCTGCAGGTGCAAGGGCAACTATCAGTGATTCACTAACGTGTTTTCAGCTATTGGCCATCTCTACAGGTAACTAATAGCCATTATCAGTTTCCTTAACTATCAAACTTCCACTATATGTACATATGATACTTCAAAATAAAAACAAGATTATTATCAGTAAATGCATTCCATCATACACAAAACATGAATATGATATTTCAAAATAAAAATAGGATTATTATCAGTAAATGCATTCCATCATACATAAGACACGAATATGATACTTCAAAATAAAAACAGGATTATTATCAGTAAATGCATTCCATCATACACAAAACACGAAGTAGAAGGATGTTATGTTCGACCGCTTGATATAGATTAGAAGGATACCTATCAGGGAGTTTGGCAGTGTCTGGTCGAGGTAGGTACTGCAGTAACTTTTGTTGTTCCTCATTTGTTAAATATTTCACAAATTCCTCAAAGTTGAGAATATCCTGCACCATAAAAAATATCATCATATAATGGAAAATGAACGTGTTGTATGATGTGAATCGTTCATGGTAACTCTTTTAACTTTGCTAAATATGGAGGATTTATGTTAAAGATTGTGAAACATTCAATCACTAAATGTATAAAAAAATACAGGTTTGATAATACAGCAGCTAATTGAGCTTTAAAGGCTTTTCCTAAGAAAAATGGAGAAAGAATACAGAATTAAGAGAACTTACTTTCAAATCTATGTCACACAGTGGAGAATTATGACTTTCCAGCGGCACTGATTTTTCATGCTGAACTTTGTCTCTATCAAATCAATAAAAAAATAATCAACATGATATCACCATTGCTAATTTAACCTCCCATTACACAACAGCTGAGCTTCATCTTAAGGACAATTTACTAATGAGTAACAACGAGAGTAGATACCAAAATTTTTCCTCAAGAATGGACATTACCACTTGGAAGCTTGAGATTAATATCATGCCTTGCATCAAGGAAATGTACATTCTCTTACCTTTCTAAGTGGCATTGGAAAATTTCATGATATCTGTAGAAAAGTGGTATGTGCAGAGAAAAAAGATTATTTCTCTGATCACTTTTATTGATAAAGTAGTACCTATTTATAGGTTACAAAAGGAGACTAATCTAGGAAAATTACATAAAATCAGCAGCTATATTATTGCTAAATTCCTAAATGTTAGCAGCTAAATATTTGGGAATATAATTTCCCAACTTTATGCAATTTACAATCTAATCTTTATTTTACATGCCAATTATCTACACTCCCCTCAAGCTGGTGAGTATATATTGTAGAGTCCCAGCTTGGATATGAATTCGTCAAAGGTAACTCTTGGTAGTGCCTTGGTGAGTACATCGGCTAGCTGCTTCTTTGTAGAGACAAAGTTAAGTTTAACCACTCCATTGTTGACCTTTTCTGAAATGAAGTGTCTATCAATCTCCACATGCTTTGTCCTGTCATGTTGGACTGGATTTTTAGCAATACTAGTTGCTGATTGGCTATCAGTTTGCAATTCGAATTGACTGCAACTATCAAGTCCCAGTTCTGCCAAAAGTCTCTTAAGCCATATTCCCTCACAAATTCCCAAAGCAAGAGCTCTATATTCTGCCTCAGCACTGCTTCTTGACACAACTGATTATTTTTTACTTCTCCATGTCACCAAATTTCCCCAAACAAAGAGCAATATCCACTAGTTGACCTTCGGTCCGTTAACTCTCCAGCCCAACTTGAATCAGTAAAGATTTTTACTGTTCTGTCTTCATTCTTTCTGAAAATCAAACCATGGCCAGGAGTCATTTTTAGATACCTTAGAATTCTGTAGACTGCATCAAGGTGCTCCTCTCTCGGGTCACACATGTACTGGCTTACAATGCTGACAAAAAATGCTATATCTGGTCGTGTAAGTGACAGATAAATTAATTTCCCCACAAGTCTTTGGTACTGTTCCTTGTTAACAGGAATTCCCAACTCATCTTTCCTTAACTTCAAGTTGATCTTCATAGGAGTTTCTGCTGGCTTACAACCCATCATTCCAGTTTCTTCAAGTAAATCTAAAACATATTTTCTCTGATTAATAACAATGCCCATCTTGGATCTTGCTACATCCATTCCCAAGAAGTATTTGAGATTTCCAAGATCCTTGGTTTCGAATTCAAAGGTCAGTATCTTCTTTAGTTGTTCTATCTCATAAACATCATCTCCTGTAATGATAATATCGTCTACATAAACAATTAGAATTGCCTTTTTTTCCACATGGAGTTGTTTTTACAAACAAAGTGTGATCAGTTTGACATTGCTTGTAGCCATTTTTAAGAATGACTCTAGTAAATTTATCAAACCAGACCCTTGGAGATTGTTTTAATCCATATAAATATTTTTCCAATTTACAAACCTTTTGATCATTACGATGTAGTTTCATACCTGGAGGAATTTTCATGTAGACCTCTTCTTCCAGAGTCCCATTCAAGAATGCATTCTTAATGTCCAGTTGATGAAGTTCCCAGTCTTTATTTGCTGCCAAAGATAACAACACTCTAACTGAATTTAGTTTTGCAACAGGAGCAAAAGTTTCTTCATAATCTATTCCATAGGACTGTGTAAATCCTTTGGCCACAAGTCTAGCCTTAAATCTCTCCACACTACCATCAGAATTGTACTTCACTGTAAAAATTCATTTACAACCTACTGGTTTTTTACTTGGTGGTAAATCTATAAGAGTCCATGTTTTATTACCTTCAAGTGCACTAATCTCTTCATCAACTGCCCTCTTCCATTGAGGATCTTCTAAAGCTTCCTCTATTGTTTTAGGGACAAAGATTCTATCAACATTTGCAGTAAAAGCCTTGAATGAAGGATTTAGTTTTCCATATGCTACAAACCTATGAATTGAATGGTTAGTGCACTTTCTCACACCTTTCCTTTGAGCAATGGGCAAATCATCAGTGTCAATAATAGGAATAGGAGTTGTATTTTGAGAAATTCCCATACCTTCCAAGTGTTCTGAGGCTGTAGGGCTGAGTTCCAGTTCTCGGCAGTCTCCAGGTTGTATGTTGGTCTCTTTAATAGGCTTTTGTCTCATTTTATAGACACTAAGTTCCCTCTTCTCAAATTGCTCAGGTTGGGTCTTTTGAGGAGTTTGTGGTGAGCTAGGAACTGGAGATTGTGTGGGTTCTGAAGAAGGTATAGGTTCTGAAGGAGAAGTTATAGTTATGAAGGGTTGAACTGTAAGTTCTGAAGGAAGTATGGGTTTTGAAGGAGAAGGTATAGGTATGATAGGTTGAGCTATAAAAGGCTGAAAATCATCAAAAAGCTGAGGTTTTCTTACACTCTCCCCCTGAATTTCAGCCTTGGAGTAAAAAGGATTGTTTTCCAAGAAAGTAACATCCATGGTGGTATAGGTTCTTTTAGTGACAGGTGAGTAACTCTTGTAGCCCTTCTTAGTGGAAGAATATCCTAAGAAAATGCACTTAAGAGCTCGAGGATCAAGTTTAGACCGAGAATGAGGATAAATATGGACAAAAATGGTACACCCAAAGACTTTTAATGGAAGATTGGAAGAAAGTGGCTGAAAATTAGAAAAATGATGAAGAAAAACATCTCGAGGTACCTTAAATTGCAAGGGTTTACTAGGCAACCTATTTATAAGGTATGTGGCTGTAAGAATGGCTTTCCCCCAAAAGAATTTAGGAACATTTGTGGAAAATAATAATGACCTTGCTACCTCTAAAAGGTGACTATTTTTTCTCTCGGCAACCCCATTCTGTTGAGGAGAATCAACACAAGAGCTAATATGAAGAATTCCTTTCTCTTGAAAATAGGACCCTAGAGTTCTAGTGAAATACTCACTGCCATTATCAGTGTGAAAAATTTGAATTTTTGTTTTAAACTGAGTCTCAATCAGGTTCTGAAATCTTCTAAACACACTCTCAGTTTCAGATTTTTCTTTCATTAAGAAAGTCCAAGTGAGTCTAGAGTGATCATCTATAAAAGTAAGGAACCATCTAGAACCATCTATGTTTTTCACTCTCGAAGGGCCCCAAATGTCACTGTGAACAATGGAAAAGGGATGAGAGGATTTGTATTTGGATGGAGGGTATGAATTTTTTGTGTGTTTAGCAAGTGGACAAATTTCACAAGTAAAAAAATTTGGACTTGTATTTTGAAATAAATGAGGAAACATTTTGGCAAGGTACTGAAAATTAGGATGTGCTAGTCTGTAATGCCATCATAAAACATTTGGAGAAGAATTAGAACCATGATTAGGAAAAAAGTTTGGTTGAGAACAACTTGAGTTGGCTTGTCTATGTAGAGACGGTTGGCCTTGAAGAATGTAGAGGCCACCACACAACCTAGCACTTTCAATCACCTTCCCCGAGTCCATAGCCTGAAATTCACAAACATGTGGAGAAAATTTAATAGTGCAGCGGAAATCAGTAGAGAGTTTACTGACAGAGAGAAGATTGCAAGCTAAATTAGGCACATATAACACATTCAATAATTCAATGTTTTTAGAAACTCGAATTGAACCACTCCCTTCAGTGGGTGATAAAGAGCCATCCGCAGTCTTTATGTGAGAGGGAAAATTTAATTTCTGAAACTTCTGAAACAACGTCACATCTCCTGTCATGTGATCTGATGCCCCTGAATCCACGATCCATGATGTACAATTATTATCAGCCAAATTTGTAAAAATTGTACTACCTCCATGAGTCTTAGAAGTCACATTGGTTTGCTGAAAGGATGAATGTGGCTGTAGATGAATGTGGCTGTAGATGATCAGCATCAATGGGCTGCTGGAAGGTTGAAGATGGCTGGAAGTTATCAACAACATTGAGCTGCTGAAATCTGTTGTAAGGCTGGAAATTGCCAACAGCAGTGGGCTGCTGGAATTTTTTGAAAGGTTGAAATACATCATCTGAAATATTTTCTGAACTGATTTCAGAAGATGTATACATCTCGCAAGTTTTAGGATCTAAAACCTAATCTGATATCATGTAGAAAAGTGGTATGTGCAGAGAAGAAAGATTATTTCTCTGTATTTCTTGATCACTTTTATTGATAAAGTAGTTCCTATTTATAGGTTACAAAAGGAGACTAATCTAGGAAAATTACATAAAATCAACAGCTATATTATTGCTAAATTCCTAAATGTTAGCAGCTAAATATTTGGGAATATAATTTCCTAACTTTATGCAATTTACAATCTAATCTTTATTTTACATGCCAATTATCTACAATATCTTCAATAAAAACCACATGGTCCACCCAATTCTAGTTTATTAATTGGTAGACTCTGTAGAAACTTTGTAAAATCATATTGTTAAAAGAATTACCTATTAAGTTGCTCATGTTGCATGCCCTTTCCGGCAGGGTTCATAGCCCTTTGAATTTCATGTCCGGAAAACTTGATGCCCTTGCTATCATTTTATGCAGGGAAGCTTGAAGAATGCGAATAAGCCTCATTTCTTGAGTATTGTCTGTTTTCATCTGAGAGGGAACTAGCTTCTGATTCCTCTTCCCGAGCTATTGAGCTTGGATGTCTGATCAAAACACTTCCATGTCCAAACTCAACAGAAACCATGGGTGTCTCACTCTCAAGAAGAAAATCCTCCTCAGAAGATCCAGAAAAATATGAAGACTTTTGTTCATGTAAAATAGTATACAAATCGTTTGTGAGTTTCTCGGCTGTGGACGATTTACACAGGTTCTTTTCTTAGAAGGTACCATTGAGTCCCACACATTAGATTGAGCAGGCCCTGGAGAAAGGAAAAAAAGACAACTTAATTCACTATATCATTCATGGTGTTCTAAAAGTACAAACATGCAGCTAGAATGCATGAGTTAGGATCAAGTTAGCAATGGAGATAAAATCTTAGAGTGCAGATTAAAACATCAAGATGAACCACTACAAGGGAGAGGTTTCAATATAATAGAGGCATAATCTGAATCACGTTGTCAACAAGTTTCCACTTATAACTACACCTTATATCTTCAGTTGAGCATTCTGGAAGTAAAAGTATTAAACTAATGCCTATATTTTAGGAAGACATACAACCATTTTTCAGAGTTCAGTATATTCCATTGAATGAAGTATATGATCCACTAGGTCTTTCCTTTGACTAGCGAGAAAAATTGCAATATACTACCATATAGTCAAAACAGTAATGAGGAACATGATGGCATTATGTCCAACCTGTCAAGTCACTAGCATCAGCATACCCAAATTGGGCAAAGCTTTCAGAATTTGACATGGCAAATCCAAAACTTGATATATTACTAATATCATCATCCACAAACTTACGGTTACCCTGACTGTAATCAGGGACAACAACTGCTTTATCATGATTCGATTTTCTTTTCAGCAATTTTACTTCTTTATTCTTATTTATAGATATGATCTTCAATCTGGAAGCCCTATGATCCTCATAATCATCAGGTTCAACCCTAGCATGAAGTGGGGTATAATTTATAAGTGTCCCTTTAGTCCTCCACCGTGATCCGCATGCATTGCACAATACTGGCTTCTCAGAAGGTCCATTGCGCCAAAGTGGAGTGCCTACCACAATGCATTGCTATTAGGAAGTATATACTACTTAAGAAAAAAGAAAGTTTATAATAAATATATGCTTCTACAAGAGTCATTAGCCAAATTTAATAGAGGTCTAGACTCTAGAGTTAATAGGATAGACATTAGATAAGAACCGATATCATTCCATAGACTTCTTCAAATTGTGGTCGATACAGACTTGAGTAAGAACCAAAGGCAAGAGGGACTTGCGTTTGTCCTCAAAAGTCGACATTTCACATCATCAATTTTTAAGGGCTTAATGTTGGAAGCAATTCCTAAAACAATTTAGGATTTAAGCTCTTGCTTCCACCAAAGTAAGAAGGACAAATGGAGCTTCCATTAACACTTCTACTTGACAGAAATTCAGCAATCATTTAGTGACAAGAAACAATAGAATACAGCTGAAATTAGTTGAGTTGCAGCAATTGGTGAAAATACAGTAAGTTTTAAACACTTAAAATGTTTCGAGAATGGTACAAAGAATTTAACACTCACAAGTAATTCAGTGTGTTTAAACACAATGATACTTTGAGGTTGAAATGTTTCAAGGCTTAAGATGCAAAACAATGGACTTCAAAATAGAATTGAATGTTATCAAGAAAAGAAAAAAGAGAAAAACAGTGGTTCACGTTAGAATTCCAGTCCAATGGAGGTTCTACAATTCTTATAAAAAAAGACCATAAAAGTTTTTGGGAATGGATATCAAACAACAGCTTAATTAAGAAGAGAAAGGAGCAAGAAATCCATCAATAACTCAATGGTAATTGCATCTATATAGGAGTCCAAGAGGATTGAGGTTTGACTTGAAATTCAGGCTTATGACCACGTATGGAGCAATGGGAAAACAATGCCAATTTCATGTTGAATATGAAACTGGCCAGCATCCAACAACATAGACTCTGCAATTCCCCAGTATTCAGGCTCAAATTGCTTTATGAAATATGCTGGAACCTTGAACAGGAGTCAAAGAACACAAACCCCAAGAGATAATAAGAGAAAATGAATGAATTTGAAAGAAACTAGTACTACTCGATTCACTAACAAACTCAACTTTGAAGCTTTACATGGATTGAGCTAAATTTACATGCAAACAGAATAACACAAAGAACAAAAGATATTCTGGAATTTGTTATATTTGTCCATTTTCTGCATATAGTTATTCTCAAATTCCAATGATGAAATTATATATCAAGGCATGTAAAACCATACACCAAACCACTGATTTATATAAAAATGTTTTAGCATTAACATATATCCAAGGAATCAACATTTTTTTAGATAATTAACTGGAGAAACAATAACTCACTTGTAACTCCACAGTGATTGCAAGGTCCTTGCTTGCCCATGTCTCTCTCTTTTGCTCAAGGGAAGAAAAACAAATTAAAAAGGATAAAAACTGAAAAACAAAGAAAAGTAATAATTATTGAAAAAACAAAATTTTGATTGATTTCTTCAAGCTCTATATGACAAATTCAACTGGGCATTAGCCATTAAGGGCTTTTCTTCAAAACCCAGAAATCTAGTTTAGTTTGCAGAACAAAACGGAAGTCATCAAAATGGAAGATACCCAGAAGTGTTTTATGTCTTCTTTTATCAGTTCAATAAACAAAAAAAAAATCATTAAATGGGTATTTGAGCTTGGAATCCAAACACTCCAATGAAAAGGAAATTTTTGAAAAGGTAATTGGGAGGAATCTAATAAATGGCCAGTGAAAAAGAGGAAGTTGAAATGAGAAAGAACAGTAAGCTGCTTATGTGACATTTCTCTTGGTAATTTTTGTATAAAATCAATTATGATTAAATAAATGTCCTCATTCTGTTTATAATTTTTAATATTTCTATATTATAACTTTTTAAAAAATTTATAAACAAATTATATATATATATATAGGAATACTTAATTAAAACGTATATTAAATGACAATCTTATTAGATTGTGTTCATCGAGTCCTTGCGGTTCATCCTCCGTGTCAAGCATTTGGTCCTGATAGAATCGGTTGAAAAGGGGAGAAAGGCAGATTATTCACTGTCAAATCGACTTATTCTAAAATAACTGGGTTTGGACCTGCGCAAGGGGAGAATGTATGGCATAAAATATGGAGATTATAGCTCCCTAGAGAATTCGCACCTTTGTTTGGTTGGCGTTACTGGGTGTTTGCTTACTAACGCGGAACGTGTCCGACGACACATGACGGCGGAACCACGATGCGGGATTTGTGATTATGAGAACGAAGATCTGATCCATGCTTTACGAACATATTTAAACTACGAATATATTTTAAATATAAAATACGAATATATCTAAAATATTAACATATTTAAAATACAAATATATTTAATATAAGAATATATTTAAAATACGAATATATTTAAAATATGTGTATTTTAAATATATTCATATTTTAAATATATTCGTATTTTATATTTAAAATTTATTCGTACTTTAAATATATTCGTATTTAAATTAATTATTTGAACCGCTTAAGTGGTTTGTATGGTTTTACACATCCCAAGTGATTTAGATTCGAGTCCCCTTGCAACTATTTTTTATTTCTTTATTCTCTAGCATTTACTTGATTATAAGATATATATTAAATGGTGCAATCCATTTAACTAAAAGTGAGTTGGTGTTCCCCTAAAAGGTTGTGAGTTCAAACCCCATGTTAAGTACTTTTTATTCTTATATTTTCCTTCCACTAGATGGTGACACGTGTCACCATATTTATTGGAGGGAAATAAATATATTAAATATTAAATTAAATTAAATAAAAATTAGATTAAAAATCAAATTAAATATTTTATTATTTATTTAAATTTAAATTATGACTAAATTGATATAATAAAGAACTAACAAGGACCAAATGTGTAGTTATACAAATTTTACTTAACGGCCACGTCACCAATCCGTTAAATTTTAATGACCGGTGGTCAAAATAGGTCTATTTAAATAGTTATGCGGTCGAATTTTAAATTTTTTTAGTTGAGTGGTCAAAACAGGTCGTGATCTATAATTGGGTGATCACTGAAGTAGTTTACCCAACATTTTACTGCTAATAATACATTTTCAAACATATTTAATTAATTAATATTCTTTTGTTTGAGTGTTTGAATTGTGATGACATGATGTTGATAATTTTGTTTAATGGGTTGTTACTCTTAAAAAGAATGACACTAACTCTCACCGTCCCGCGTGATGATCTCTATCACGACTCATTATACACCGTCCGATTTAGTTAAAAGCATTGTCAAATCGAGGCCCACTCAATGTATTTCCTTTTCTTTTCTCTTTTTGGCATTAGTTTTGTGTTTTAGATACATCTAATGGAAAACTAAATAGAAACAACTTGAATTTTTCTCAAAAAAATTATATCAAATTTATTTACCCTCATGATTCTACAATAAGTCATGTATTGTTATATACCATTAATCATGTGTACTGTTATATACTATTAATTATTTTAATTATTTTTTAAATCATAAGGACCGAAAGATAAAATTTAAAAAACAATTTTTATATTTTTTTTTATATTTTTTTTCCTTTTGGGTAAAATACACGAATGGTAACTAAACTTTGGTAAATTATTCAATTTAATAGCCAAAGTTTTCAATTGCTTCAATGCTACCATTAAACTTTTAATTTTGCTCCAAATTGGTCACTGACCCGTTAACAACCATTAAAAGGGTGGTGTGGCAATTAAAATATTTTGTATAATAAGACATTTAGTCATCCACGTTTGAATATTCAAACAATTTCATCCTAATTCGAAAAAAAATAAATTTAACCCTCATTATTTACACATTATTTCAATTTAGGACTATTTTAATTAAAAATAATTTAACCCTAAAACTGAAGCCCTAAACACTTAAATTATAAACCCTAAAAACCAAAACCAAAACCATAAACCCACAAACATATAAACTCCTAAACCCTAAACCAAACTAATTAGATAGAACTTATTAAAAGAATTCCAAAACAAGGTTAATTAGTAGAATATGCTTCTCAAGTAATTTTACAATGTGTCAACCAACAAATAAAACCTTACAAGGTGATTTAACATATCTCGTAGTGCTAAGTAATAGTAATATTCGGTGAACCATACGCCCCTTAAAGTATGCTTTAAGAGAAAAACAAATTCCTTTAACAAGTAAATAACATAAGCTGAAGGAAAGAATCTCTTGATGAACCACAGTCGGTTTCTTCACCCACTATCCTGATTACTAACCATAAGAACTATAAAAAAAATTCAGTTTTAATTCACTATCAAGGCGATTACAAAATCTTCATATTAATGATCAAAATGCGAAGAAATGAGTATTAAACCTTTTGAGCTATCAACAATTTTCTCACAACCCCGTTTTCATAACTAGGTGAAGTTTTAAGTTCAATTAGAAAACTCGATTCATATTAAGCATAATACATATCATATGGAGTTAAATAAAACCAAATTATGGTTTAGGGGTTTAAGGTTTTGATTTTAATGTTTAGGTTTTTGAGTTTAGGGTTTAGGGTTTCAGTTTATCAGTTAAATTATTTTTAATTAAAATATGGTGAAATTGAAATAACGTGTAAATAATAAGGGTTAAATTTATTATTTTTCAAATTAGGATGAAATTTTTTGAATTTGCAAACGTGAATGATTAAATGTGTTATTATACAAAAATATTTTAACTGTCATGTCATCCTTTTAAAGGTTGTTAACGGGTCAGTGACCAATTTGGAGCAAAAGTAAAAGTTTGATGGTAACATTGAAGCAATTGAAAGTTTGGTTACCAAATTAAATAATTTACTAAAATTTAGTTATCATTTGTATACTTTACCCATAAAAAAATATCTAAAAAGTAATATAAAAAATATTTTTTAGATTTTATTCTAAAAAGATAATAATGCTTTCGGTCTCATTATTTTAAAAGTAATTAAAATAGTTAATGGTACATAGCGGTACACTTGATTAGTGGTACATAACAATACATGACGTATATTGTATGATCATCCTTATTTACCCTATTACTTTTTGAAAAATTAAAATTTAATTAATTATGAAAAATCAAAGTATTGGATAGGAAATAATAAAAAAATAACTATATGATTTTATTAACATAAAGTATAATAAAAAATTTCTGCACCCAATTAAGCCTCGGACAAATAAATTGAATCAATTAACACTTTGATCAATTTTGACCATAAATTTTTGACAATTTTTTTCTTGAGATATTACTATCACGTGACACGCTATAGTTTTTTTATGTGTCATTTACAGATTTTTTAGAAAACTATTTTTATATATTTTTTAGATTTTTTAATTTTTTAAAATAAAATTAAAGCATTCTGAAAATGTCAAGTGACAACACTGTAACACAACATGTTGCACCAAGTGATTAAAACATTATTAGATTTAACCGTCATCGATAGTTAAAGGGGTGAATTGATAAAATTTTGGAGTATAAAAACTTAATTAGGTGCCAAAAAATTTCATGGGCTTAATTGATTTTTTTTCTAAAATTCAAGGACTTATGGTACCCTTAAGCCTATAAAATATAATATAAAAAGATATAATTTTTTATACAATACCTAAGCTAAACATAATAATCTAGACCTTAAACTAAAGAAGAATTTATCATTTATATAAATTTTAACTAATAATAATAATAATAATAATAATAATAATAATAATAATAATAATAATAATAATAATAATAATAATAATAATAATAATAATAATGTGTACGGTAAAAAAGACCCGACTTAAAATTTTGAAAATTTTATTTTATAGTACTGAATTTTTTTTCAAAACAAATCTTTTAACATATGTAATAACAAGGAATTTAATTTTTGATTAAATAGAGATGTATTACATTCCCATACTGGGATTCGAACCCATTCAAGATGGGACAAGATGAACATACTTAACCACTAAGCCAATTAGTGGATCTCACAGGGAATTTAATTTGATGGCTCATGTTTTTTATATAGTTATAGAATTAATCTTATAACACCCTAATAAAATGGTATTAAAAAAAGAGAGAAGAAGTCAAGGAATGGCTTATATTTTTTATATAGTTATAGAATTAATCTTGTAACACCCTAATAAAATGGTATTAAAAATAGAGAAGAAGTCAAGGAAGTGGGAGATAAAAAAATAGATTTGCTGTCATAAAAAATTGAACCCTTGACCTGAGGCTTTGTAAGCCTAAGCTTTAACCATCTTTGGTCTTAGTTTCAAACATTTTTTATGTAAGCTATATTAAGTGAGTCTACCTAATATTAATTAAAACAATCAACCGATCAAGTTGCCCCCACTTTTGGGTGTCTATTTGAATCTGAAAGAACCCATAAGGTTTTAAAATTCTCTTGACCCTTCACATTCCTCCACCGGTCACCGTCCGATCCCATCCACCACATCGCCGTGTCGTGCACCGCCACCACCATTCAAAGCACCACCCATTTTCGAACCCAACACCGTTGCTCACTCGCGGCCCAATGCTGTCGTTTGTCGCAAAATCCGTATTGATGTCAGAAGAAAACCAAGTGTCCTCTATTATTTGCATTTCTGTCACCGTTCGACGTCGTGACTCGAATTCGAGGCCACCACCGTCCTCAACAGGTCAAGTCGAGAAAAACCATGGTCAGTGGTCACCGATCACCAGACTAGCACTAACTGAGGTCTCGCTAGAGCTTTGCCAGTACGATTAGATTTTAGGTCGTTTCTATAAGTTTTAGTGAGTTTTGATTTAATACCATTAGCTTTTTGACGTGAGTTGTTGAGATCTGGAAAATTTTAATCATTTTGGGTGTTTTTCGGCAATTCTAGGCCGCGCGTGGAGTACACGCGCAGTCCAAGGCGATTTTCGGCCACCTTGAACGGTGGTCATGTTAAACCAGTTCTAAATCGGCCCTGAACCGATCTAGCCTCCTGAACTGAGTCGGTTCAGCCTTGAACCGATAATACCAGACCATACATGATAATGGTATTGGGCCAGCTTATTTAAAACCCATAAGTTTTTAGTCCAGGCCTGACCCGGTAACCGATCCGACCTGCATGATTCTGACCGCCCAAGCCTGACCCGACCCGTGACACGAGGATCTGAATTGACCTATTGACCCGGCCCGTGACTCGATGACTTAACCCGGTCCGTTGACCTGACCCGTGACCTGTTAACCGAGTCAACCCAGTCTAGTCAACTCAGTGAGTCTACCCGACTAAGTTAACTCAGTGAGTCAACCCGACCGAGTCAGGTTAGTGAGTCAACTCGCCCGAGTTAACCCAGTTGACCGATGACATCAGTGTTGACTGTTGACCAGTCGATTGCTAACACCAGTATTGACCGATGACATCAACGTTGATCGTTGACCAGTCAATTGCTAACGTCAGCATTAACCGATGATGACGCCAATGTTGACTTTGACTAAAAAGTAAAATTTTTAGAAAACCCATATTTTTAAGTTTTTAGACGTCCTGAGTCTAATTTTGAAGCTCTTTTCGTGAAATTCTAACTGAAAAGCCTCTGAACTTGATCTTGAATCTGATTATGCTTATGTATTTAATTATTCAGTTAAGAGTAATGTGAACAAGGACTGAAATTGGAATTTTTGCAATTGAAGGTATTCACAGTTCCTTGTATTTGAGATGTTGAGGGACGTCGAATTCGGGTTCGGGAGTAATCAAATGAAGTATCTTGAATCGACTATTGTAGCTCAGAGTTGAGGTAATACATTACTACCTCTTGTATGCTTTATGAAACATAGTGGTATCCGTTAAATGCATGCATGATCATGTTTAAGCATATGGTTAATTCTTTCAATGCCTAAACGATTATAGAAAAAGGGTAGTAAATAGTTAAGACTAAAATGCTCGGCTAGAAAGATGGGTGACCTAAAAGAACTTCCGAGATCCAAGAATAATTGATAAGACTGTTATACTCTAAATCTGATTATGCTTGTTAATGGTTTAACTTCTGTAATGCTAAGTTAAGAAATGATAGAAATGCCCTTGAGATGCAAGAATGACTAAAATACCCTTGACAATAAAAATGATATGGGAGTCTACACTTGATATGGTAAAACAACTAATTTACCTAAACACCTCGTTTTGCTTGGAAAGTTAGGTAACAAGATTCAACCATCTGAAAATGTAAATACTTGGATTTTCTTAAATCCTGAACAAGTCTTAGCAGACAAATTTATAGAAAACTTTTCGTATGCATGAAATAATCAAAGTGGCGTAAAGTACTGAATTGATCGAAATGATTGTAATGACCAAAGACTAAAGTACCCTCAAGCACTGAAATTTTCCAAATTATCTAGAATGATGGATAAACCTTTTAGTTCTGAAATGAATGAATTGGTTGGAAGTACCGAAATTACCTGAATGACTGAAATACCATCAAGTACTTAAATGATTGAAATACCTATGTGGCTTGAGATAATTGGAAGCTTGGAAAATCCTAAAATTTCTGATAGATCACAAATGACTGTAATGCCCATATGGGTTTGAAGCCTGACTCAAATAAATTCGCCATTCTTAACATTGTAACAATAATGGAAGAATAATGCATAAATACATGTTCAACCTTTCGAGGCTTGTTCCAAGATAATATGTGATAGTGATATGTTAATATGTATAACGCAACCAAAACTAAATATTAAACACAGATGAGGTGTACCAATTTGAACTCTTGGAAGCCTAGCAAACCGTTAGCAATTTTCAGCGCCATAAGTCACTGACTTACCCTATCGGGGTTAAACTACGCAATTACCTTTGAGTGTTAAAATTGACAAAAAAGCCCATTTTGAGCAAAATTGATTGGAACTCTCCTAATATATTCAAAATCTTGATTGATTGTAATCTACACTGTAATCCCCTCGACTCGGTCTGGCCAATAGACCGAACCGAACGGATCACACGTGGATTATTAAAGTAAACCAAGAAAGTTTACCTCAATAAACGACCCATTTTTTATTTTATCTTGTTTAGATGCAACTTGGGTTCCTATATATACGTACACAAGCAGCGGATAAAACATCAACGCGTTCGCCAATTAATTAAAGCCGATTAAGGTTTAGGGACCATTTTGTAAATTTGGAAAATTTTAAGAACTTTTGTCAAATTCAAGTTACCAACCTTTAATTAAATTCGTTACATGCTTATTGGTGAAAGCTCAGCTTAAAATGACATTTAGAACTCATCCAATTGCATACAAGACAAACATGGACCAAAATGTAAGAAGCAGAAACTCAAAACAATTCAAAATCTTCATCCAACGGTCTGGTGTTTCGGAACAGGAAGCTATGTTTCGATATAGCCGTTTCAAAACATAAATGCCCGTTCCGAAACATGGGACCATTCCAAAACCCCCTCTAAACAGGTTCCGGTACAAAGGTTCACAGAGGCAAAATGTTTCGGAACATGCCTCACCGTTCTGAAACACCAAGGCCATTACAGACCACTGTTCCGAAACAGGTAAGGGCGTTCTGAAACGTCTAGACCTGCAACTTCCCAAAAAGCTGGTTTTAATCAGTTTTTACCCTCCGGAACCTTCCCGACACATGCCTCAACATACATACAACTTGTATACACATCAAAGATCACATATACAAAGCACAAGCATCATCAAAGCATCACTCCCACAAATTGTGATGCTAAAGGCATGATCCCTATATGTCAAAGCACAAAAAGGCTAAAACCAATTGCAAGCATAAACCAATACTCAATGACCATTTACAAATCCAAATATGCATCATAAACTTGCTCAAAACCAAAAATCAACAAATCAATAACGTTCAATGCATCGGACACCCCCATTGCCTTTATTACACTAGTCCAAAACCAAAGCTTACCTTCAATCAAAGTCTTCCACTGATCCCCCTTGCAAGTGCTGCCTCCAAAGCTTAAATTGACTGCATTGATGAACAAAGAGATCATAAGCATACAAGCTTAGTGAGGATTGCTCAAACCAAAACATCATCAATGCACAAAACCGTTTTCACTCTTTTTAAAACCATCAAGCTTCATTTGACAAAACATGCACTTTTATCCTCAAAACCATTGTAATAAACATCATGCGACATGATACACATAAATCCAGCAATTAAACCATTGCTACTTATAAACAAGCCTTCCAAGCATAATCACCTTTATTCCAAACTTAAACCAAAACATGCATCTTTCAAATTACGCATTAACAACATTTTCCATAATGTTTCATTTCATTATATTGGCTCACAAGTGATAAACAACAATCTAAAAACATACAAGGTTCGCACCCGTGGTTGTCCCACACCCTTCATACACTCTACCGGCATTTTAAGGTTCACACACGAGAGCGACCCTCCATCGTTGTGACACCCGTGGTGGAGTATTCGGTACAATCACAACCCCTCAACACCACTAATCGGTAGATGTATAATCCACTAACGAGAGACGAGAAACACACAAGGTTCGCACCCGGGAGCTACCCTCGTCCGTTGCAACCTTAAACGATCCTCAATCGTTAGGGTACTTGGATGGAGTATTCGGTACAATCACAACCCCTCAACATCCAAGGCGACTTGTTTATAGTGCACTCAATCCCATAGCCGACTAACTATATCCTATTTCATTTATAAAACACTTTAAACCACATCACTTGCCAATATAGTCCATAACACGTGCATAACTCACTGTTTTTACAAAGTATTCATGATAAGCCATCAACAAGCATTAAACCATACTTAAAACCTCATGCATCAACACATGCATACAAGTACCACTTACCTAGTGCATCCTTAAACCACATGGCATCATCATACACAATTTATATTCTCAAAAACATGCTTTAAAACAGTAGGTAAATGCATTTAAAATCAAGTGCAACCAAAGGCTCATAACTAGCACAACTGAGGGAGAAATTTCAATTTACTTACTTCTGAACTTAATAAAGCGTTTCAAGCTCTTATTAAGTTCCCAAAACCTTTTCTAAAATGTTTCCACGCTGGAAAACCAAATTCCAATCACCGACTCGCGATACCACGCTTGCCGACGCAACTATCAATCTTCCGAAACCTCCAAAACACTTCGTTTGCTTCCGGATTACTATCCCCTATTTTCAACACATCAAAACAGAGGTTCAATGCATTAAAATGCATCCAAAACCCCAGCACACACAAGAAATCCTGCAGCCCTGCTCTAAAACAACAAAACACCCATCCAAAACAACTGAACACTCAATCGTTTGACCTCAAACCTCAGCCCAGCCATTACCCAACTCATCCAACACATTCTAAGCATTAATCAACATCCAAAAACAACCTAAAACCAACCTTATACCTCCAGCAACTCGAATTCCCCAAAAACACCTCAAAAACTCACCCCAAAAACACCTAAAAAACCAAGGATCTCAAGGATTTCGGGATCTACATGATTAAGACTCCACTTAAACACCAAAAACCTTTCAAAACTCATTTAGAAACAACCTCAAAACAACCAAATTAATTACAGTCTGAAAATCACATTTTAAACCAATTTTTCATCAAGATTTCAAGAGTTTAATATTCTAACAACAAAACCTCAATCAAAATCAATATTAAAGAGTCAAATATATTTGGAATTTCATTAAAGAACTTAGAGTAGAGGGATAGCATGAAAATTACCTCCAATCCTTGCTTCTCCTCTAATTTGGCAGGTTTTGCTTGAAGAAACTTGAAGGAAAATAGGAGAAATCAATGAAGAAATGATAGGAATCAAAAGAGGATTTGAGAGCAAAAGATTTCTAGAAAATTGAGAGAAAAGAATGGTGTTTGGCTGAAGCAAAAGTGAGAAAATGAAAGCTCGTGAAAACTTTTCCTTAACCGTTTAACTACTTTCTTTAATTACCCAAATTAAAAAGCCTTTTATTTTTTAATAGCATTTAAATCACATGCCAAATTAGGGAAAAGGCATAATTTCCAAGTAGCTCCCTAAAGATTTTAAGATTTTGACTCTTCTTGAAAAACCATTTTTCAACTTTTAAATATTTACATTTTGGTCACTACCCAAAATGTATACTTTCAAAAACTCGTTTTGTAAAATTGATTTGACCACCTCTTAAACACCGTTTTAGAGGATTTTATAAATTTTTATCACATTTTTATCCTATCCCGAACTCCGATCTCCCTAAACCACCTTTTAAACGGTTCGAACAACCGTCACCGGTCCCATCGGTCCCACCGGTCCAACCCGACTCGCCAAAACATATAAGCCCAAAATCAGGGTGTTACATACACGAATTCCCAAAATATATCTTGATACATCTAAATTTCCTACATGATCTTGATATACCGGAATTTTTGAAAGATCTTGAGGTATAATTCCTGAATACATGGATGAAGTCAGTACCTAGCGAAATTTCCTACATGATCATGATATACCAGAATTTTTGAAAGATCTTGAGGTAATATATTCGACCATTTGTTGTGTTCCACGATTACATGATTAATCTTTCTGATTGGAAACCAGTCTAACCATTTTGATCCCAAGTGATCAAATTATCTAAAGCAAAAACATGACTTCTGGTTCCTGATTTCTGATGCAAGTATACCCTATTCTTGGTTCATGATACTTCGACTCTACCGATTAAACATTTGTTTGTAATTTGATTTCCTAACATACTACTACTTAATATTGAATTGATTGTTACCGTTCAAAATTGTTTTATTGTATTAGGATACTAATTGAAGACCGTTGGCTCAGCCTTGATCAATCTGGTAAGTCTGCCTGTATTTGGCTCCTACACTTCGGCTAGGGTAAGTCTGCCAGTACTAGGTTCCTAGCTTCGGTTAGGGTAATTCTGCTCGGGACTTAAGGTAATCCCTTAGGTCGATACCTACGTCCATTGGGCCTAGATTAACGCATGTATTTGGCTCTTACGCTTCGGCTAGGGCAAGTCTACCCGTACTAGGTTCCTAGCTTCGACTAGGGTAGTTAGGCTTTATACCAAATTTTACTGCCTCCTCTTTTGTCTCTGTCAAAATTTTACAGTTGTTTGAAATCTTCAGTTTATCTTTCTTGATCTGTAACTGTTGGGAGACACCAAACCCTCTAGCTCAATTCATGTAAAATATCTATCATGTTTGATTCCTCTGAGTGTAGAAAGCTAGACTGATACTCAGAAGTTCAAGTACTGATTAACCATGATGCCATGATCGATACTTCAGTTCCATGCTTTGCCTTATACATGTATGTGCTTACATCATCTTTTGGTAGTTCTATATTAGTGAGCTTTTTCAAGCTCACGTTGCGCTAACATTGCAGGTTGGAAGAAATCCATCATGGTGTAGTGATCGACATTAGTGTTGGAGTTTTCTCGGCGTTGCTTTTGGAGTACGGTTCCGACATAGTTAGTGGGCATGTATGATGTGTATTGTTTTATACTAGTGTCTGTGATATGCTTTCCGAACTATTGTTCCATGTTTACATGATTTTCTGAAATGATATTTTATAGAGATGTTTGTTTTACAATTTTATTGTATTAAAAGAAAAGAATTTTATACATGTTTTAATGTGGGTCGCTCTTATGACCCTAATGTGTAAAACCCTTAATTTGAATTAGCTTTATTTTGATATAACAAATACTTTAAGGACTATTTTGCAAAGTAAATAAATTTTTAAGTTCTCAAAAAGCTCAAAAATTGACAAGTAAAAATTTAACCCAGAATGTTTTAAGGTTTAAAAATAATCCCCATAAATTTTTCTAAGTGTTTTCAAGCTAAATCTGTAGATTTTGCCCAGGCGTTTCGATGCGGCTTAGGCTTGTTTCAAAACATTTTGCTATTGGAATTTTTCATATAGAATAGGTCTCGAAATGACCTCAGCCCGTTTCGATACGACCATCATCTAGGCAAGTTAAACTTTGACTTTGTTTCGAAACGATAGTTATCCGTTTTGATACGGGGGTTAAATTTTGTCAAATTGGGCATTTAATGTTTTCGACCGTTGCTTGTCAGAACCAAAATTTTAAAGGTAAAGTACTCATTTCGATACAACCTAGCTTGGTCTCGAACCAATTTGCTACTAGAATTTTATGAGCTCAACCGTTTCGATACATGTCTCGAAACGCCCCCTCATTTTTTCCGAAACGCTTTCAAACATTTCGATACGCCTCTTTAATGCACCTAACGACTCTTTCTTTTTTAGTCGTGTTTCAAAACATGTAGGTACAGTTTCGATATGAGCAGTTGTAGAACTTCATTTATGGTGGGAAAATGAAGTTGTAACACCCGGGTTTTAGGGTCGAGAGTTGAGTGTGTGAGCCGGGTTCGAGTCGTCGGACTCGGTTTAATTAAAATAGACTTTGGTTTTATTTTTAAAAGAGTTTGAATTTCATTAATGGCAAAGTTGTAAATTCTTAAAAGAAGGAAAATAAGATGAGTAAAATAATGCTTTTTGAAAGCTTTTCTCATCTTCTTCACTTCACCATTTTCATTCACGTCAAAAACCCTAAACCTCCCATAGTCACTATTCCATCAAAGCTCTTCATCATTTCAAGTGATCTCAACGAGGTAAACACGTTTTTAACTTCTCCTCTCTATTCCGAACATTTCTATGGTTTTAGATTTTCAAAAGCACCATCTTTTTAGTTCTTCAAGTTTTGAAGTTTTGAGGAAAAGGATGAAACTTTAATGTCTTATTGACTTGTTTTTGATTTTTAGATTTAAGTTTTGAACTACTCTTGCCCTAAGACACATTATATCTTAAAATGGTGGGATTTTGTCAAAAATCCCGAAATGGGTTTTTGGAGGTATTTTAAAAGTGTCAAAGCTTGTGTTTTTGGAGGGGTTTTGTGTAAGGTTGTTGGGCTGATGTTATAGTGGTGTTAGAGAGGTGTTTTGAAGGTCTTTAAAGGTGTTTTGGGTGTTGGAATTGGTAGTTCTCTGCTGGGTCTAATGGGAGTACGAAAATGGAATTTGTGGTGGTTAGTTTTGGCTTGAAGTTGTTGAGAAGTGGGTTATAGTTGAAATCTGAGTAGTGACAGTGTATTGTGGATGTTTTGTGTAGTAATGCATTGTTTTTGATTGGTTAGAATCAAGGGGAAACGTTGGAGAAGGTTTGGGAACGATTCCGGAAGTTATGGAGACTTGATTCGGCTTTTCTCGGTTTACTTAAGGAAGTATGGTGAGTGGAATCTTTTAAATTGGTTTAAATTGGTTCAATATTATGGTTGAGGAGTTGATTTAGCTTGGTAGGCCAATCCAAGGTAGAGGTTAAGTTGGTAGCTTGACTTCTTGTATGTTTTATGAGTTTTGCTAAATATGCTTGATATAAATTTGTAAAGCATGTGTTGATTATGTATGTGTTATATACAATGATGTGTGTGATGATTGATATGTTGATATGCATGATGGATTGTCATGGTGTGACTTGATAGTATGATTGACACTAGTTAAATTACCGGGTATAAATGATCGATCATTAGGATGAGAGTGTGCAAACGGTTGAGTCAAATTCGCGCGTGGCCTTGGTGGCGTTAAGTCATCAAGGAGGAGTACGGTGATGTAATATTTCACCGAAAATTTTATATTGCTACGTGATGATGAGTGGAATCCCACCCGTAGGGCATGTGATGATGAGTGTAATCCCATCCATGCAAGGTCCGGTGATGAGTGTAATCCCACCGAAGGTAACGTTGTTGTTGAGTACGTTGGAGATGAAAGCCCCAACGGAAGTTATCCGTATATCCGAGTAAACTAATAGTTGCCAATATACTTGTTCATGAGATATTGTTGTTAAGATAATTGTTATATCTTGTTGGGCATAACATGAGGTAAGATGCCATGTTAGTGCATTCATGTGATGTTAACATGAGGTAAGATCATTATCGTGGAGTTAGCAAGGAGCAAGGAAAGGGGCATTCCAAGCTTTTGTAGTTGCTCAAGTATGGTTTAGTAAATAATGTGGTAGTTTAGCAATGGAACTACTATGTGTTTTGTATGAGCGTTGTTAGACTCATATAAGTTGGTTTGTCGTTTATGCCTTGATATGGATTTGTAAACCATGTTATGTTATTGCCTAATGCTTGTGTTTTGAAGGCTTATGACCTTTGTTCCATGAATGCTATGTGTTGTTTTGAGAGTATGTAAACCTTGATAGTGAATGCATGTACCTTTTGGCTAGTTAGACCCTTCATGTACGTTTAGAATGCAAGTTTCTTTTAAGTATGAATGCCTTGATGTTGATGCTCTGTTGTTCGTTTAAATTGTTCCGTATGCTGATCCTTGGTTGCTAAAAGTTGTATGAATGTTTGTTTGTGGCTAGGTGAGTCGTAAATTGCATTTAGAGTTGAGTTTTATTGTGTTTTACAGCTAGATTAAGGCTTGCAGTGCAGGGCGTATCGATATGCCCAAGGGCCATATCGATACGGTCCTACTCTTGGGGCCTCAGTTTAAGCTTAGCGTATCGGTACACGGGGGAGTATTGATACGCCAAAAGCTCTCTGGAAATCTGAGATTTTGACGAGATTTTGGCGTATCGATACGAGTCTTGGATGTATCGGTACGATTTTTATCGTTTGACCGTGAGAAGTTGACCGTGGAGGGCGTATCGGTACGGTCAACCAGTGTACCGATACGGTCTCCCTAGGTTGACTTGGGCAGTTGACCTAGTCAAGGCGTATCGATATGCACTTCTAGTGTATCGATATAGCCTGTTGTACAAACTAAAATGGGTTATTTCAAATTGCTTGCTTTGTATGTTTGTTTTAATTCGTTGTGTTCTGCCGTCGTGTTTCACATAGGAAGTATTAAAGCCTTTAGACAAGATAATGTTAAAGGAAATTTTCTAGGGTTGCTAACCGAAGGGGAGCCTTAATGGGTTTCACTTCGGTTTTCCCCGTGTAACCCACTCGGACTGGCCAGTCGTCCAGACCGAGACGAGGGGGTTACATTTGTTGGTATATGAGCCTGAGGTTACCGAGACCTCGGGTAGGTAAGTGAGGTAAGTTTGAAGTGTTATGTTGTTGCTATGTCTCGGTGAATGTTTTGCCATGTATGCTTTTTGTTTGTTTGTTCGTATAGTGTTTGAAAGCATGTGTTAGCATGAATGTGGTGTCGAGGCGTAGTGTCGAGTTCCCATTGCTACTATTACTTATTTTGAAAGGATTTTGTAAAGGAAAATACTTGAGCACGATTGGACCCTTGCCTTTGCTAACTTAATCCTTATATGTTTGTTTGTTGTAGTTGTTATCTTGCTAGCTGGGAAATGAGACCAAGGAGAAGGCCTAGGATGGTTCAACCGGAACCACGGGTAGCAGCTCCAGGAGTTGAGCCAGTTGTTGAGGCGCAAGCTCCTCCACCTTCTCCTTCTCCTCCTCGTCAAGAGGGAGGTGAGGCGAGAGCCGAGGGTGTAGAACCTCAGGTTGGCCAAGGACCGGCCGGGATAGATTTAGCTCCTCTAGTTCAGGCGATAGCCGGGGCTTTTCAGGCAGCAGTGGCTGGGGGTCAGGCAGCGGCACAACTTCAGGGTGAGGGCACCGTTTTGCCACTAGAGAGGCTTTGCAGTTTGGGAGGCGAAGATTTCAGAGGGTTGGCACCCGAGAGATCCGAGACTTGGTTTGAGAAGACCGTTCGCATTTTGTCTCAGATGGGTTGTACTGGAGCGCGCAAGCAAGGGTGTGTTGTATCTCTGCTTTAGGGTGATGCCTACACTTGGTGGGTCATCATTACTACGGGTATGCCAGAGGCCGAGATCACTTGGGTGTTCTTTGAGTCAGCTTTTCGTAAGAAGTATCTGGGTCCCCGTTATCTCGATGGGAAGAAGAGGGAGTTTATGGCTTTGCTTCAGGGGAACTTGACCGTGACCGAGTATGAGATACGTTTCGTCAGGTTGTGTCAGTATGCATCTGAGCTTGTTCCCACAGAGAGGGAACATTGTGACCGTTTTCGCTATGGGCTGAGTGAAGAGATCAAGAGGTACACCTTGGCTACTGACTACACAGATTTTGATGTCTTGGTCGCTAGGGCCTAAGACATAGAGCTCAATTTGGGTTTGACCAAACGTTCTGGTGGTTCTAGTTCTGGAAAGAGGTCCGACGATTTTGATAAAGGTTATGCCAAGAGGCATCGGGACAATAGGCATCAATATGACCATAGACGTGGTGGTGGTAACCATGGTAGGGGCCATCAAGGCCAGAGAGCTGGTGGGCGTTTGCCCGAGTGTGCTCGTTGCGGGAGGAATCATACTGGTGAGTGTTGGGGGAACTTTCATTCTTGTTGGAGCTGTGGAGCTAGGGATCACATTAGGCGTGACTGTCCACATCAGGTGGGGCAGGCACCGGTTCAGGCTCAGGCTCCCGTTAGAGCTAATGACTTTCAGAGAGGCCGTGGACGCGGTAGAGGTAACTTACAGCCGAGAAATGATGTTCAGAGGTACATAGCGCATGTAGTTGCTGTTCAGCCAGAGGGCGAAGGTCAGGCTAGAGTTTACGCTCAGTGTGAGGGTCAGAACGACACATATGTGATTGCAGGTAACTTCTCGATACAGTCTCTGGGTTTGCTTTCTTTGATTGATTCCGGGTCTACGCATTCTTACATTTTGAGTGAGCATGCAAAGTTGTTGAATTTACCTTGTGAGGTATTAGAGGTAGGAGTTAGTGTTACTAGTTCCTTCGGGGATACAATAGTGGTTAGGAAGATGTACATGAGGTGTCCGTTAATGGTTCAGGGGCATGTGTTTCTAGTGGATGTGATGAAGTTACCGTTCTATGGCTTTGATGTAATTCTGGGTATGGATTGGCTTACCGAACATAGAGATAGGTTAGACTTTGAGACTAAGAGGGTTTTCTTGATGCTTGTGGATGATTATGAGATTGTGGTAGTAGGTGAGAACGTTAAGTTCTTATCGAATGTAGTTTCAGCTTTAGAGGCTAAGAGGTTAGTTGAGTTGGGTTGTGAGGAGTACTTGGCCTACGTGATGAATCCGAACATGAGTGAATTTAGACCTCAAGATATCCGGACAATGTGTGATTTTCCGAGTGTGTTTCCGGAAGAATTGCCAGATTACAGCCTGATAGGGAGGTAGAGTTTTCTATAGAGACTTATTCAGATTCAGCTCATGTTTCGATTGCTCCGTACCGTACGACACCGAAAGAACTAAAATAGTTGAAGACTCAGTTGCAAGAGGTGACATATAGAGGCTTTATCCGACAGAGTTCTTCGCCTTGGGACGCTCCAGTTTTTTTTGTGAAGAAGAAAGACGGAGGTATGAGAATGTGCATAGATTACAGACATTTGAATCAGTTGACAGTGAAGAACAAGTATCCCTTGCCGCGTATTGACGATTTGTTTGATCAGTTGAGAGGGGCATCAGTCTTTTCGAAGATTGACTTGAGATCCGGTTACTACCAGTTGAGGGTAAAAGAGGTTGATGTACTAAAGACGGCTTTTAGGACTAGATATGGTCACTATGAGTTTTTAGTCATGCCATTTGGGTTGACTAATGCACCGGTTGCTTTCATGGACAGGATGAATTGAATCTTCCATTAGTACGTAGACCAGTTTGTAGTTTTCTTCATAGATGACATCTTGGTGTATTCGCGTACCGAGGAAGACCATGACCGGCACTTGAGGTTAGTTTTGCAGACTTTGTTAGACAACCAGTTGTATGCAAAATTGAGTAAGTGTGAGTTCTTGATCCGAGAAGTAGTCTTCCTAGGGCATGTAGTGTCAGCCGATGGGATTAGAATTGATCCGAAGAAGATAGAAGCCATTGTTGAGTGGAAGCAACCAAAGTCTGTAATAGAGATTCGTAGTTTCCTAGGCTTAGCCGGTTACTATAGGAGGTTTGTGGAAGGTTTCTCGAAGATAGCCGCTCCTTTGACAAAGTTGCTTCAGAAGAATGTTCAGTTCGAGTGGTCAGATGCGAGACAGCAAGCCTTTGAGAAATTGAAAGAAGCTTTAACCCATGTACCGATTTTGATTTAGCCAAAGTCGGGGAAAGAATATGTAGTTTATAACGATGCTTCTTATGTAGGGCTAGGTTGTGTTCTCATGCAAGACAGAAGAGTGGTGGCTTATGCCTCAAGAAAGTTGAAGACTCATGAGCGTAACTATCCGACCCACGACATAGAGTTAGCCGCAGTTGTGTTTGCTTTGAAGATTTGGAGACATTATCTGTACGGTGAGAAATGCATGGTGTACACAGATCACAAGAGCTTGAAGTATATCATGACGCAGCGAGAGTTGAACCTTAGACATCGTAGGTGGCTAGAGTTGTTGAAGGACTACGATCTTACGATTGAGTACCATCCGGGTAAGGCCAATGTGGTGGCAGATGCCTTGAGTAGAAAGGTAGCCGTTGATTTGAGAGCCATGTTTGCTAGATTGAGCTTGTCCAGAGATGGTGGCCTAGTGGCTGAGCTTCAGGTTAGACCTACTTTAGGTCAGTTGATTAGAGAGAAACAACTCTTAGATAGATCTTTGGCACCTCACGTGCAAGACATAGCCGAGGGTAGACCTTCAGACTACAGTTTCAGTGTTGGTGGGGTCTTGTGTTTCAGAGATAGGATAGTTTTTCCAAATGACAATGGTTTGAGGCGTACGATCTTTACCGAAGCGCACAGTAGTCCGTTTGCTATGCATCCTGGTAGTACGAAGATGTACCGTGACTTGAAGAATGAGTACTATTGGGTTGGTTTGAAGAAAGACGTAGCCGATTACGTGAGTAAGTGTATGGTATGTTAGAGAGTGAAGGCAGAACATCAGGTTCCCTCAGGTTTGTTGCAACTGTTGAGAATTCCGGAATGGAAATGGGAGAATATCACCATGGATTTCGTTTCGGGTTTGCCTTTGACTCCTACGAAGAAGAACTCAGTATGGGTTATAGTAGACCGCTTCACGAAATGTGCTCACTTCTTAGATGTCAATACGACTTACTCCTTAAATAGATTGGCCGATTTGTACATCGGTGAGATTGTGAGACTGCACGGTGTGCCGAAGTCGATTGTGTCCGATAGAGATCCGAGGTTCACAGCCCGATTTTGGGAGTGTCTGCATACAACTTTGGGTACCCGTTTGAATTTTAGCACGTCGTATCATCCTCAGTCAGATGGTCAGTCAGAGAGGGTTATACAAATTTTAGAGGATATGTTGCGTTGTTGCATCATTGATTTTCAGGGTACTTGGGAGAAGCACTTGCCTTTAGTTGAGTTCGCTTATAATAACAGTTTTCAGTCGAGCATTCAGATGGCTCCGTATGAGGCCTTGTATGGTAGGAAGTGTAAAACTCTGATTTGTTGGGCCGAAGCGGGTCAGAAGTTGTTACCTATGCCGAATTTGCTTAAGGGGACTACCGATAAGGTGAAATTGATTTGCGACCGTTTGAAGGTGGCTTCGGATAGGCAAAAGTCTTATGCCGACTTGAATAGGAAGGAAGTTGAGTATTCCGTGGGAGATAGAGTGTTCTTGAAAGTCTCTCCGGGGAAGAAGATTATGAGATTTGGCAGAAAAGGGAAGTTGAGTCCGAGGTACATTGGGTCGTATGAGATTGTGAAACGAGTTGGTCCGGTTGCTTATCAGTTGCGTTTGCCATCCGAGCTAGAGAAGATCCACGATGTGTTTCACGTTTCGATGCTTCGTAAGTATAGGTCAGATCCATCACATGTTATGCCCGTAGAGGAGATTGAATTGAATCCGGATTTGACATATGATAAGGAACCAGTGGAGATCTTAGTCTCAGACAGCAAGGTGTTGTGTGGTAGATCAATTGAGTTAGTCAAAGTAAGGTGGCAACGTCGAGGGTTGGACGAGGCCACTTGGGAGAGGAAGGAGGATATGGAAAGGTAGTTTCCTTATCTCTTTCAGTCAGGAAATTTCGAGGACGAAGTTCCTTAAGTGGGGGAGAGTTGTAACACCCGGGTTTTGGGGTAGGGAGTTGAGTGTGTGAGTCGGGTTCGAGTCGTCGGGCTCGGTTTAATTAAAATAGACTTTGGTTTTAGTTTTAAAAGAGTTTGAATTTCATTAATGGCAAAGTTGTAAATTCTTAAAAGAAGGAAAATAAGATGAGTAAAAGAATGGTTTTTGAAAGCTTTTCTCATCTTCTTCACTTCACCATTTTCATTCACGTCAAAAACCCCAAACCTCCCATAGTCACTATTCCATCAAAGCTCTTCATCATTTCAAGTGATCTCAACGAGGTAAACACATTTTTGACTTCTCCTCTCTATTCTGAACATTTCTATGGTTTTAGATTTTCAAAAGCATCATCTTTTTAGTTCTTCAAGTTTTGAAGTTTTGAGGAAAATGATGAAACTTTAATGGCTTATTGACTTGTTTTTGATTTGTAGAGTTAATTTTTAAACTACTCTTGCCCTAAGACACATTATATCTTAAAATGGTGGGATTTTGTCAAAAATCCTGAAATGGGTTTTTGGAGGTATTTTAAAAGTGTCAAAACTTGTGTTTTTGGAGGGGTTTTGTGTAAAGTTGTTGGGCTGATGTTATAGTGATGTTAGAGAGGTGTTTTGAAGGTCTTTAAATGTGTTTTGGGTGTTGGAATTGGTAGTTCTCTCCTGGGTCTAATTGGAGTACGAAAATGGAATTTGTGGTTGTTGGTTTTGGCTTGAAGTTGTTGAGAAGTGGGTTATGGTTGAAATCTGAGTAGTGACAATGTATTGTGGATGTTTTGTGTAGTAATGCATTGTTTTTGATTGGTTAGAATCAAGGTGAAACGTTAGAGAAGGTTCGGGCACGATTCCGGAAGTTGTGGAGACTTGATTCGGCTTTTCTCGGTTTGCTTAAGGAAGTGTGGTGAGTGGAATCTTTTTAAATTGGTTCAAGTGCATGGTTTAAGAGTTGGATTGAGCTTGGTAGGCCAATCCAAGGTAGAGGTTAAGTTGGTAGCTTGACTTATTGTATGTTTTATGAGTTTTGCTAAATATGCTTGATATAAACTTGTAAAGCATGTGTTGATTATGTATGTGTTATATACAATAATGTGTGTGATGATTGATATGTTGATATGCATGATGGATTGTCATGGTATGACTTGATAGTATGATTGGCACTAGTTAAATTACCAGGTATAAATGATCGATCTTTAGGATGAGAGTGTGCACACGGTTGAGTCAAATTCGCGCGTGGCCTTGGTGGCGTTAAGTCATCAAGGAGGAGTACAGTGATGTAATATTCCACCGGAAATTTTATATTGCTACGTGATGATGAGTGGAATCCCATCCGTAGGGCATGTGATGATGAGTGTAATCCCATCCATGCAAGGTCCGGTGATGAGTGTAATCCCACCGAAGGTAACGTTGTTGTTGAATACGTTGGAGGTGAAAGCCCCAACGGAAGTTATCCGCATATCCGAGTAAACTAATAGTTGCCAATATACTTGTTCATGAGGTATTGTTGTTAAAATAATTGTTATATCTTGTTGGGCATAACATGAGGTAAGATGCCATGTTAGTGCATTCATGCGATGTTAGCTTGATGCCATGTTGATGCTTATGTATTCATGTGTGTTGTCTTAAGGATGGTATGCTTGAACCCTGCATTGTCGTTGTTTTTGATTTTAGAGCACCCTCACTAAGCTTCTAGCTTACGCTCTCGTTTTCGACAATGCAGATCATTAGCGTGGAGTTAGCAAGGAGCAAGGAAAGGGGAATTACAAGCTTTTGTAGTTGCTCAAGTATGGTTTAGTAAATAATGTGGTAGTTTAGCAATGGGACTACTATGTGTTTTGTATGAGTGTTGTTAGACTCATATAAGTTGGTTTGTTGTTTATGCCTTGATATGAATTTGTAAACCATGTTATGTTATTGCCTAATGCTTGTGTTTTGAAGGCTTATGACCTTTGTTCCATGAATGCTATGTGTTGTTTTGAGAGTATGTAAACCTTGATAGTGAATGCATATAGCTTTGGGCTAGTTAGACCCTTCATGTATGTTTAGAATGCAAGTTTCTTTTAAGTATGGATGCCTTGATGTTGAGGCACCGTTGTTCGTTTAAATTGTTTCGTATGCTGATCCTTGGTTGCTAAAAGTTTTATGAATGTTTGTTTGTGGCTAGGTGAGTCGTAAATTGCATTTAGAGTTGAGTTTTAGTGCGTTTTGCAGCTAAATTAAGGCTTGAAGTGCAGGGCGTATCGATACGCCCAAGGGCCGTATCGATACAGTCCTACACTTGGAGCCTCATTTTAAGCTTAGCGTACCGGTACACGGGGGTGTATCGATACGCCAAAAGCTCTCTGGAAATATGAGATTTTGACGAGATTTTGGCGTATCGGTACGGGTCTTGGGTGTATCGGTACGGTTTTTATTGTTTGACCGTGAGAAGTTGGCCGTGGAAGGCGTATCGGTACGGTCAACCAGTGTACCGATACGGTCTCCCTGGGTTGACTTGGGCAGTTGACCTAGTCAAGGCGTATCGATACGCACTTCTAGTGTATCGATACGGCCTGCTGTACAAACTAAAATGGGTTGTTTCAAATTGCTTGCTTTGTATGTTTGTTTTAATTCGTTGTGTTCCGCTGTCGTGTTTCACATAGGAAGTATTAAAGCCTTTAGACAAGATAATATTAAAGGAAATTTTCTAGGGTTGCTAACCGAAGGGGAGCCTTAACGGGTTTCACTTCGGTTTTTCCCGTGTGACCCACTCGGACTGGTCAGTCGTCCAAACCAGGACGAGGGGGTTACAGAAGTCTCAACGGCTATAATTATGATGTCAACCACCCAAACAGCTAGAAATCAATGAGAAGGTATAAAAGGAAGCATTTTAAGCACCAACAACAACTATTGATCATCAAAGCAACATCCAAGCAATTAATCCAAACCCTTGTGCTCAAATTTCCTATCTTGTACCCCAATTTGTAATCCCTTTATTGTAAACCATTTTTCTCAAATTAGGTTTGTGGTTGAGTGTATTTTGGGCATATTTGTCTATTGAGAGATACATTTTATTGCCTTTGTAAATCTTTGTTCTTGTGAGGGTCTCAAGATCAATCTTTGGGTAGAAAGATTGATCTTTGTAAAAGTTTCCTCCTAAGCCTAGAAAAAGGGAAGATTTCATAGTGAAATTGGTTGAAAATCCTTAGTTGTGACTAAGGTAGTGGATGTAGAGCTTGTTCTAAGCTTGAACCACTATAAATCCTCTTGTCTTGATTTTTCAACTTTCCAACTTTATCCGACAACCCTTAAAATTTCCAATTCACCCCCTCTTGGCATTTTCTATTAGATCGTTCAACTCAATAATTGGTATCAGAGCTAAACTCTTGGAAGGCTTTACATCCTCAAGAGAAGATCCTAGAGAGTGTGATCATCTACTTCAACAATGACCATGGCTTTTACTTCCGGCCCCAACCTCTATGAAGTTCAATCCACCGCCAAGCCACCTTATTTCAATGGGGATAACTATCCCTATTGGAAGAATATGATGAAGCTATTCATCAAGTCCAATGACTACATGGTGTGGGATGTTGTGGAAGATGGCCCAACAATCCCATTAAAAAGGACCGATTAAGGATGACTTGTGCCAAAGACCAAGTATGAGATGACCGATGAAGAAAGAAGAAAGCTTCAAATCAATGACAAGGCTCTTCATATAATCTTTTATGCAATTGGTCCGAACATCTACTCAAAGATGTTGTTGGGTTAATCGGTGCTCGATTCCTTGAACCGTTCTTTCTCGCCAAGTGGTGGAGAAGTGGGATTTTGGGTGATAGAGGTGTGGAAGCTAAAATTGATAAAGAAAAGATGATTTATAGTGGTTCAACCTTCTAACCAAGGTCTACATCCACTACCTTAGATTCCCACTAAGGATTTCCAATCAATCCACTATTGATTCGTCCCCTTTTCTAGGCTTAGAAGGAAACCTTTACAAACCGATCAAGCTTTCTACCCAAAGTCTTGATCAAACCCTCTTTACAAAGAGATAAAGATAAGCAAACTCAAATCCCTCTAATAGGTATTTTTTTGCACAATTAAGCTCTCACCCAATCCTAAAACACTTGAGCAAATCTAACAATTTTGGCTCACTAGTGTTTGTCTATACAAATAATTGACACTTAAGCACTAAGACACATTTTGATCATATGTTGTATTACAATTGAAGCATTAACCATTACTAGATGCTTGGAGGTCCCTTTTATACTCCTTTTTGAGTTTGTAGCCGTTACTAGCCGTTGGGGGTTGAATTGGAGACGTTGGAGACTTGATTTCCCATATTAAATGTTGTTCTGGAGCCTTCCGTATCGATACGCGAGGACCCGTATCGGTACGCTATTCTTCAGAAACTAGCCGTTAGACTCTTGCCAGCCTAAGCGTATCGATACGCTTGAGGGCGTATCGGTACGGTATGTCATTTAAAAGACCGTTGGAAAATAGCCGTTGGGGACGTTAAAACAGGGATCAGTACGCTTAAAGGGCGTATCAAAACGATCCCTATCCGTATCGATACGGCAAGGCATGTATCGATACGGGTTTTGGTAGAATCAAAACCTGGGAAAAAGTGTATCGATGCGGGGTACACCGTATCGGTACAGGCTTGCTGAAAACTCAAGTTTGGCTAATTTAAATCGTTAAAAACTTTTCCAAAAACCTTTTTAAATACCTCAAACATATTTTCAAGTTGTTTGGACTTAAAGACAAGTTTTAAATTCCTTTCAAATTTGTCCAAAACATTTTTCAATTATTATATCAAAACATTAGTTCTACAATCTCCCCCTTTTTGATATAATAAAACTATCTTGAAAAATTGTTTGGGATTTCTCCCCCTTTAAGTTTAAAAATGTGAATAGGAGATGAAAATTTTAAAATAAAGTAAAGATCCCCCTTATTCATTTGAAAATGCAATTTTTCAAACAAAACTCTCCCCCTTTTTGTTATATCAAAAAGAATTCAAAAGACATTAAGTTCAAACTAACTTAGGAGGTTTGAAAAGATGACAAAAATTTAGAATTTTGGTTTAAAATGGCTCCCCCTTACTTAAAGCATCATCACAATATTAGTCCAACATATGTCATAATCTAGTTGAAATAGAAAATAAATCAAATTTATTAAAGCAACTAGATTTTTACCACTCTTGAACACAAGGGAGGATGTGAAGCCTTCCTTCTTCAAGTGTCTTTCTTTGTGTGCATGGAGCTCCCCCCTCAATGTTTGACTTGTTGATCACTCTCCATCAAACCTGGCAAAAGACAATCAAGTAATTTTTGGTATCCAAATGGATTTGGATCCATAGACGTTAGTAGCACAAAATTTAGCCCCCTTAGGAATCCTTTTTTCAATTTCATCCTTTTTAGTTGAAGTACTTAGTCCTTTCGGGACCCAAATACTTCTAAAACATTTACCATTTACAAATCTAGGGGCACTAGATTGTCTTACATAAAAGTTTGATTTTCAAAAATTATTTTTCTTTTGAAGCTCTTTGGAAATCAAATCTTTTTCTTCTTGAACTTTGTGAAGCAAATTTTGTAAATCAAAACAATTTTGTTCAAACTCTTCGAGTTTTGCTTCAAGTTCAAGTTTGGTTTTAGAAATCAAATCATTTTGAATTTTCATCTTTGAAATCATTTTATTGTTTTTCAAAATGTGATTTTTAAACTCTAAAATCAAATCATCATAGACATCTTGTAATTCATCAAAAGAATATGAACATGAGGTATATGAATTAGAAGTTACCCTTGAATCTTCTTCGATGGCCATAAGGCAAAGGTTGGCTTGTTCATCGTTGGTGGAGTCTTCATCACTCCAAGTAGCCACATATGCCTTCTTCTTATGGCTTGAAGTGCTTGCCCTCTTCTTCTTCATGGATTCTCGTTCAAGCTCTTTCAAGGCTTTCTTCATGAAAGTGGCACACTTCTTGAAGAGATGAACTATCTCTTCTTCTTCATCCTCCTCTTCACTAGAATTTACATGATGGCATGCAGAGGATTTGAGAGCAATGGCATTTGTGTTGATGCCAAGCCCTTTGAGCTTCTTCTCCACCATAGCTCTAATCTCTTCCTTCTTCTTCTCCTCTTCTTTGTTTTTGTTCATTATTTGGTGAGTGAGAAGAGACCCCATGAGCTCATCAAGCTTCAAAGTTTTGAGATTCTTGACTTCGATGATGGCGATCCTTTTTGAGTCCCATGATTCGAGAAGGGAGTATATGAGCTTTCGAACAAGTTTCTCTGCCGGGATGGCTTCTCCATAACCTTTAAGTCCATTGGTGATGGTGGAGAACCTATCGAACATTTTCTCAACGTCCTCTTTCGGATCCATCTTCAAGTTTTCATACGCTAGGTTGAGGAGCCTGATCTTGGTCTCTTTTACTTTGTTTGTCCCCTCGTATGTCACTTCGAGCTTGTCCTAAACTTCCTTGGCACTCTCACAAGAAGACTTCTTCTCATAGATGTTGGGGCCAAATGCACAAAATAGGATGTGCAAGGCTTTGCAATTAAGCTCCATCTTCTTGCGATCTTCGGCACTCAAATCTGCCTTGCTTTATTGAGGCACTGACGGACCATCTTCTACTATGTCCCAAAGCTTGTAGTCCTTTGACTTTATGAAGAACTTCATCCTTGTCTTCCAATGGGCATAGTGTGTTCCGTCGAAGAAGGGCAGTTTATCAATGGATTGCGCCATTGAGCCGGTTGTTAGAAATGTTGATCGAGCTTGCCGGATCTTCTCAATAGGATGTTAATCCTCTTCGATTGAGCCAAGCTCTGATACCAATTGTTGGGTTAATCGGTGCTCGATTCCTTCAACCGTTCTTTCTCGCCAAGTTGTGGAGAAGTGGGATTTTGGGTGATAGAGGTGTGGAAGCTAAACTTGATAAAGACAAGATGATTTATAGTGGTTCAACCTTCTAACCAAGGTCTACATCCACTACCTTAGCTTCCCACTAAGGATTTCCAATCAATCCACTATTTATTCGTCCCCTTTTCTAGGCTTAGGAGGAAACCCTTACAAACCGATCAAGCTTTCTACCCAAAGCCTTGATCAAACTCTCTTTACAAAGAGATAACGATAACCAAACTCAAATCCCTCTAATAGGTATTTGTTTGCACAATTAAGCTCTCACCCAATCCTAAAACACTTGAGCAAATCTAACAATTTTGGCTCACTAGTGTTTGTCTATACAAATAATTGACACTCAAGCACTAAGACACATTTTGATCATATGTTGTATTACAATTGATGCATTAACCATTACTAGATGCTTGGAAGTCCCTTTTATACTCCTCTTTGAGTTTGTAGCCGTTACTAGCCGTTGGGGTTGAATTGGAGCCGTTCGAGACGTGATTCCCCATATTAAATGCTTTTCTGGAGCCTTCTATATTGATACACAAGGACCCGTATCGGTACGCTCTTCTTCAGAAACTAGCCGTTGGACTCTTGCCAACCTAAGCGTATCGATACACTTGAGGGCGTATTGGTACGATATGTCATTTAAAAGACCGTTAGGAAATAGCCGTTGGGGACGTTAAAATAGGGATCCTTACACTTAAGGGGCATATCGAAACAATCCTTATCCGTATCGATACGGCAAGGCCTGTATCGATACGAGTTTTGGCAGAATCAAAACTTGGGCAAAAATGTATCGTTACAGGGTACACCGTATCGGTACGGGCTTGCTGAAACTCAAGTTTGGCTAACTTAAATCATTAAAAACTTTGCCAAAAACATTTTTAAATGCCTCAAACATATTTTCAAGTTGTTTGGACCTAAAGACAAGTTTTAAATTCTTTTCAAATTTTTCCAAAACATTTTTCAATTATTATATCAAAACATTAGTTCTACAAATGTCTTCATGTACGAGCGTAAATGAGGTATGGGACAAGCTAGAGACCACATACGAAGGGACTAATGAAGTCAAAACGATAAAGATTGGACTCTTCAATCTTAGCTACGAGAATTTCAAGATGGAGCCAGATGAGACAGTCTCCAAAATGTTTGATCGATTCTCGGTGATTGTAAATGGTCTCAAAGGATTTGGAGAGGAGATTCTGTTGAGTGTGTAAAAGTTCTATATTTTACCCCTATTTAACCCATATTTCTACTGCATTCAAGCATAATTCGTTGCATTTAGGTTAAATTTCATTTATACATCACAATTATATCAAATGGCACAGTTTCTACTAAAATTGGTTGCTTTTGCAGGTAGCTGCTGTAGCAGATGGAGAGCAGTGGAGAAGCAGACGCTGGGTAGTGAAGAAGCAGAGCTGGAACTGGACTGCAGACGAGAAGGACGATGCTACCAAGGCCGCTGCCGTGGCAGCCAAGGACGACAACAATGATGAAGGGAAGAAATGAAGTGGGCCTCGACAGAAAGAGAAAATTAAGCCCATTTGTCGTGGAGCACCCTTATATTTTTCCAAACCCTAGATCAGAATGAAGGCCAAGCCCAAAGTTCAAGGAAGAAACTCCAAGCAAGAAGGAAGGACGAATTAAAGACTTATGCTCTGAAGATTTAGTCTTTAATAGAGTTGTACTTTAATTTAAACTTATATTCTTGCCATATTAGAAAACTTGAACCCAAGGCCTATATAAAGGCATGTAATTCGACCTAGGGAGGGATATCTTATTCTCTAGCCTTCTCTTCTAAACCCTAGTCGTTTTCCCCTTCTCATCATGTTCTAAACTTCCCCCATGGCTAAGGGCTGATTCTGTAAAGTAGTTGCAAGGATTGCATTTATTTTAGGAATTTTTCTGTTCAATAAAATAGACTTCAAGTTTGCTTATTCTGGTTTTCAACATCTTGCAAGAGTATCGGGAGAGCATTGTGAGATTACACATTTACTTAATATCGGGAGAGTTAAGTATACGAAAGGAATAAGTATGGGTTCTCTAGTTTATGGTTGAACTATCTCGGACCTAGGGATAGGACGAGGTTAACTGGCTAAGGAAAAATTCAACAACATCGGTGTTCATCCTTCGATTCACGCCGGGAGGAATAATCAAAGACGTGTTCATCGATAGACTTGGACCTAGGGATAGGCCAAGGCACAACAGTGATTCTTGCCAAGCTTGAAGTACAGAGTTGTGTGATTGTTGCCGCGACAAACAACAGACCGCTACTGCGACAGGTGCTGCCGCGACAGGCGCAACGACAGAACAAAGATTCCTAGACTTTGCAACACCTACACTACTGAGCAAATCAATACCAGCCCATTCTCTCTATCTTGAATATTTTACTCTTCTATTTTCAGTATTCTTTATCATCTCGTGACAAACATTTAAACTCTTTCTTTTCCCCTTCGTGCAGCAAATTCCAGGTTAAAGCTATTATGTAACCCCCTTAGCCCGGCCTAGACGGTTGACCCGAACTACGAAGATTACACGGGGAAAACCAAAGTCAACCCGAAAGTCAACCTTGATTAACGACCCTTTTTTCTTTTTAATCTTGTTTAGATGCATATTAATCCTAAGCGTACCCTTGAGAAGAGCAAACTTGAAAAGCACAGCGATCGGAAAACGTTAAGGGACTCAATTGCACAAATTACAACTATTAGGGACCAAAATGTAAATTCTAGAAAGATGAAGGACTTAGCTGATTTTTAAATTACCAATATCAAATTAATCATATCACATGCTTCCCTGCCAAATTTCACCTCAAACGGACATCCCAAACTCAAGCAATTGCATATACAAAATTCAGGACTAAAACGTAAAGCTTGCAAACCTTAAACCATTCAAATCAGTGCCCAACGGTCATCTGTTTCGGAACGGGGGGTTGACCGTTCCGAAACGCGGGTTCATTTTGAGACCTGTATCGAAACAGGGCTTGGCAGTGGCCAATTCGTTTCGGAACGGCCTCTACCCGTTTCGATACACGAAGGCCATTACAAGCCCCCGTTTCGAAACGTTAGTGCCCGTTCCGATACGGACTGCCAAGAAAGTGCAGAATTTGCTGGTTTAACACTCAATTATCCACTCAAACACATCCTAATGACCTCCTAATCATGCCAACAAGTCATCATACATATTAGGTACATGTTTGCATCATCAAAACACATTCATGACATCAATTAGGAAAAACCACAAGTCTATAGGCATGCATCCTAATATCCAAAGCAAACAACCATCAAAACATCAAAGCAAGCACCAAAATGGCCATTTACATGTCCAAAACATCAAAGGCATCATGCCACACTTAGGGAGTCCAAAACATCTCCCAAAAACACAACCTAGGTTCCCATTGCCAAATACCAAAAACTAATAATGTGTGAAAAAGTCACCATACATGAGCTTAGCTTTCCCTTGGATTCTTAGCCTCCTTGCTGCCCTTAAAGCACTTCAATTCTCTGCATTATTGGTTCAAGAAAGAGAGCGTAAGCACATTTGCTTAGTGAGGCATGCTCTAAAGAAACAACACAATAATGCATTTTATAAAACACCCTTCAAAGGCCTTTAAACTCATAAACATCATTTCTCATGCAACAATGCATACACAACAAGCATCTCATGCTTCATTAACATCAACATGTCATATTGGCTTCCAAGTGATACCATAACCATTTTTTCAACACAAAACAGAATCGGATACGCGGATTACAAGCGTTGTCCCATACGCTTCATACACACCACCGAACACTCAAGGTGGAGTTTACCGGTACATTCACAACCCCTCAACACCCGTGATGGAGTTTAACGGTACAATTACAACCCCTCCACATCACTCATCGGTAGTTGTATAACATCACTAACGAGAACACGAGACACACAACACAAGATCCTCACATGGCCTTTTAACCACCATCATGATCTTAGACATCTCGTTAGTGTACTTGGATGGAGTTTTCGGTACAATTACAACCCCTCAACATCCAAAGCGACTTTATTCACGGTGCACCCAATCCTATAGCCGGCTAACTATATCCTATTCAAGTACTTTAAAACCAACACATCACTTGCCAATATACATCAATTATCATCAACAATCCATTGTTTTAAAGCATTAATCAAAGCCATTAAACCATCATGCATCACTATGCATCAAAACCACATTTATCAATATCAAACCAAGGATCTCTTACCTTGAGCATCCTTCAACACATGACTTTCAAAACCAACATTAATCATGCTAAAACATGATTTCAAAACAGAATTTAAACATGCAAATTAAATACATTGCATCCAACCATCTCATGGTTCATCAAAGAGATAGTTTCTCTGAAAACTTACTCTTGAGATTAGTTAAGTTTCTTAGACTTAAACTAAGCTCCCAAAACCTTCAAACATTGGTTTCAAAGCTGAAAACCCAACTTCACTCACCAATTCCGTTTCGCAAGCTTGCCGAAACGCCGTTCAAGCCTCCGGATCAACACCACAAGGATCCGAAGATGTCTCCCCTGTTTTAAACACATCAAAGCAGAGGATTAATGCATCATCATGCATTAAAATCTTCAGCCATTACACCTAAACTCGCTGCTCACATCAAAACTAACATTTCGGCTACCAAACACAACCGAAATCACTTCCAAACTCTTCCACAACATTACCCAGCCAAGATCCATCACTTCTAAACATTCTTAAACATCAATTAACATCCAAAAAGATCCTAAACTCGTCTTTATACCTCCAGCTATAACAGAACACCAAGATCACCTCAAAAACCATCATTTTCACAAGTAAAAACTTAGGAAAATCAAAAGAAATGTTGCTGTAGAAATGTGTTTGGCTGAGGGAATTTTGAGAGAAAATGAGATGAGAAAGTTTTAGCAAAAGTTAGTTATGAAATCTCAAAATTGGTTTTTCTCCTTTTCATTAAATTAATTAAACATTAATTAAGTCATTAAAATCTAAGAAAAATCTGGAGAAATCCTTCCTTGGGTAAATTAGCTCCTTAAAGATTCAAAGTTTCAATCCTTACAAAACAGTTACCACTGAACTTTTCAAAAATTACATTTTAGTCACTATTTCGAAATGTCACACTTCCAAACCTTATTTTGTAAAATTGATTTCACCACTCTCTTATATATATTAAAAGAGGATTTTTAGATATTTTCCATATTTTTAATGCAACCCGAACTAGGCTTTCCCTAAAACCACCTTTTATATTCGAACCGAAAATCAGACCGGTCCGGTTCAAACCCTAAACTTCCAAGCCCAAAATTGGGGTGTTACAACTCTCCCCCTTAAGAAATTTCGTCCTCGAAATTTACCTGGAGGAAAGAGATACGAAAACTGCTTCAACATGTCATCCTTCCGTTCCCACGTGGCTTCCTCAACACCACGATGCTTCCACAACACCTTTACCAACTCAATGGTCTTGCCTCGAAGAACTTTGTTGTCTGAATCCATAATTTCCACCGGCTCCTCATCATAGGTCAAGTCTGGATTCAACTCCACTTCCTCCACATGCATAACATGCGAAGGATCCGATCTATACCTCTGAAGCATAGAGACATGAAACACATCATGAATCTTTTCCAACTCTTGCGGCAATCTCAACTTGTACGCAACAAGACCCACACGTTCAATCACCTCGTATGGTCCAACGTACCTAGGGCTCATCTTACCCTTTCGACCAAACCTCATCACCTTTTTCCAAGGCGAAACTTTCAAAAACACACGGTCACCTACCGCATACTCAATCTCCTTACGCTTCAAATCCGCGTAAGACTTCTGTCGATCAGAAGCTGCCTTCAATCGCTCACAAATGAGCTTCACCTTCTCGGTGGTTCCTTTCAACAAAGCTGGCATTGAAACCAACTTCTGACCTATTTCAGCCCAACAAAGAGGAGTCCTACACTTCCTCCCATACAAGGCTTCATAGGGTGCCATTTGAATACTTGCCTGGTAGCTATTGTTATAAGCAAACTCCACCAACGGCAAATGCTTCTCCCAAGAACCCGGAAACTCAATCACACAACACCTCAACATATCCTCCAGCACTTGGATAACACGCTCAGACTGTCCATCCGACTGTGGATGATAAGAAGTACTGAAATTCAGCTGTGTACCCAAAGCTGATGTAAACACTCCTAGAAACGCGATGTAAACCTCGGATCTCTATCCGGCACGATCGAATTTGGCACAGCATGCAGCCGCACAATCTCAGCAATGTACAGCTCTGCAAGCTTGTCCAAAGTGTACGTAGTATGCACAAGTAAGAAATGAGCACACTTCGTAAGATGATCCACAATCACCCAAACCGAATTCTTCTTCGATGGCGACAAAGGCAAACCAGAAACAAAGTCCATGGTAATCCTTTCCCACTTCCACTCAGGAATCCTCAACGGTTGCAACAACCCAGAAGGAAACTGATGCTCAGCTTTAACTCGCTGACAGACCATGCACTTGCTCACATACTCAGCAACATCTTTCTTTAAACCCACCCAATAGTACTCATCACGAAGATCGCGATACATCTTAGTACTACCAGGGTGCATAGCAAAAGGACTACTATGAGCTTCAGTCAGAATAGAACGCCTCAACTCAGCATCATTGGGCACTTCTATCCGACTTCCAAAACATAAAACTCCATCATCATTAAAACAGAAATCCGATGGCCTATCCTCAGCAATATCCTGAACATGTGGCACCAAGTAATCATCCAACAGCTGCTTATCCTTAATCCACTGAACCAAGGATGGTTTCACTTGCAACTCACCCACAAGACCGCCATCTCGCGAAATACTCAAGCTGGCAAACATAGCCCTCAACTCCATTGCCACTTCCCTACTCAAGGCATCCGCTACAACATTAGCTTTTCCCGGATGATACTCGATCGTCAGATCGTAATCTTTAAGCAACTCCACCCAACGTCGTTGCCTAAGATTCAACTCTTTCTGAGACATCAGATACTTCAAACTCTTGTGATCCGTGTACACCGTACACTTTTCACCATACATGTAATGTCTCCAAATTTTCAAAGCAAAAACCACCGCAGCTAACTCAATGTCATGCGTAGGATAATTGCGCTCATGCACCTTCAACTGGCGCGATGCATAAGCCACCACCTTACCCTCTTGTATCAACACACATCCCAAACCAACATAGGATGCGTCACTATACACCACAAACTCTTTCCCTGATTCAGGTTGAACCAAGATAGGAGCTTGCGTCAAAGCTGCCTTCAGCTTTTCAAAAGCCTGCAGTCTCGCTTCCGTCCACTCAAACTTAACATCCTTTTGCAACAACTTCGTCAAAGGTGCAGCAATATTTGAAAATCCATCCACGAACCTCCGGTAGTATCCTGCCAAACCAAGGAAACTACGGACTTCATGAACAGACTTAGGAGGCTTCCAATTCATCATTGCCTCAACCTTCTGAGGATCAACACGAATCCCCTCAGCAGAAACCACATGACCAAGGAACACAACTTCCCTGAGCCAGAACTCACACTTGCTTAACTTAGCATAAAGCTGATTCTCCAACAAAGCCTGCAACACTATCCTCAAATGCCCCTCATGCTCCTCCTCATAACGAGAGTACACGAGGATATCATCAATGAACCCCACAACAAACTTGTCCAAATATTCATGGAACACTCTATTCATCATGTCCATGAAAGCTGCAGGAGCATTCGTCAAACCAAACGGCATCACAAGGAACTCATAATGCCCATACCTCGTTCTGAAGGCCGTCTTTGGCACATTCACATCCTTCACCTTCAACTGGTAATACCCTGACCTTAAGTCAATCTTAGAGAACACAACCGCTCCCCGAAATTGATCGAAAAGGTCATCAATCCTCGGCAGTGGATACCGATTCTTGATAGTCAACTTGTTCAGCTGACGGTAATCGATGCACATTCTCATAGTGCCATCCTTTTTCTTCACAAACAAAACCGGTGCACCCCAAGGTGACACACTCGGCCGAATGAAACCACGATCAAGCAACTCCTGAAGTTGCGTCTTCAGCTCTTTCAACTCCTTAGGTGCCATTCGATAAGGAGTAATGGACACTGGAGTTGTGTTTTCATACAGCTCAATTCCAAACTCCACTTCACGATTAGGAGGCAATCCAGGTAACTCCTCCGGAAACACACCAGGAAACTCTCGCACAGTCCTGATATCTTGCACTCGCAACTCTTTAGAGCTAGAATTCATCACAAAGGCTAGGTAGGCTTCACAACCTTGCCTCAGCATCCGGCTCGCCTCCAATGTAGACACCACATTGGAAGGAAACTTCACATTCTCACCAACCACCACTACCTCATAATCATCCGCAAGCTTCAACGAAACTCGCTTGTTCTCAAAATCCACCACAACTCGATGTTCAACAAGCCAATCCATACCAAGGATTACATCGAAACCATAGAATGGCAATTCCATGAGATCAACATGAAAAACATGGTTTTGAACAACCAAGGGACATCTTCTATATAACTTTCGTGTCAAAACGGTCTCACCAAAGGAACTAGTTACACGCATACCAACATCCAAAGACTCAACATGCAAACCAAGCAATTGAGCATGTTCACGCAATATGTATGAGTGTGTAGATCCAGAATCAATCAAGGAAAGTAATGACAAGGATTGCAAAGTGAAGGTACCTGCGATCACATCCGTGTCATTCCTCCCCTCTCGCTGAGCATACACTCGAGCCTGACCACCACCCTCAGGATGGACAGCCACCACATGCGCCACATTCCTTCCGCTATCATCTCTGCGCTGGAAGTTACCACGGCCGCGCCCACGACCTCTCTGTGGTGTAACAACTCCAGGAGCACGTCCCTGACCACCACCGGCCAACAAAGGACACTCCCTCCTCATGTGGTCTGCCGAACCACAATTCCAGCACGAATTACCAGTCACTACAACAGGAGTCGGAACCTCCCTCGCTGCTCGAGGACAATCACGCCTCAAATGGCCACGCGATCCACACGCCCATCATGTGTTCTGATCAGCTCTCGCCCTGTCTCCCTGAACAGGCGCACCATGCCCTCCACCACCACGCCTAGCAGAAGACTGATATCTCCTATCTCGTCCTCTCTTGTTCCGTCCACCACCGGAACTATACTCAGAAGCTCTCTTGCCCGAGCCAGAACTAGCACTCCTGGAAGATAAACCCAGGTTCTGCTCAATGTCCTTCGCCCTACTAACCAGCACATCAAAATCAGTGTACTCAGCCGCAAGCATAAAGGTCTTTACATCTGTCACCAAACCATATCGAAAACGTTCACACCTCTCCCGCTCATCAGGGATAATCTCAGGTGCGTACTGACTGAGACGGACAAACTGGATCTCACACTCAGCCACTGTCATGCTCCCTTGTGTAAGAGACATGAACTCTCTTTTCTTCTCATCCAGGTATCGCACACCTAGATACCTCCGCTTGAACGCGTTCAGAAAGAATGTCCAAGTCACATCAACTTTCTCCATTCCGGAGACAGCGGTCGTCCACCAGGTATACGCATCATCATGTAACAGCGATACCACACATCCTAACTTCTGTACATCATTGCAGTTCATTTGTCCCACTATCCTCTTGGTACTTTCCAACCAAGATTCAGAACCCTCAGCAGACAAACCTCTAAACTCAGTCCCTCCCAGACTGCGGAAACGTTCCAAAGGTAATCTCGCATTAGCATCACCCTGATGCCCAGCTCCATGAGCTCCAGCTACCGCCGCCTAAAAGGCTCCAGCAATGGCCTGTATCAAAACTGTCATGTCAGGAGCAGCTTGCCCCTGCCCAGCTTCAGGTCCAGCGACCCCAGCACCAGCACCAACACCAGCTCCATCACCTCCAGCACCACCACCACCAGGAGGAGGATGTAAATCCACAACATTATCGACATTCTCCTCATTCTCGTTCTGAGCCATAGCTCGCGTATTAACTCTCGTCTCTCTACGAGGTCCCATTCACTAGAACTATGCACTAACACAAAATGCAATAAACATAATTAGGCCCAACAAGGTAAGTAATCCAAGCACTCAAGCTCATTTTTCAAAAACAATTCATTTCATTAGTTTTGATATGGCAATGGGTCCCTCTAACATGCTTCAACATAGCATAGCATCACAATTGCAACATTATTACAATTCACACATCAGACTTTCACTTAAAAAACATATCATGCAATCATACATACACCACCCACATAACCATTCCCGTTTACTCGAGAACTCAGCTCTGATACCACCAAATGTAACCCCCTTAGCCCGGCCTAGACGGTTGACCCGAACTACGAAATTACACAGGGAAAACCAAAGTCAACCTGAAAGTCAACCTTGATTAACGACCCTTTTTTTCTTTTTAATCTTGTCTAGATGCATATTAATCCTAAGCGTATCCTTGAGAAGAGCATACTTGAAAAGCACAACGATCGGAAAACGTTAAGGGACTCAATTGCACAAATTACAACTGTTAGGGACCAAAATGTAAATTCTGGAAATATGAAGGACTTAGCTGATTTTTAAATTACCAATATCAAATTAATCATATCACATGCTTCCCTGTCAAATTTCACCTCAAACGGACATCCCAAACTCAAGCAATTGCATATACAAAATCCAGGACTAAAACGTAAAGCTTGCAAACCTTAAACCATTCAAATCAGTGCCCAACGGTCATCTGTTTCGGAACGGGGGGTTGACCGTTCCGAAACGCGGGTTCGTTTCGAGACCTGTATCGAAACAGGGCTTGGCAGTGGCCAATTCGTTTTGGAACGGCCTCTACCCGTTTCGATACACGAAGGCCATTACAGGCCCCCGTTTCGAAACGTTAGTGCCCGTTCCGATACGGACTGCCCAGAAAGTGCAGAATTTGCTGGTTTAACACTCAATTATCCACTCAAACACATCCTAATGACCTCCTAATCATGCCAACAAGTCATCATACATATTAGGTACATGTTTGCATCATCAAAACACATTCATGGCATCAATTAGGAAAAACCACAAGTCTATAGGCATGCATCCTAATATCCAAAGCAAACAACCATCAAAACATCAAAGCAAGCACCAAAATGGCCATTTACAAGTCCAAAACATCAAAGGCATCATGCCACACTTAGGGAGTCTAAAACATCTCCCAAAAACACAACCTAGGTTCCCATTGCCAAATACCAAAAACTAATAATGTGTGAAAAAGTCACCATACATGAGCTTAGCTTTCCCTTGGATTCTTAGCCTCCTTGCTGCCCTTAAAGCACTTCAATTCTCTGCATTATTGGTTCAAGAAAGAGAGCGTAAGCACATTTGCTTAGTGAGGCATGCTCTAAAGAAACAACACAATAATGCATTTTATAAAACACCCTTCAAAGGCCTTTAAACTCATAAACATCATTTCTCATGCAACAATGCATACACAACAAGCATCTCAAGCTTCATTAACATCAACATGTCATATTGGCTTCCAAGTGATACCATAACCATTTTTTCAACACAAAACACAATCGGATACGCGGATTACAATCGTTGTCCCATACGCTTCATACACACTACCAAACACACAAGGTGGAGTTTACCGGTACATTCACAACCCCTCAACACCCGTGATGGAGTTTAACGGTACAATTACAACCCCTCCACATCACTCATCGGTAGTTGTATAACATCACTAACGAGAACACGGGACACACAACACAAGATCCTCACATGGCCTTTTAACCACCATCATGATCTTAGACATCTCGTTAGTGTACATGGATGGAGTTTACGATACAATTACAACCCCTCAACATCCAAGGCGACTTTATTCACGGTGCACCCAATCCTATAGCCGACTAACTATATCCGATTCAAGTACTTTAAAACCAACACATCACTTGCCAATATACATCAATTATCATCAACAATCCACTGTTTTAAAGCATTAATCAAAGCCATTAAACCATCATGCATCACTATGCATCAAAACCACATTTATCAATATCAAACCAAGGATCTCTTACCTTGAGCATCCTTCAACACATGGCTTTCAAAACCAACATTAATCATGCTAAACATTGCTTTCAAAACAGAATTTAAACATGCAAATTAAATACATTGCATCCAACCATCTCATGGTTCATCAAAGAGAGAGTTTCTCCGAAAACTTACTCTTGAGCTTAGTTATGTTGCTTAAACTTAAACTAAGCTCCCAAAACCTTCAAACATTGGTTTCAAAGCTGAAAACCCAACTTCACTCACCACTTCCGTTTCGCAAGCTTGCCGAAACGCCGTTCAAACCTCCGGATCAACACCACAAGGATCCGAAGATGTCTCCCCTATTTTAAACACATCAAAGCAGAGGATTAATGCATCATCATGCATTAAAATCTTCAGCCATTACACCTAAACTCGCTGCTCACATCAAAACTAACATTTCGGCTACCAAACACAACCGAAATCACTTCCAAACTCTTCCACAACATTACCCAGCCAAGATCCATCACTTCTAAACATTCTTAAACATCAATTAACATCCAAAAAGATCCTAAACTCGTCCTTATACCTCCAGCTATAACAGAACACCAAGATCACCCAAAAAACCATCATTTTCACAAGTAAAAACTTAGGAAAATCAAAAGAAATGTTGTTGTAGAAATGTGTTTGGCTGAGGGAATTTTGAGAGAAAATGAGATGAGAAAGTTTTAGTAAAAGTTAGTTATGAAATCTCAAAATTGGTTTTTCTCCTTTTCATTAAATTAATTAAACATTAATTAAGTCATTAAAATCTAAGAAAAATCTGGAGAAATCCTTCCTTGGGTAAATTAGATCCTTAAAGATTCAAAGTTTCAATCCTTACAAAACAGTCACCACTGAACTTTTCAAAAATTACATTTTAGTCACTATTTCGAAATGTCACACTTCCAAACCTTATTTTGTAAAATTGATTTCACCACTCTCTTATATATATTAAAAGAGGATTTTTAGATATTTTTCCATATTTTTAATGCAACCCGAACTAGGCTTTCCCTAAAACCACCTTTTATATTCGAACCGAAAATCAGACCGGTCCGGTTCAGACCCTAAACTTCCAAGCCCAAAATTGGGGTGTTACATATTAGCCCAGTCCCTGTGGAGACGATATCCGATACTTACGTATCACTTTATTACTTACGTCGTGTACACTTGCACTACATTGCGATAGACACTTTTACACGCAACAAGTTTTTGGCGCCGTTGCCGGGGACTGACAACATATCTTTACCCTACCTTTTACTACACTTCTTTTATTTTTCTGTTTTATATGGATTGTTCAACCTGTACCTTTCACAAGGTCTTTTGTTTGCTTATGCGCAGATCTCAACGAGGAAAAGAACCTGAGCACCAGTTAGATCCTAAAATCGAACGAACGTGCAATCTCAGGAAAAGAGTCTGCCTCCTTGTAGAAAGAAACGAATACCTGGAGGAACAATTAGAAGCAATGGTGAACGAAAGGCACGAAGAAAGAAGGAACAACCAAGAGAATCCCCAGGGTCATGAAGATCCTGTCGGAGACGGAAAGAACGGACAACCTGCCGATCCTCCTACCGCTGCCGCACGCCGGACCTGCCGCGATTACATGATCAACGACCATGTGGAACTAGAAACCACCCTGCCAGATGTGGAAGCCGAAAACTTCGAGCTGAAACCTGTCATGTTCAGCATGATCAATAATGCTGGCCAATTTAGTGGTGCTGCTACTGAGGATGCTAGGGAACATCTGAAAACGTTCCAGGAAATCTGTGGTTCGTTTAGACTACCAGGAGTAAATCCGGAGATACTGAGGCTTCTGTTATTTCCCTATTCATTGAGGGACAGGACGAAAACTTGGTGGAATAAACTAACGCCGGGTTCAATACGAACTTGGGCGGATTTAACTCGTGAATTTTTGTCTCGTTTTAACCCTTCACATTTATCTGAGCGATTACGTAACGAAATTGCTACTTTTCAACAGGAAGATGACGAGCCAATGCACGAGGCATGGGATAAATTTACCACTCTTCTGAGAAACTGCCCAATGCACGGATTCCCCGTTTAGAACCAGGTAATTAAATTTTATAATGCTACCAACTTACAGACTCGTATGAGAATTGATTCAGCAGCAAATGGATTGTTGTTGGACAAAGATCCAGAAGACGCAATGGTAGTATTGAAAAACCTGGAGAAGAACGAAGAACAATTTCCTACAGCAAGAAGAGGGGGTAAACGAGTACTAGCTGTGAAAGATTATGAGGCCGACAGTTCTCTAAAAACACAGATGGCATATCTCATAAAGGCAGTGAAAAAACTCTTGAAAGAAGATTCACAACCTGTCTACTCCGCTGAAGAAGTATGCGAAACTTGCAATAGGAATCACAGTTCGGAAGATTGTCCACTACAGTTAGAGGAAGGGATGTATGTTGAGAATTACAATAAACAGAACTACAATTCCAACAACTACAATTCCAATTGGAGAAAGGATCCCAAGTTCTCTTGGAGCAACCCTAACAATGCCCTGAATCCTCAAGCACAGAACAATCAGAATCAGGGGGGACCAAGATTATTGACTCGGCAGCAACCGCAGCAACAGCAACAGCCACCAGCTGCCACGACTAGTATATTGGAGCATACCTTGGCTACGTTTATGTCTCAAACAGGAACCTACATTGAGAAGATGAATCACTTTGTCAAGAAAACTGAGTCATTCATGGATAAAACAGAGATGCGGATGACTAATCATGAAGCTACTCTGAAATCATTGGAGACACAGATGGGTCAGGTTTCCCAGCATATTAAACCGAGGCAGAATGGCGGATTTCCTAGCGATACTGAAAGCGCTAGACAACCCACACATGAGCAGTGTAAAGCCATCACGACAAGGAGTGGGAAGAAATTACCAGGGCCAGGGAAGGAAGCTGAATCAGTTAAGGAACCAGCCTTGGAGTCAACTGCCGAGAACGCTGCCCCGACAGACGACAAACAGCCTGCTGCCGATAAACCTGTCACGACAACAGAAGGGACAGGGGAGAAGGATGAAGAACCTAAGCCTCCTCAGATCCGAATGCAGTGGGAAGGACGCATCGCTGATTATCGTCCTCCACCTCCTTTTCCTCAGTGGTTACAGAAATTGAAACAGGAATCCCAGCTTAAGAAAATCTATGATATTTTTAAGCAGGTTTACATCAATATTCCACTGTTAGATGCCGTTAGGGAAATGTCGTTAGAGGCCATGACAAATAAATCCAGGCTTGTGGAATTTGAAACGGTTAAAATGACAGAGGGATGCATGAGTATTCTGCACAAGCATCCACCCCAGAAAAAGAAAGATCCTGGAAGTTTCATCATATCGTGCATAATCGGAGATAAATTTGTGGGTAAGGCACTTTGTGATCTTGGTGCTAGTATAAATTTAATGCCAAAATCTATTTTTCAGAAGTTAGGTATTGGAAGAGCTCGGCCCACAACAGTTGTACTGCAGCTGGCAGACCGCTCTTATGTTCATCCAGAAGGGAAAATTGAAGATATTCTGGCAAGAGTGGATAAATTTATTTTTCCTGCTGACTTTCATGTTTTAGATTGTGAAGCAGATGAGAATGCACCAATCATCCTGGGGCGACCCTTCTTAGCCACAGGAAGATCACTGATTGATGTAGGAAAGGGAGAACTCACTATGAGAGTGAACGATCAAGAGATCAAGCTGAATGTTCTCCAAGCAATAAAGTGCGCTGATGTAGAGGAAGAATGCAAGGCTATCACTGAAGTTATCTTTGACCAACCCTGCATCAGGTCGGACTGCCATGACATCAAAATTGGCCACTGCCCAACAACCATTTAGAAGACTGTCACGGCAGCAACGACGACAGCCGCTCCTCAGACTCTGACTTATCTGATACTGAAGATCATGAGGAGGTAAACTGGATAGGCAATCGTCCAGGTAAGTTATTCGAGCCCTTAAACTATACCTCGAATGAACATATAGTCCAAAAGCCATCAACTGTAGAGCCACCTGTTCTAGTACTTAAGCCCCTGCCAGTGCAGCTCAAATATGTTCTCCTTGGATTAAATGATACGTTTCCCGTAATCATCTCTTCCAAGTTGATGCAGGAACATGAACAACAGCTGATAGGGATACTGCACCAGCACAAAAAAGCTATTAGATGGACGATAGCTGATATCCAAGGCATCAGTCCGGCACTATGCATGCACAAAATCCTCTTAGAGGATGATCACAAGCCGACCATTGATGCCCAGAGACGTCTAAACGATGCTATGCGAGAGGTGGTTCGTAAAGAGATCATTAAATGGCTAGATGCTGGAATAATCTATGCCATCTCGGATAGAAAGTGGGTAAGCTCGGTGCAGTGCATTCCTAAGAAAGGAGGAATAACCGTGGTAACCAACAAAGAAAACAAGTTGATCCCAACCAGGACTATGACCGGTTGGAGGGTTTGTATGGACTACCGGAGGCTTAACAAGGCTACCCGGAAGGACCACTTTCCCCTGCCTTTTATTGATCAAATGCTTGATAGATTAGCGGGAAAGCCTTACTATTGTTTTCTTGATGGATACTCAGGTTATAACCAAATAGCCATCGCACCGGAGGATCAAGAGAAGACGACGTTCACTTGCTCATACGGTACTTACGCTTTTCGGAGGATGCCATTTGGACTTTGTAATGCACCAACAACCTTTCAAAGGTGTATGATGGAAATATTCTCTGATATGGTGGAGGACTTCCTGGAGATATTCATGGATGATTTTTCTGTCTTTGGAGATAACTTTGAATGCTGCCTAGGTAACTTACAGAAAGTACTCGAGAGATGTGAAAAAGCAAACTTGGTATTGAACTGGGAGAAATGTCATTTCATGGTTGATGAAGGGATAGTTATAGGCCATAAAGTGAGCTGCCGCGGCATAGAAGTCGACAAAGCTAAAATCGAGGTAATTGAAAAGCTGCCGCCACCCACCACAGTCAAGCGAATCATGAGTTTTTTAGGGCATGCTGGTTTTTATCGGAGGTTTATCGCAAACTTTTCAAAAATCACAAAACCCTTGTGCCATCTTCTGGAGCAGAACCGTCCCTTCGACTTCAACACTGAATGTACTAAGGCATTCAAGGTTCTGAAAGAAAAGCGGGTAACAGCCCCAATAGTACAGCCACCAGATTGGAAACTACCATTTGAGATCATGTGTGATGCTAGTGACTATGCTGTCGGGGCAGCACTTGGGCAGAGAAAAGACAAGCTCTTTCATGTTATATACTATTCCAGCAAAACACTGAACGGCGCCCAAGTAAACTACACCACAACAGAGAAGGAACTGTTAGCTGCGGTGTTCTCAATTGACAAGTTTCGTTCATACATTCTTGGAACGAAGGTCATAGTTCACACAGACCATTCTGCATTAAAGTATCTGTTCGCAAAAAAGGATGTAAAACCTAGACTGATACGTTGGATTCTGCTACTACAAGAGTTCGACCTTGAGATCGAGGACAAAAAGGGGACAGAGAACCAAGTTGCAGATCACTTGTCAAGGTTAGAAAAGGGAAAGAGTCTCCCAACAGACAAGACACACATACTAGAGACCTTCCCTGATGAACAGCTATTCACTGCCACAAGCACTGCCGCGACAGCCATGGCGGCAGGTAAGTTTTCTGAACTTCCATGGTATGCTGATTTCGTTAATTATTTAGTTAGTGGAATAACTCCTCCTGACCTTAACTATCAAGCTAGGAAGAGGTTCCAAAATGATGTTAAGCATTATTATTGGGATGAACCTCTTCTTTTCAAATATTGTGCAGATCAGATCATTAGGAGATGCATACCACAGGATGAACAAGAAGCTGTACTTCATCACTGCCATGCTTCACAATATGGAGGACACTTAGGTGGTAACAAAACTGTTGCCAAAGTTTTGCAGTCTGGATTTTACTGGTCGTCACTGTTCAAGGATGCCCAGACATTCTACAAAAACTGTGACAAGTGTCAACGGACGGGAAACATCTCAAGGAGACATGAGATGCCGCTGCAGAACATTCTTGAAGTCGAAATCTTCGACGTGTGGGGGATAGATTTTATGGGACCATTCTCAGCATCATGTGGGAACTTATACATCCTCCTGGCAGTGGACTATGTGTCCAAATGGGTTGAAGCGATCGCTACTCAAAAGAACGATGCCAAGAAGGTTCAGAGGTTTTTGCATAAAAACATATTTTCCAGATTTCGCATCCCCAAGGCGATCATCAGTGATGAAGGGAGGCATTTCGATAATAGGGTTACAGCTGCTGCCTTAAAAAAGTATGGTGTCAAACATCGGATCGCAACAACATACCACCCTCAGACCAATGGACAGGCTGAAATATTCAACAGAGAGGTCAAGAACATTCTTGAAAAGATGGTTAAACCAACTCGGAAGGACTGGTCTCTACACCTCAATGATGCATTATGGGCCTACAGAACAACATTCAAAACTCCATTGGGAATGTCACCCTATCGGCTGATTTATGGGAAAACATGCCATCTACCTGTTGAGATTGAGATCAGAGCGTACTGGGGCATCAAGGCAGTGAATGTGGACTTGGAGAAGGCAGGATAGAAAAGGTTGCTTGACTTGAATGAGATAGAAGAAATTCGAGCATTGGCTTATGACAACGCAAGGATTTACAAAGACAAGACAAAGAAGTGGCATGATAAGAAGTTGCTGCCACGACAGTTCTGCCCAGGGCAGCTTGTGTTGTTGTTCAACTCTAGGTTGAAACTCTTCCCTGGGAAGCTGAAATCTAGGTGGTCCGGCCCATTCCAAGTGGTGCAAGTTTTTCCCCATGGTACCATCACAATCAGATCTTTAAAAGACGGGCACCAATTTAAAGTCAATAAATAAAGATTGAAGCATTATCAGGGGACTGAAGCCCCAAGAATGCAGGAAGTGGTTACTTTAGGAGATGCCCCTCCTGGCATCCCTAATTTAACCTAATTTTATTTATTATTATTATTTATATATATATATTAGGTAATTAGAATTATTTTATTTTTAGGAACTAAAGTTTTTATTCTTATTATTTTCAGGAAATAAAGGAGACAAGGAGAAGAGGAGAAGTGAATTCAGCCCACCATCTTTTCATCAGCCCAAAAAGCCCAACTTTGGAGCTTGCCGTTACAGCTGCCGCAACAGACGCGGAAAATCCAGCCTGTCAACACGTTGTCGCGGCAGACACGCAAACGCGTAATAGACGCGCAGCAGACACGGAAACGCGTGACAAACGCGTCAGAAACTGCGTAACAGCTGGCCCCGTTATTCGCGCCTGCCGTTACAGCTCCAACAGGCAGCAAATTCCCCCTCTATATAAACCCCGTTTTACTATTCATTTTCACTCACCTTTACTCTCTCTACTTGTTTCCTTTAGAATTTTACTCACTTTCATTTCCTTTCCACAGTCCTTGCAACATGAGTACCAGAAATACCTGCCGAAGCGTTGCCTCAGGATCTGTCCCGGCAGCATCCACTCCAAGCTCCTTCCAGATCCGAGATATGTGGGAGGAGAAAAGCTTCATTTACACCACCAGAACGGAGAACCTTGGGCTGCAACCGTTCATAGCCCGCAAAATCAGAGCCCTACAATGGCAGATGTTTACCGAGCAGCCGTAGGAAATGAACGTAACTCTCGTCCGAGAATTTTATGCTGCCATCGACAGCAGGGAGGCGACAACAGTAACAGTTCGAGGGAAAGAGGTACCTTTTGAGCCCGAATACATCAACACCCTCTACGGGTTCTATGTTGGGAGAAAGGAAGATGGCCACCAAAGATTTATAGAGAGCTTAGAGCCGGCAGATTACGATGCTGTGATGGCAGAACTCACAGACGAGGGTACCGAGTGGAATACCGATCCTAAACATCCAAGGACGGTAAAACGAGTTCAAATCACTCCGGAGGCCAGGCTTTGGAATGCATTTACCAAGAAGCGAATTATGCCCTCCTCGCACAACACAACAGTAGACCAACCCAGGTTAGCCCTCATCCATTCAATTTTAAATGAGAGGCCAATTAACGTTGGTAGATACGTTCGGGAGGGAATATTGAATTGTACATACCGGCCGTCAGGACCACTCTTCTACCCATACCTCATTACTGCCCTCTGCCGTGGCCACAATGTACCGGAAGCTGCCGAGGATCTAAGAGTTTGAGGAAAAGGCTGGACAGATAGGAACATCCTCAGCCTGATGGAACTCAAAGCTGCCACACCCCTGTCGTCCTTTGACCCCACTGCCGCGGCATGTTAGCCGACAGAGCCCATCGAAACCGAGCCTGCCACCACATAAGCCAGGCAGCCCACCGTAGTAGCTCCTCCAGCAGACACCTCCACGCAAATACTCGCTGCCCTACAGAAAATGGAGGAACGACAGCTAGGCCTAATGAGTTTCATCCGAGACTTCACCACCGCAACGGTACATTTCATCCACACCTCTCTTAATTTTCCTAATGTACTGTTCCCTGCCTTCCCCAACCATTATTTTGCTGCCCCCACACCTGCCCATACCCCTACCCCTGCTGCCACACCGAGAACACCGTCTGCCGCGTCCATTCCGACCACGACCACGATAGCTGCAGGCGGCAGCCACACCACACCAGCCTCTGCCAGGGGAACAAATAGAAAAGAGCCCTTGTCCGACCTTGACGCATACATTGATGGTTTTTCCTCTTCCTCGATTTGGGAGGAATCCGATGACGAGCCCTCTGTCAAGAGGAATCTGTCCAAGGAGTTCACCCCGGTCAAACGGCAGAAAACAGACTCTAGAGTCGAAACTTCCAACTAAGGAAAATCTAACAACGGCAGCAGCAGTAGCAGCTCCGGCAGCAGTAGCAACAGCTCCTCCGAGAAGGTTCAGGTATTGGAGAAACAACCCCATATCTCCCCTACCCGCATTCAACCTCCACGGGAAGCCAAAAGCAAGAACACCTCTGCCTCTCCCATCCGTCTGCCGACACCGACAAGAAAAGTCACTGCCCGCCAGCAGGTTCAGATTAGCAGCAGCAGCAACAACTACGACGACAACACTTGAAAATTTAAGTTTCTTTCCCTATATTGCTGTCTGCCATTTTGTTATATTTTGTGATGTTGTTTTTATTTCTCCTTTTCATCTCTGTCATTTGCATTGAGGGCAATGCAACCCTTGAGTTTGGGGGTGGCATCCCTCCATTAATGAAGTGTCTTTAAGTTTAAAAATTGTGTCTTTTACTTAGTTTATTTTTGCTTAAAAATGATGAAAATTTTGGCTTAAGTCTTTGAACTTCACTTACCTGCCATGACATATGCTGTCGTGACAGTGCCTTTAGGGAATTTTAGGATCTGTTTAGAGCCTTGCTATGGTTCTACCTTGTAAAACACTCTTTGTGACTCTTATGGTTTTTAGATTACTTTAGTACACTGGAATAGGAATGTTTACCCGCTTGAAACTGCCCCTAGAGGTGCCTATCAATGGCTCTAGGAAAACAAAAAAAAGAAGAAGAAGAAGAAAGAAAATTCAGACTCAATAGCTTGCAAAACTGCCTTGCACTTACTTTAGGAGATTTCTTTTTGAGCTAAGTTAGAAAAAACTAAAGGAGCCCAAGAATTGCCTCCAGAAAAGATGCAGTTAAATAAAGAGTCAGAAAAAAACTAAAGGAGCCTAAGAATTGCCTCCAGAAAAAATTGAAATGGCAAACCCTCAAGTTTGTAGATATAACTATTCGGGTATAATAAGGTAGTCTAGATGCATAAGTGTTCACAAAACCCACACACATCACAAGAATTATAGCATGGTTCCGAATGAGTCCAGAAATGCCCAACAAGGTACTACTCTTGATAGAATACAAGTGGTAGGTAATGTAGAGTTCACTGATTTAAGCCAAACAAAAAATAATAAAATATTAAGTTAGGCAATAATTGCTTGAGGGCAAGCAAAAACTTGAGTTTGGGGGTGTGTTGAGTGTGTAAAAGTTCTATATTTTACCCCCTATTTAACCCATATTTCTGCTGCATTCAAGCATAATTCGTTGCATTTAGGTTAGATTTCATTTATACATCACAATTATATCAAATGGCACTGTTTCTACTGAAATTGGTTGCTTTTGCAGGTAGTTGCTGTAGCAGATGGAGAGCAGTGGAGAAGCAGACGCTGGGCAGTGAAGAAGCAGAGCTGGAACTGGACTGCAGACGAGAAGGACGATGCTGCCATGGCCGCTGCTGTGGCAGCCAAGGATGACAGAAATGATGAAGGGAAGAAATGAAGTGGGCCTCGACAGAAAGAGAAAATTAAGCCCATCTGTCGTGGAGCACCCTTATATTTTTCCAAACCCTAGATTAGAATGAAGGCCAAGCCCAAAGTTCAAGGAAGAAACTCCAAGCAAGAAGGAAGGACGAATTAAAGACTTATGCTCTGAAGATTTAGTCTTTAATAGAGTTGTACTTTAATTTAAACTTATATTCTTTCCATATTAGAAAACTTGAACCCAAGGCCTATATAAAGGCATGTAATTCGACCTAGGGAGGGATATCTTATTCTCTAGCCTTCTCTTCTAAACCCTAGTCGTTTTCCCCTTCTCATCATATTCTAAACTTCCCCTAGGGCTAAGGGTTGATTCTGTAAAGTAGTTGCAAGGATTGCTTTTGTTTTAGGAATTTTTCTGTTCAATAAAATAGACTTCAAGTTTGCTTATTCTGGTTTTCAACATCTTGCAAGAGTATCGGGAGAGCATTGTGAGATTACACATTTACTTAATATCGGGAGAGTTAAGTATACAAAAGGAATAAGTACGGGTTCTCCAGTTTATGGTTGAACTATCTCGGACCTAGGGATAGCACGAGGTTAAGTGGCTAAGGAAGAATTCAACAACATCGGTGTTCATCCTTCGATTCACACCGGGAGGTATCATCAAAGACGTGTTCATCGACAGACTTGGACCTAGGGATAGGCCAAGGCACAACAGGGATTCTTGCCAAGCATGAAGTACAGAGTTGTGTGATAGCTGCCGTGACAAACAACAGACCGCTGCTGGGACAGGTGCTGCCACGACAGGCGCAACGACAGAACAGAGATTCCTAGACTTTGCAACACCTACACTACTGAGCAAATCAATACCAGCCCATTCTCTCTATCTTGAATATTTTACTCTTCTATTTTCAGTATTCTTTATCATCTCGTGAAAAACATTTAAACTCTTTCTTTTCCCCATCGTGCAGCAAATTCCAGGTTAAAGCTATTACCCAGTCCTTGTGGAGACGATATCCGAGACTTACGTATCACTTTACTACTTGCGTCGTGTACACTTGCACTACATTGCGATAGACACTTTTACACATAACATATTCCTAAAGACAAGCTTGTCCAGAAGTTATTGTACTCTCTTCCCGAATCATTGGATGGGAAGAGAACGACCATCATTGAGGCTAAAAAATTTAGGACGATGAAGCCTGATGAACTAGTTGGCTCTCTCCTCACACATGAGATTATGAAGCAAGGGAGAGAAATAGAGAAGAGAAGAGAAGAAAATAAAATGAAAAAACATGAAGTGGAGAAGAAAAAGCAAGGAAATGCTCTCAAGGCCTCTCTACCTCAAGAGGAGAGCAATTCAAGTGAAGATGATGAATTCGAGGAATTGGCTGTGATAGCCAAGAGATTCTCAAGGTTCATGAAATCCAACTGAGGGGAAAGTTCCAAAGAAAGAAGGATTTCAAGAACAAGAGCAAGGAAGAAGAAAATCATCAAATAATATGATATGAGTGTAAGAAGCCCGGGCATATAAGATCGGATTGTCGTCAACTCAAGAAGAGGGTATTCAACAAGAAAAAGAGCAAGAGGGCCAACATTGCCACTTGGAGTGATGAGGAGTCATCATCAGACTAGGAACATGAAGTGGCCAATCTTTGCCTCATGGCTATTGAGGATGATCCTAAGGTAAACTCTAACTAATCTAATTTTGATTTCACTTATGATGAACTCTATGATGCTTATGATGAGTTGCAAGAAGTTTACGATGAGTTGATAGAAAAATTTAAGGAATCCGTTTCGAAAAAAAAGAAAATAATTTCCGATTTACAAACTCAAAACGAATCTCTTTCAAAAACCAACTCCGAGTTGGAAAAGAAGGTTTCGTATTTAATCAATCTTTCAAATGATCTTAAAAAGAAAAATCTTGGTGTTGAAAAACTTCTTTTCGATTTTCAAGATTATCACACAAAGGAAGTGGATAATCTAAAAACTTCTCTTACTATTAGGAAAAACGGTTTTGAGAAAGGATGTTCTTAAAAGACCCAATTTGCAAAGAGAAAGTCATTTCACTACAAGCAAAGTAGCTCTTAAAGGCATCCTAGAGCTAAAACGGTTAGGAGTGTATGGGTTCCTAAGGAACTTGTAACTTCTAAAAATTATGTTGTTATGTCTCCTTGGATTCCTAAAGGAACCAGGGTTTTGGGAGCTAACACACATGGACCCACAATGATTTGGGTACCAAAAATCAAAGTTTAATCCTTTGTTTGTAAGGGGGGCATTGCTACAAGGCCAAAGCTTCAAGTAAAAACTCTTGGTACCTTGATAGTGGATGCTCAAGACACATGACCGGTGACAAGAGTAGATTCATGGAACTCAAGCCAAAGAGTGGTGGAGTAGTAACCTTCGGTGACATCTCCAAATGCCATATTGAAGGAATTGGCTCCATTGATAACCACTCTTCTATTTTTATTGAAAATGTGTTATATGTCAACGGTCTAAATCATAATTTATTAAGCATTAGTCAATTATGTGATAATGGATTTAATGTCCTTTTGGATGTTAATGGTTGTAAAATAGTGGACATTAAAACAAATAAGATAATGCTTATAGGTCATCGGATAGGAAATATCTATATGGTGCATTTAGATGACATTAATACATCCCATGCATGTTTGGTTGCTCATGATGAAAATGATGCATGATTGTGGCATAGGAAACTAGGACATGCTAGCATTAGTGTTTTAGAGAAATTAGTTTCCCAAAATCTAGTAAGAGGTTTGCCTAAGCTTAAATTCTCATTAGATAAAATTTGTTATGCATGTGCTAAGGGCAAAGAAAAACGTGTTTCATTTAAACCTATTAATGATATCTCAACAAGTAGAACATTACAACTAATCCATATGGATCTATTTGGGCCTATTAGGACAACTAGCTTGGGTGGAAAATCATATGCATTTGTTCTTGTTGATGACTATTCTAGATATACTTGGGGTTCTATTTTTAAGCACTAAGGATGAGGCTTTAGAAAATTTCATCAGGTTTTCAAAAATAACTCAAAAAGATCTTGGTCAAAATATTTCCCACATTAGAAGTAACCATGGAATCGAATTTCAAAATCTAGGTTTTGAGGATTTTTGTAACTCCAATGAGATTAGCCATAATTTTTCCGCACCTCTCACTCCTCAACAAAACGGGGTAGTTGAGAGGAAAAACCAAACTTTAGAAGAAATGTCTAGGACCATGCTTTGTGAAAATAATTTACCTAAATATTTTTGGGCGGAAGCCACAAATACCGCTTACTACATTATAAGTAAAGTAATGATTAGGCTAATTTTAAAGAAAAAACCTTATGAGATTTTAAAATCTAAAAAGCCTAACATCAGCTATTTTCACCCTTTTGGTTGCAAGTGTTTTGTTTTAAACAATGGAAAAGATAATTTAGGTAAATTTAATACAAAAAGTGATGAAGCTATTTTTCTAGGTTATTGTTTAAACTCTAAAGCCTATCGAGTTTTTAACAAGAGACCCTTAGTTGTAGAAGAGTCAATACATGTGGTTTTCGATGATAACCTCATTCCGAGGAAAGATTCTTGTGATGATGATGATGTAGGAATCATTGAAGCCAATGATGGTGGCCAATCATCAAAGGTGAATGAGGTTCTTACCAAAGAGGAAGAAGCACAAGAACCACCTCTAGAAGCTTTGCAAGACATGGCTCTTGAGGAAAAGAAAGTGAGCTACCCAAGGGAGTACAACTATGTTAAAGGTGGTGAAATCTTGGGTGATCCATCCAAGGGGGTAACCACTAGATCCTCTCTCAAACTCCTTAATAATGTTGCATTTATTTCATGCATTGAGCCTAAGAATATAAAAGAAACATTAAATGATGGTTTTTGGATATTGACCATGCAAGAAGAATTAAATCAATTTGAGAGAAGTAAAGTATGGACTTTAGTTGATAGGCCTAGAAATAAATCTATTATAGGGACAAAATGAGTTTTTAGAAACAAACTAGATGAGAGTGGTAACATAGTGAGGAACAAGGGTAAGCTTGTTGCTCAAGGTTACACTCAAGAAGAGGGAATTGATTTTGATGAAACCTATGCACCCGTAGCTAGAATGGAAGCAATTAGGATGCTACTTGTATTTGCATGTTACAATAATTTCAAGCTTTTTCAAATGGATGTCAAAAGTGTATTTTTAAATGGTTTTATAAATAAAGAAGTGTATATGAAACAACCACCCGATTTTGAAGATCCAAAATTTCCAAACCATGTTTTTAAATTAACAAAAACTTTATATGGTTTAAAACAAGCTCCAAGAGCTTGGTATGAAAGGCTTTCAAATTTTCTTACTAAAAAGGGTTTTGAAAAAGGAAAAATGGACACAATGCTATTCATTAAAAGCAATGGCAAAGATATATTAGTAGTTCAAATATATGTTGATAATATTATTTTTGGATCTACTAATGAACTTCTTTGTCAAGATTTTCTAAGTTAATGAAAGGTGAATTTGAAATGAGCATGATGGGGGAGCTCTCATTCTTCTTGGGACTTAAAATCAAACAAGTGAAGGGTGGCATATTCATCAATCAAGCTAAGTACATAAAGGACATGCTCAAGAAGTTTGGCTTGGATCATGTAAAGCCTCAAGCTACACTAATGAGCTCATCCATAAAGCTTGACAAAGATGAAGGAGGTACGTGTGTCGATTCCAAGCTTTATCATTCTATGATTAGATATAATGTTTAGTGTTTGCTTGTGTGCTAGGTTTCAAGCTAGTCCTAGGGAATAGCACCTTATAGCCATTAAGAGAATTTTTAGGTACCTTAGAGATACCCCTTGTTTAGGCCTTTGGTACCCTAGAAAAAGTACTTCCGGAACATGTCAATTCCTAGGTAGTATGCTCATATCTTGGTTCTATAAGAAACAAAATAGTGTATCCTTATCTACCACCGAAGCGGAATACATATCGGCCGGAAGTTGTTGTGCTAAAGTCCTTTGGATGAAGCAACAACTTTTAGATTATGGAATTGAGGTAGGTACCATACCCCTTAAGTGTGACAATACTAGTGCCATATGTCTCTCTAAAAAATCCCATCTAACACTCTAGAACAAAACACATAGAGATAAGACACCATTTCATTAGAGATCATGTCTTAAAGAATGATCTTTTTCTAGAATATGTAGACACCTTGAACCAAATAGCGGACATCTTTATCAAACCTCTACACAAAGAGCGTTTTTGGACCCTTAAGAGAGATTTTGGTTTAACCAGCCTTTCTTGACCTTTTTGGGGCATTTTTATGCAAAATTGCTTGAATCCATTTTGATTTGTATGCTTATGTGTTTTTGATGTTAATTGCTTCTATGCTTATAGTTAGGGGGAGTATGCACATGTTTTTGCCTATAGAACTTGCTCATATATCATGTTTATGCATTTAGAGTTGATTGAAAATCAACTTTTCTACCGTTTTGTGCCAAATCTACACATTCTGGCACATGTGTATCGAAACGGGTACCCCTATTTCAATACGGGCTACCTTTTGAAGGGCTTTTGCCCTTAAGGTTTCGAAATGATAGGAAATGTTTCGAAACGGGCTCTTGAAAGGGACATCTCTGGAATCATTGGAATCGAAACGGGTAAGTGGTGTTTCGATATGGCCCCTAGCTTCGAAACGGTCGTCTTTTGGTTTCGAATCGCGTGTTCCAAAACGCTCATAACCGTTTCGATACGATTACTCATTGTAAAGGCTATTTAATGCCTTTCCATCTTTAAAAAAAACTTTACCTAAACCCAAACTCCTCTCAAACCCTAACCTAATTTTTCCTATAAATACTCACTAAATCTAATAAAAGGGTGTTGTTGAAGAAAACAACATTCCTCGTTCATTCACGGATCTAGGATAATAGCAATTATTTCTCTGCAACAGAAACAAACATGGTTTTGTATTTAGATGTCAAAAATAAAGAAAAGAAGAAGAAAAAAATGAAAGAAAAATCAGAAATGAGAAAAGAAGAAAGTTGCCGAAATAATTTAAGGACTAGGTGAAAGGTTGAAGTTGATATCTTCAATCATTCAACAATGGCAGCAACGTTCTTGGACTTGACATGATGAACTCGAAAGAACCTGCATAATCTGTTATGCAAACCCGAATCGAAACTGTTCTTCGTAGTCGAAAGATGAACAAACTCCAAGGAAGAACTCGAACAATCTGTTGAACGAACCCGAACCTTATCTTGAATTTGTTCGAACAAAGTACTTGGACCCTTCAATTATCTAACAATTGAGAACCCGAAGTATCAAGGAAAAAGTTCTAAAAAGAACCGAACAAGAGAAACTCTCTCAAACAAATTTTATTTTCAAAATGTCTTACCTTTTACAATCATGTTCGGCCATAATATATAGAGTTACAAGGGCTGGCCGAAATTTTCTTGTGTGGCTGTTATCTAGCCAATTCAAAAATTAAAATTAAGTAAAAAAAACTTCCTAATGGCGGAAACAAATCTGGTCCATGTGTTTGAAATCCTTGTGCGCCAAAATAAATAAAACACATGTTTTAATGTGTTTTGTTTGAATTTTGAAAAGGAACCACCCTTGTGCTTATCCCTTAATTTGCCGCACAATGAAGAGAAGAAATGCTGCATGCATGTCAATTTACATTCGGCTGCACCTTGTGTAGAAAACCCCCATGAGCAGCACGTGGTGAAATTCAAGCCACAAAAATTAACGTGCCCCACTTTGTAAATATGGAGTTGTCTCGGCTGCATAGAATTTTAATTAAAGGAACAAACCCACGTGTTGCTTTATTTGGTGATAATAAGAACTTAGGCTGGACTTGCATGGCTCATGCAAATAGATGCTGGTCACATGCTCGGATGCCACCTAGGCCGCTACACGTGCACTAGTACATTCCTCGACTTGTAGGACGCAAATCAGCTACTTCTGGGCTTGTCAGCTGAAGTTGAGCTAGTGGAGCTAAAGTTAAGCTGACTGGAATGAGCTGAGCTAAAACAAACTAGCTGAAAGTGTGATGAGCTGAAAGTGAGCTGGTTACACTCTCATGAGCTGGAACCGAGTTGCATACACTCTGGTGAGCTGGAGATGAGCTCCACACACTCACTTGAGCTGGGGTTGAGCTGCATATGCTCACTTGAGCTAGTGTTCTCCTACGTACCTACGTCAAAAGGCAACAAGCTTCCATCAAAGCATTATAAACATAATGGAAACAATAATACAAGTCGTAAACACACCATAAGTAATATCAAACTAAGTTAAAACACACCAAACATACTATATACATAGTAAACACACTAATATAAATAATATAAGTATAAGAAATGTTACACATCAGTATGTAACAAATGAAAAAGCAAACTTCCCTGAAAGTTTGAAGTTGCATCGTTGGGTGGCATAATCGTGCTCACATCAGCCGCTATCAAGAATCAACAATCTTCATCGGATCTCTCCTTCACCGCCTTCTATAGTGAATGGCAACACTTTAAAAGGAGTCAAGAGAAAGATGAAGATGACATGGATGAAGATGAAGACGATGATGAGCCCTAGTCTAGCTTGCATTCATCTCAAATCATCTAGGACTTTATTATTATTCACCTTTTATGTTTTTGGACATATTTTTAGTTAATTATTTTGGATTATACTTTTTAGGATTTAAGTTTGGATTGATGTTATTTTACTTTTGGAACTTATGCTTTATGAATTATGCTTTATGTTGTTTTGTTTAATTTTGCCTATCTCTTTATTTCTAATTGAGTTATGCTTGTTATGATTTTGATCTAACAAAAAGGGGGAGAAAAGTGTTTAAGCAAATTTTTAAAGTTTTCAAAACTTATCTTAAACTAAGGGGGAGCTCACTTAAAAATTTTACTTTGGTTTTGTTATATCAAAAAGGGGAGATTGTAAAACCCTTAATTTGAATTAACTTGATTTTGATATAACAAATACTTTAAGGACTATTTTGCAAAGTAAATAAATTTTTAAGTTCTCAAAAAGCTCAAAAATTGACAAGTAAAAACTTAACCCAAAATATTTTAACGTTTAAAAATAATCCCCATAAATTTTTCTAAGTGTTTTCAAGCTAAATCTGTGGATTTTGCCCATGCGTTTCGATACGGCTTAGGCTTGTTTCGAAACGCTTTGCTATTGGAATTTTTCATATAGAATAGGTATCGAAATGACCTCAGCCCGTTTTGATACGACCATCATCTAGGCAAGTCAAACTTTGACTTTGTTTCGAAACGACAGTTATTTGTTTCGATATGAGGGTTAAATTTTTTCAAATTGGGCATTTAATGTTTTCAACCGTTGCTTGTCAGATCTAAAATTTTAAAGGTAAAGTACTCGTTTCGATACGTCCTAGCTTGGTCTCGAAACGTTTTGCTACTCGAATTTTATGAGCTCAACCGTTTCGATACAAGTCTCGAAACGGCCCCCTATTGTTTCGAAATGTTTTCAAACGTTTCGATACACCTCTTTAATGCACATAACGACTCTTTCTTTTTTAGTTGTGTTTCGAAACGGGTAGGTACCGTTTCGATACGGGCAGTTGCAGAACTACATTTATGGTGGGAAGATGAAGTCTCAACGGCTATAATTATGATGTCAACCACCCAAACGGCTAGAAATCAATGAGAAGGTATAAAAGGAAGCATTTTAAGCACCTGTAACGCCCCGAGTTGAGGGCCGGGAGATAACCGGGTTTGGTTAAACCAGTTCGGATTAAATTAATTTAAGGAAAAACCATTTTAAATAAACACCTAAAAGTGTTTTAAAAGAGGAAAGAGTAAAAAGGGGATTTTGAAATTAAAGAAAAAGGTTTTGAAAATACCATCATCTTCCAAAAGCCATTTTTTTTCTTTCACGTTATCTTCTTCTTCAAAACCCATTTTCACTATTCCATTGGTTTCAACATTTCATCAAGCAAACTCTCAAGGTAATTTGTTCCTTACTTTGGTTTTCACTTCTTTGACTTGTACTCATTGAAATCCTTCTTCTAAACCCATTAAAATTCATTTTGGGTTTTGGGTTAAAAAATGGGTATTTTCATTGGATTTTCGTGGGTTTGATTTTCCATGGTTAAACATGTACTTTAATCTAAGTTTTGAGTAGTAAAACATATTTGAATAATGGCTAGATATGGGGAAACCCGAAATGGGTCAAAAAAATGGGATTTTTGGATTGAAAAGGTAGAGTTTTTGGCTTGGCTTTGGGTTGAATTCGTGGTTGACGGTTCCTTTGTTGTTGGGGGATGTTTTTAGATGATGCTTGATGTGTTTTGATGCTTGAAAACGATGGGTTCAGCTTGAGGTTTTATTAGAACGAATTTGGTGAGTTTTGGGTCAAGTTTGGGTTGAGTAATCAATGTGTTTTGGTTGCAAGAAGTTGAGTTCCGGGATGTTGTTGGTTTACATGTTTGATAGCATTATAATGTACTATTTTGGGTTGCCTAAAAACAGAGGAAGTTGGATTGGGCACTTCGGACACGAGACCGGGTAGTTAGGAGGTTTGAAATTGGTGTTTCGACGACCGTTTGGGTTGTACCGGTGAGTGGAACTGTTTTCTAAGCCTTAACATGGTTAAGGATGTGATAAATGAGTTTAAACTGAGCTTGATAAGCCAATCTAAGCTCAAGAGTAAGTTTTAAGTGTTTTAAGCTTTATTCTCAATATTATCTACTATATATTTGAATGATTTTCATAGTTCATGTTGCCTTGAAATATCTATGTGTTAAGCTTGTGATTGCCTTAATTGTTATCCATGTTGGTTATGGTTGTGACCATGAGAAAACAAGGTAAGTGTTGGTTTGGTGGGTATTGACATGTGAAATCTTGTTACCGGATATAGTTGGTCGACCAATAGTATGTGAGTGCACTCGAGGTTAAAGTCACGTGTGGCCTTAGTGATGCTAGATTCCACTAAGGAGGAGTACGGTGATGTGAGATTCCACCAGAAGTTACGTTTTACTAGACGAGTGTGTACGGTGATGTAAGATTCCACCGAAAGTGTCTAGTGTGTGTGAGAACTATCCGCATATCCGAGTAAAAGTGATGAATGCCAATATACCCATGGTGCTCTAATTTCTCGTGTTAAGCATGTTTTTGTTGCTTTTCAGTATTTATGCTTATGCATGTAGTTGGCTATTTGCTTGTATGATGAGAACAAGCATGAGGTAAGCTTGTGGCTTGTGGCTTGTGAATGCATTCGGTAAATGCATGAGATGTTAAATGCATGTTGTTATATGTTCATGCATGAGGGAAATGATTTGAAAATGGTTTTGGTTTCAAGCAATTTATGTTTTAAAACTGCATTGTTGTAGCTACCGTCTTGAGCATCGCTCACTAAGCATTAAATGCTTACGCTCCTTTTTCTAACAATACAAGCCCTTAGACCTACGAAGCAGCTCGGGGAACAAGGGAGAATCCAAGGGAGTTTGGTTTGCTCAAGTATGGTTTTTAGACTTCAATAATTAGTATTAAGCAATGTGATATGACCTTTGTTTTGAGGAGTTGTTGGCATGTCCTTTTGCTTAGACAAGTTTTTTTGGTTGTGTTGGGCTTGTAATGCCTCTTGTCACGTTGAAATATGCTTTGGTTTAGCTTTGACCTTGTTGGAGAATGCTAAGCATGAATGTTTTCATTATAAACCTTATCATGATGAATGTTGCCCCGTTAAGTGTTTATCATGCTTTATATGTGTATCCATGGATGCCTTGTGTTGCATGTGTGGTTGCAAGTTGCTTAAATAATTGTTTAATGCGTCTTGTGTTGGATCTCCTATGCTTTTAACTACAAAAACCAGTCTTTCTGGGCAGGGCGTATCGATATGCTCAAGGGTTGTATCAATACGGTCCCCTATTTCAGGTGAGGCGTACTGATACACGGGAGCGTACCGATACCCAGTTTGGTCTCTGGAAATCTGAGATTTTGACGAGAAATTGGAGTATCGGTACGGTCCTGGTGTTGAATTTTGGAGTTTGACCATTAAGGGCGTATCGATACCAGCCTTGAAGGGTACCGATACGGCCTCTTGAAGTTGACCCTGGGGAGCTGACCGTTGATGGCGTATCGATACGGGTCTTAGGCGTATCGATGCGGCCTGTAGTAAATCATTAAAAAATCAACCTTTGAATGTTCATGTTGCTCGGTTCATGTTCGTGTTTGCTTCCCGCTGTTTGTCTCCTCACATAGGGTTTAAATATAGCCTTTAGACAAGATAATCTTAAAGGAAATTTTTCTAGGGTTGCTAATCGAAGTGAAGCCTTAACAAGTTTCTCTTCGGTTTTCCCCGTGTAACCCGTTCGATGCGGTCTGGTGGCTAGGCCGAGTCGAGGGGGTTACATTTGTTGGTATAAGAGCCTAGGTTTCGCCTAGGTTTGTTGAGTTTCCGTGAAGCCGAAAGGTAAGTGAGGTAAGTTTTATGGTGTAAGCTTGCTGGTTGTGATGCATGGTGATTGAGAGCATGTTTGTGGATTTCTTTATGTTGGTTGGGAGGTAGTTAAAGGCACCCATTGCTTGTATACTATTATTGTAAGTGATTTTGAGTTTAAGGACTTGAGCACCTTGGACCTTGTTCCTTGCTGACCCCAAATCATTTCACTTGTTGTGTTGTTGTTTAGTTTTGCCTCTGTTAGCATGGTGAGACCGAGGGGAAAGGCCAAGAATGGATAATCCGAGGGTGGAGCGGATTGAGAATGTTGACTATGTGCGAGGGGAGAACTTGCCTCCTCCTCCTCCTCAAATGTTAGAGGTGTTGGACCCCAGGCTAGTCAGGGGCAGACAGTCATTGATGTGAATTCGTTGATTCAGGCTAGAGCCGGGGCTATTCAGACAACTTTAGCGGGTGATCGGATTGCAGCACCGCCTCAGGGTGCATGTTCTGGTCTACCGTTAGAGCGACTTTGTAGCTTGGGCGGAGTCGAGTTTCGGGGATTGTCACCCGAGGGTTCAGAGGCATGGTTTGAGAGTACAACTCGTATTTTGGGTCAGATGGAGTGCTCTGGTTCATATAAGTTAGGTTGCATCGTCTCTTTGCTTTAAGGGGATGCCTATACTTGGTGGACTGCCATCACAACAGGTATGCCAGAGGCCAAGGTTACTTGGGAATTCTTCAGGACTGCTTTCCGTAAGAGGTATCTAGGTCCTCGATACCTAGACGAGAAGAAGAGATAGTTCATGGCTCTAGTTCAAGGTAGCATGACCGTGTCCGATTTTGAGGTGCAGTTCCTACGTTTGAGTCAGTATGCTTTTGAATTGGTTTCCACCGAGAGGGAACGATGTGAGCATTTCCATTATGGTTTGATTCAGGAGGTGAAGACCTACATGTTGGCTTCTGACTATATGTATTTTGATGTGTTGGTCGCTAGGGCCAATGACATTGAATAGTTTTTGGGACTTGCATATCGTAAGGGTGGATCTAGTTCAAGAAAAAGGACCGACGAGTGGGACAGAGATCGTGCTAAGAGGCACAAGGATAGGAGACCTCATCATGATCATAGGCGCGGAGGTGGTAATCTGGGGCGAGGCCATCACGGCCAAGGGACTGAGAATCGTACTCCTGAGTGTACCAAGTGTGGTAGATGCCATTACGGTGAGTGTTGGGGCACTTATGGCTCATGTTCGAATTGCGGGTCTAGAGCACATTTGAAGCGCGATTTTCCGCATCCGGCTAGGGATGGACAGGCTCCTGCACGAACTGTCGAGCACTAGAGAGGCCGTGGGCGCGGTCGAGGTAACTTTCAGCCTAGGAATCATGGTCAGACGAATGTTGCTAATGTTGTGGCAGTTCAACTCGAGGGAGGTGGGACAGCTAGAGTGTATGCACACCGTGAGGATAGGAATGACACATATGTGATTGTAGGTAATTTCTCATTACAGTCTTTGACTTTGCTTTCTTTGAGATATTCCGGTTTTATTGAGTGAGCATGCGATGTTGTTAGATATTCCGGTTGAGATATTAGATGTGAGTATGAGTGTCACGAGTTCTTTTGGTGAGACAGTTGTGGTTAGAAAGATGTACAAAAGATGTCCTTTGATGGTTCAGGGTCATGTTTTCCCCGTGGATATGATGGAATTGACGTTTTATGGCTTTGATGTAATGTTGGGCATGGATTGGCTTGTGGAGCATAGGGATAGAGTAGATTTCGAGACAAAGCGTGTGTCCTTGAGACTTTCAGATGATTATGAGGTAGTAGTAGTGGGCGAGAACGTTAAGTTCTTGTCCAATGTTGTTTTGGCTTTAGAGGCTCAGAAGTTAATGGATGTTGGTTTTCAGGCATACTTAGCCTATGTTTTGAATCCGGATATGAGTGAGGCACGACCGCAGGACATTAGAACAGTTCGTGACTTTCCGAGTGTTTTCCCAGAAGAATTGCCTGGTTTGCCGCCTGATAGAGAGGTTGAGTTTGCTATTGAGACGTATTTAGGTTCCGCTCCAATATTGATTGCTCCGTATCGAATGGCTCCTAAAGAAATGAAAGAGTTGAAGACAAAACTTCAGGAACTGATAGACCAAGGGTTAATTCGTCCAAGTACTTTACCTTGGGGTGCACCGATGTTGTTTGTGAAGAAGAAAGATGACAGTTTGAGAATGTGTATCGATTACCGACAATTGAATAAGTTGACAGTGAAAAACAAATATCCCTTGTCGAGGATTGATGATCTGTTTGATCGGTTGAGAGGTGCTTCAGTGTTTTTGATGATAGATTTGAGATACGGCTACTATTAGTTGAAGGTAAGAGATCGAGACATGCCGAAGACAGCTTTCCGCACTCGTTATGGACATTACGAATTCTTAGTGATGCCCTTTGGTTTGACAAATGCACCAGCAGCTTTTATGGATATGATGAATAGGGTGTTTCATGAGTACTTGGATCAGTTTGTGGTAGTATTCATTGATGATATCTTAGTGTACTCTCGTACCAAGGAGGATCATGATCAACATTTGTGTTTAGTGTTGCAGAAATTGTTAGAAAATCAGTTGTATGCCAAGTTGAGCAAATGTGAGTTTTGGATTAGGGAAGTAGTCTTCCTAGGTCATATTGTATCAGCCGAGGGAATCTGAGTGGATCCTAAGATAGTTGAGGCAATTGTGAACTGGAAACAACCGAGGTCAGTAACCAAAATTCGTAGTTTCTTAGGTTTGGTCGGTTACTATAGACGTTTTGTTGAGGGTTTCTCAAAGGTTGCATCTCCTTTGACTAAATTACTACATAAGGATGTTCGGTTTGAGTGGACGAATGCAAGACAACAAGCATTTGCAAAATTGAAAGAGGCCTTGTGTAGGGCGTGTAGGTGTTCCCTTTTTGTGAGAGCGCAAGTACACACTCCTGCCAAGTTATAGTATAAAAGATGTCGAATCCCACGAGGATTGGACAGCTTGTCTTGTTTCGTAATCCCCGCACAATGTAAAATAAAAGCACAAGTGAATGGTTGGTTGAGATGAAAAGTAAATGAAAACACAAGTAATAAAGGAGTGAAGCAGGTTGATAGAGCAAGCAGGGTTATGCTGCCACTTAGTGTGAAAACTGCGTTGTAATAGGATTGAGTTATCTTGTGCTACCATGATATGCTGCCTAAGCGGGTATGGCGGGCGGCAGGCTACGACCCTGTCACACAGCCGCAGTGGGTCACTACCACTGCAGGAGTGTACTGTCTCGGCAGGTGGAATAGAAAGAAGTCATGGCGGTAAGTCTGGCAGATACTCCAAGTTCGGCAGGATAGTCGACAGTGATCCCTCCTATTTCTAGGTTAGGATGCTCGAGAGCTAACGTGATGTAGGCAATACCTAGCAATATCAGCGTCAACCAAACACAGGCTAGTCAACTCGGTTAGTAATCCCTTTTACCCGCTGAAACTTGTGGACTGGTGTGGAACCAAGTTAGTCACGCCTCAACATGTTGTGACCGTACTTAACCCTTTCGTGAGCCTTGCACTTTCGTGCCCAACAAATGGATTCTCTCAACTGAATGGTGTAGAATAATTGAAAGAATGAAGAGCAATGGATTAAGCAAACTTGGAATATATTATTGAAAAATAACTCAAAATCTAAAACAATCATTTCACAACTAGTTTACAACATAACCCCAACCCAAGTAGAGTTTAGAACATGGCGACGACAAAAAATACTAGAGAAATCTATATAAAACCTAAGATGATTTGAACTAGGAGTACAATGAGTATGTAACCCCCTTAGCCCGGCCTAGACGAAAGACCCAAACTACGAAGATTACATGGGGAAAACCAAAGTCAACCGGAAAGTCAACCTTGATTCACGACCCCTTTTTTTTCCTTTTAATCTTGTCTAGATACTTGATAACCCTAAGTGAGTACTCACGAAACACGATTGAGAAGGTCACAACGGTCAGATAACACGTAGGGACTCAATTGCACTTCACACAAGTTTAGGGACCAAATTGTAATTTCTGTAAATTAGAGGGACTTCATTAAATTTAAGGTTACCTTTACTAAATTAGTCATGTTGCATGCTTCTCTGCCAAATTTCAGTTTAAAAAGACATCTCAAACTCAAGCAATTGCAATTTCAACATTTAGGACCAATATGTAAAACATGCAAGCATCAGAACAATTCAAAACTGGGTCCAACGGTCACCCATTTCGAAACACTCACCTGTCGTATCGAAACACTGGATCGAAATGGCGTTGACCGTTTCAGTACGCGGGTGCGTTCCGAGACCTGTTCCGAAACATGACACTCTAGTAGCCAATTCGTTTCGAAACAGCCTCCAACGTTTCGAAACTCGAAGGCCATTACAGGCCCCCGTTCCGAAACACTAAAGGGTGTTTCGATACGAGTTGCCCAGAAACAGCAGCAAATGCTGGTTTTTTGTTCAAAACCTATTCAAACATATCCCAACGACCCTTTAAACATACCAACAAGTCATCCAACATATAAGGAACATATTTGAAGCACTCAAACTCAATCATAGCATCAAACACATAATCGCATTAGTCTAGAGGCATGCTTCCTAATATCAAAATCCAAATAGACAATCCAACCTCAAAACAAACAATTAAGGCCATTTACAATTCAAGCAAACCAAAACAAACATGCCACAACCTTAGGGAGTTTAACACATCTCCCAAATACAATTCTTGGTTTCCCATTGCCAATCTATCAAAATTAAAGTGTATGAAAAACTTCACCATATATGAGCTTGGAGTTCCTTAGGTGTACTTAGCTTCCTTGATGCCGAAAACACCTTAATTATCTGCATTATTGTTCGATGAGAGAGCGTAAGCACACATGCTTAGTGAGGTATGTTCAAAAGTAAACCAACTCAATAATGCTCATTGGAAAAACACTTTCATCAAAAGCTTTTAAACCACATGCTCATTTCTATCTCATGCTTAGAAATCTTTCAAAGAAACTTCTCATTGAAACCACATTTACCTCATTTCTATCTCATGCATTTACCAATGCAAAACTCATGGCAAGGCCATACACATGCTTGTATCATCAAAGCATTTCTAAAACCAATCTCAAACCAATCTCATATGCATGTCTCATAGCATAAAACATTTCATCAAGGTACATGTGTAACAAAAACCATTTCATCATTTATATTGGCATTTAACATCTCATTAATACTCGGATATGCGGACACATTTCTACACTAGACTCTTCCGGTGGAATCTCGCATCACCGTACTCACTTGTCTAGCAACATGGCTTCCGGTGGAATCCCTCATCACCGTACTCACAAGGCGGAATCTCTCATCGCCACAAAGCTTGAGGATTTCACCAAGTCCTACCCGATGGAATGCCCATCATCGAAATATCTCCCTTTGGCTTAACCAAAGAGCACGTACGAATTTTTAGTTTATAGTGCACTCTCATCCTATTGATCGATCAATTATATCCGGTAAGTTCCTCAACATCTATGCAAATATAATGTGTTAAAACATCATCACACCTACTGCTTTTCATGCAATATTAACCAAAGGTTTTCTCATCACATTTCAAAACATAAATCATACTTTACTTCAAACTAAAAGCTCAAACCTATTCAATGCAACATGCCATCTCATGACATCTCTACAAGCATAATCTCATGCTACAAATCATGCATAAAAACAGTAAGAATTTATCAATATCAAACCATGAGCATGTAAAAGCATTTTTAGGGGCAAACATCACTTTTAAGAGAGCAATTCAAACCATACTTACTTCCGGATTTAGTAAGGTGTTTCAAACCTCTCCTAAATCCCCAAACCTTGTACTTTTGTCCTCATGGACTTCTAATCCAATCACACTCACCAATTTATGTTTTGCTTGCTTGCCGAAATGCCAATTAAGCTTCCAGATCAACTCCAAAAGTGTCCGAAGATGTCTCCCCTGTTCTAGACACATAAAAGCAGAGGATTAATGCATCATCATGCATTGAAATCTTCAGCCAACACTCCTAAACTCGCTGCTCTACTTAAACACAACATTTCGGCTACCAAACACAACCGAAATCACCCTCAAACTCTTCCAAAACATAACCCAGCCAAGATCCATCACTTCTAATCTTTTCTAAACATCAATTAACATAAAAAACAACCCTAAACTCGTCCTTATACCTCCAGCTATAACAGAATACCAAAAACACCCCAAAAACCACCATTTTCATAAGGAAAAACTTAGGAAAAACAACATATTCGGGATTGGATTGATAAAACCTCATTTCTAACATCATTTAACATCCAAAATACATTAGGAAACCATATCAAAACAGAGCCCAATCAATTACCACGAAAATCTTCAAGATCTCTTCCAAAATCTTGAGTTTTAAGCCAAATTCTTGTTTCCAACATCAAAACCATTCTTAAATCTTAAATAAAGGATTGACAACTTAGGAATTTCAGTAAAGAACTGAGTATTTGGAGGAGAAGAACAATCTTACCTCTAAAAGATGATTTCTCCTTGATTTGGGCAAGTTTCCATGAAAATACAATGTAGAAATCAAATGGATTTGTTGAAGGATTGATTAGGAATCAATGAGTGATGAAAGTCTCATCAAATGAAGTGGAAATCAAAGTAAATTTTGCTGGAGAAAAAGTGTTTGGTTGATAGGATTTTGAGAGAAAATGAAATGAGAGAATATTAGAGAAAAGTAGTTATGAAAGTCAAAGGTAGTTTATCACCTTTATTTTATTTAATTAAATCATTAATTAAATCACCCAAATTAAGGAAAAATCTGATGAAAACATTTTTGGTAAATTAGCTCCTTAAAGATTCAAAGTTTCAATCCTTTACAAAACAGTCACTACTAAACTTTGTAAAAACTGCTATTTGGTCACTACATCGAAATGTAATATTTCCAAACCTTATTTTGTAAAATTGATTTCACCATTCACCTATATATATTAAATGAGGATTTTTAGATATTTTCTATATTTTTAAAGCATCCCAAACTAGGTGTTCCCTAGAACTCCCTTTTATATTCGAACCGTTTCTCAGACCGGTCCGATTCAGACCCTAAACTTCTAAGCCCAAAATTAGGGTGTTACAACTCTCCCCCTCTTAAGAAATTTCGTCCTCGAAATTTACCAAGAGGAAAAAGGTAAGTAATCTGCTTCTTCATATCATCTTTTCTTTCCCACGTGGCTTCCTCAACACCACGATGCCTCCACAACACCTTAACCAACTCAATGGCCTTACCTCGAAGAACTTTCCTATCCGAATCCAGAATCTCAACCGGCTCCTCATCATAGGTCAAATCTGGATTCAACTCAACTTCCTCCACAGGCATAACATGCGAAGGATCCGATCTATACCTCCGAAGCATGGAGACATGAAACACATCATGTATTTTTTTCCAACTCTTGTGGTAGCCTCAGCTTATAAGCTACAAGACCCACACGTTCTATCACCTCGTATGGTCCAATATACCAAGGGCTCAACTTACCCTTCTGTCCAAATCTCATCACCTTCTTCCAAGGTGAAACCTTCAAGAACACACGATCACCCACAGCAAACTCAATCTCCTTACGCTTCAAATCCGTGTAAGACTTCTGCCGATCAGAAGCTACCTTCAACCGCTCACAAATGAGCTTTACCTTCACGGTGGTTCCTTTCAACAAAGCCGACATCGAGACCAACTTCTGACCTATTTCAGCCCAGCAAAGAGGAGTTATGCACTTCCTCCCATACAAGGCTTCATAAGGTGCCATTTGAATACTTGCCTGGTAGCTACTATTATAAGCAAACTCCACCAAAGGCAAATGCTTCTCCCAAGAGCCTTGAAACTCAATCACGCAGCACCTCAACATATTCTCAAGCACTTGGATAACACGCTCAGACTGTCCATCCGACTGTGGATGATAAGAAGTACTGAAATTCAGCCGCGTACCCAAAGCTTGATGCAAGCATTCCCAAAATCGCGATGTAAACCTCGGATCTCTATCCGACACTATAGATTTTGGTACCCCATGCAGACGTAAAATCTCAGCAATGTACAAATCTAGAAGATTATCCAAGGTATACGTGATATGCACAGTAAGAAATGCGCACACTTTGTAAGGCGATCCACAATCACCCACACTGAATTCTTCTTCGATGGCGACAAAGGAAAACTAGACACAAAGTCCATGGTGATTCTTTCCCATTTCCATTCAGGAATCCTCAATGGTTGCAACAACCCTGAAGGAAACTGATGCTCAGCTTTAACCCGCTGACAAACCATACACCTACTTACATATTCCGCAACATCTTTCTTCAAACCCACCCAATAGTACTCATTCTTCAGATCACGGTACATCTTTGTACTACCAGGGTGCATAGAAAAAGGACTACTATGAGCTTCAGTCAGAATAGTACGCCTCAACTCCGCATCATTTGGCACTACTATCCGATTTCCAAAACATAGAACTCCATCATCATTAAAACAAAAATCCGATGGTCTATCCTCAGCGATGTCCTGAACATGTGGCACCAAAGAATCATCCAACAACTGCTTATCCTTAATCAACTGAACCAGAGATGGTTTCACTTGCAATTCGGCCACAAGACCTTCATCTCGTGAAATGCTCAAGCTAGCAAACATAGCCCTTAACTCTACTATCACCTTCCTGCTCAAGGCATCCCCCACAACATTAGCCCTTCCCGGATGGTACTCGATAGTTAGATCGTAATCCTTAAGCAACTCCACCCAACGTCGTTGCCTAAGATTCAACTCCTTCTGAGACATCAAATACTTCAACCTCTTGTGATCCGTGTACACAGTACACTTCTCACCATAAAGATAATGTCTACAAATCATGTCTACAAATCTTCAAAGCAAAAACCACCGCAGCTAACTCAATATCATGCGTAGGATAATTGCGCTCATGCACCTTCAACTATCGCGATGCATAAGCCACCACCTTACCCTCTTGCATTAGCACACACCCCAAACCAACGTAGGATGCGTCACTGTACACCACAAACTCTTTTCCTAATTCAGGTTGAACCAAGATAGGAGCTTGCGTCAAAGCTGCTTTAAGCTTCTCAAAAGCTTACCGTCTCGCTTTCGTCCACTCGTACATAACATCTTTTTGCAACAACTTCGTCAAAGGGGCAGTAATCTTTGAAAATCCATCAAAAAACCTCCGGTAGTATCCTGTCAACCCAAGGAAACTACGGACTTCATGAACAGACTTAGGAGGCTTCCAATTCATCACCGCCTCAACCTTTTGAGGATGAACACGAATCCCCTCAGCCGAAACCACATGACCAAGGAACACAACTTCCTTTAGCCAAAACTCACACTTGCTCAGCTTAGCATAACGCTGATTCTCCAGAAGCGCTTGCAAGACAACCCTCAAATGACCTTCATACTCCTCCTCAGTACGCGGGTACACAAGGATATCATCGATGAACACCACAACGAACTTGTCGAAGTATTCATGGAACACTCTATTCATCATGTCCATGAAAGCAGCAGGAGCATTCGTCAAGCCAAACGACATTACAAGGAATTCATAATGCCCATACCTCGTTCTAAAGGCTGTCTTCGGCACATCCACATCTTTCACCTTAAACTGATAGTACCCTGACCTCAAATCAATCTTTGAAAACACAACCGCTCCCCAAAACTGATCAAAAAGATCGTCAATCCTCGGCAAAGGATACCTATTCTTGATAGTCAACTTGTTCAGCTGACGATAATCGATGCACATTCTCATAGTGCCATCCTTTTTCTTCACAAACAAGACTGGTGCACCCTAAGGTGACACACTAGGCCGAATGAAACCACGGTCCAGCAACTCCTGAAGTTGCGTCTTCAACTCCTTCAACTCCTTAGGCGTCATGCGATAGGGAGAAATTGACACCAGAGTTGTGTTTTCGTACAACTCAATTCCAAACTCCACCTTTCGACTAGGCGGCAATCCAGGTAACTCCTCCGGAAACACTCTAGGGAACTCACGTACAATTCTTATATCCTGAACACACAACTCCTTGGAAGTAGGATTCATCACAAAGGCTAGGTAAGCCTCGCAACCTTGCCTCAGCATTCGACTTGCTTCCAACGTAGACACCACATTGGCAAGAAACTTCACATTCTCCCCCACCACCACTACTTCATAATCATCCACAAGTTTCAACGAAACTCGCTTGCTTTCAAAATCCACCACTGCTCGATGCTCAACAAGCCAATCCATACCTAGGATTACATCAAAGCCATAGAATGGCAATTCCATGAGATCAACAAGAAAAACATGATTTTGCACTTTCAAGGGGCATCTTCTATACAACTTTCGTGTTACAACCGTCTCACCAAAGGAACTAGTCACACGTATGCCAACATCCAAAGACTCAACAGGTAAACCAAGCATTTGAGCATGTTCACGCAATATGTACGAGTGTGTAGATCCAGAATCAATCAAAGAAAGTAATGATAAGGATTGCAAAGTAAATGTACCTGCGATAACATCCGTATCATTCCTTCCCTCATGATGGGCATACACTCGAGCTTGTCCGACACCCTCAGGTTGAACGACCACAACATACGCTACATTCCTGCCACTATCATCCTTACGCTGAAAATTACCACAGCCGCGCCCGCGACCTCTCTGTGGCTCAGCTACTCTCACCGGAGCATGTCCCTCTCTCAGAGGCTGAGGACAATCTTTCTTCAAATTTCCATGGTTCCCACAATTCCAGAATGTCCCAATGTTACCCCAACACTCGCCACCATGTCGTCTACCACAACGGTTACACTCAGGAGTCCTCTGAACAGCATTAGGTCCTTGCTAACCTCTCCCAGGGTTACCACCCCCACGCCTAGCATCATAATGCGGCCTCCGATCCTTATGCCTCTTGTTGCGGTCTCTACCATAATCGCGTTCAGCCGCTCGCTTCCTGGAGCTAGATCCACCCGCTCGACTAGCCAGAACAGGATTCGCCTCAATGTATTTGGCTCTAGTGACCAAGACATCGAAATCTGTATAGTCAGCTGAAAGCATAAAAGTCTTCACATCCGTTACCAATCCATAACAGAATCGTTCGCACCTCTCTCATTCATTAGGGATTAACTCAGGCGCATACTGACTGAGGCGGACAAACTGGATTTCATATTCAGCTACTGTCATGCTACCTTGCACAAGAGACATGAACTCTCTTTTCTTCTCATCTAGGTAACGCACACCCAGATACTTCCGCTTGAACGCATTCATAAAGAACGTCCAAGTCACCTCATCATCCTCCATCCAGAGATAGTGGTCGTCCACCACGTATAAGCATCACCATGCAGCAGTGATACAACACAACCCAACTTCTGCACATTGTTACAGTTCATCTGCCCCAAAATCCGCTTGGTGCTCTCCAACCAAGACTCAGATCCTTCCGGAGACAAGCCCCTGAACTCAGTCCCTCCAAGACTGCGAAGACGTTCTAAAGGCAACCTCACATTGGCATCATCATGATGCGCAACTCCATGAGCTCCAGCTATTGTTGCCTGGAAAGCTCCGGCAATAGCCTGAATCAACATGGTCATGTTAGGAGCAGCTTGCCCCTGACCACCCTCGGGTTCAGCAACCCCAGCACCAGCACCATCATTACCAGCTCCAGCACCACCACCACCAGGTGGTCCACCACCAGGGGAGGAGGTAAATCTTCAACATTCTCAGCATTCTCCACATTCTCAACATTCTCATTATGAGCCATAGCTCTTGTATTTATCCTCATCTCTCTATGTGGCTTCATTTATAAAGAAAACAATGCACTGACAAAAATGCAATAAACACAATTAGGCACAATAAGGTAAGTAATCCAAGTACTCAAGCTCATTTTCGAAAACAATTCCCCTCATCAGTTTTGATATGGCAATGGGATCCCCTATCACACACCGAACATGGCACAACATCACAAAAACATCTCAATTGCATCATATATCACTATTCACACAACATTCTTTCACCCAAAGGACACATCATGCAATTACACATACATCATTCACATAACAAACCCCAATTACACGAGAACCAAGCTCTGATACCACCAAATGTAACCCCCTTAGCCCGACCTAGACGAAAGACCCGAACTACGAAGATTACACGGGGAAAACCAAAGTCAACCCGAAAGTCAACCTTGATTCACAACCCCTTTTTTTCTTTTTAATCTTGTCTAGATACTTGTTAAAAGTGAGTACTCGCGAAACACGATTGAGAAGGTCACAGCGGTCAGATAACACGTAGGGACTCAATTGCACTTCATACAAGTTTAGGGACCAAATTGTAATTTCTGTAAATTAGAGGGACTTCATTAAATTTAAGGTTACCTTTACGAAATTAGTCATGTTACATGCTTCTCTGCCAAATTTCAGTTTAAAAAGACATCTCAAACTCAAGTAATTGCAATTTCAACATTTAGGACCAATATGTAAAACATGCAAGCATCAAAACAATTCAAAACTGGGTCCAACGGTCACCCGTTTCGAAACACTCACCTGCAGTATCGAAACGCTGGATCGAAACGGCATTGACCGTTTCGGTACGCGGGTGCGTTTCGAGACCTGTTCCGAAACATGAGACTCTAGTAGCCAATTCGTTTCGAAACAACCTCCAACGTTTCGAAACTCGAAGGCCATTACAGGCCCCCGTTCCGAAACACTAAAGGGTGTTTCGATACGAGTTGCCCAGAAATAGTAGCAAATGCTGGTTTTTCATTCAAAAACCTATTCAAACATATCTCAACGACCCTCTAAACATACCAACAAGTCATCCAATATATAAGGAACATATTTGAAGCACTCAAACACAATCATAGCATCAAACACATAATCGCATTAGTCTAGAGGCATGCTTCCTAATATCAAAATCCAAATAGGCAATCCAACCTCAAAACAAACAATTAAGGCCATTTACAATTCAAGCAAACCAAAACAAACATGCCACAACCTTAGGGAGTTTAACACATCTCCCAAATACAATTCTTGGTTTCCCATTGCCAATCTATCAAAACTAAAGTGTATGAAAAACTTCACCATACATGAGCTTGGACTTCCTTGGGTGTACTTAGCTTCCTTGATGCCGAAAACACCTCAATTATCTGCATTATTGGTCAATGAGAGAGCGTAAGCACAAATGCTTAGTGAGGCATGCTCGAAAGTAAACCAACTCAATAATGCTCATTGGAAAAACACTTTCATCAAAAGCTTTTAAACCACATGCTCATTTTTATCTCATGCTTAGAAATCTTTTAAAGCAACTTCTCATTGAAACCACATGTACATCATTTCTATCTCATGCATTTACCAATGCAAAACTCATGGCAAGGCCATACACATGCTTGTATCATCAAAGCATTTCTAAAACCAATCTCATATGCATGTCTCATAGCATAAAACATTTCATCAAGGTACATGTGTAACAAAAACCATTTCATCATTTATATTGGCATTTAACATCTCATTAATACTCGGATATGCGGACACATTTCTACACTAGACTCTTCCGGTGGAATCTCGCATCACCGTACTCACTTGTCTAGCAACATGGCTTCCGGTGGAATCTCTCATCACCGTACTCACATGATGGAATCTCTCATCGCCACAAAGCTTTGGTATTTCACCAAGTCCTACCCGATGGAATGCCCATCATCGGAATATCTCCCTTTGGCTTAACTAAAGAGCACGTACGAATTTTTAGTTTATAGTGCACTCTCATCCTATTGATCGATCAATTATATCCAGTAAGTTCCTCAACAACTATGCAAATATAATGTGTTAAAACATCATCACACCTATTGCTTTTCATACAATATTAACCAAAGGTTTTCTCATCACATTTCAAAACATAAATCATACTTTACTTCAAACTAAAAGCTCAAATCTATTCAATGCAACATGCCATCTCATGACATCTCTACAAGCATAATCTCATGCTATAAATCATGGATAAAAACAGTAGGAATTTATCAATCTCAAACCATGAGCATGTAAAAGCATTTTTAGGGGCAAAAACCACTTTTAAGAGAGCAATTCAAACCTTACTTACTTCCGGATTTAGGAAGGTGTTTCAAACCTCTCCTACATCCCCAAACCTTGTACTTTTGTCCTCATGGACTTCTAACCCAATCACACTCACCAATTTACGTTTCGCTTGCTTACCGAAACGCCAATTAAGCTTCCGGATCAATTCCAAAAGTGTCCGAAGATGTCTCCCCTGTTTTAGATATGTAAAAGCAGAGGATTAATGCATCATCATGCATTGAAATCTTCAGCCAACACTCCTAAACTCGCTGCTCTACTTAAACACAACATTTCGGCTACCAAACACAACCGAAAACACCCCCAAACTCTTCCAAAACATAACCCAGCCAAGATCCATCACTTCTAATCTTTTCTAAACATCAATTAACATCAAAAACAATCATAAACTCGTCCTTATACCTCCAGCTATAACAGAACACCAAAAACACCCCAAAAACCACCATTTTCTCAAGCAAAAACTTAGGAAAAACAACCTATTCGGGATTGGATTGATAAAACCTCATTTCTAACATCATTTAACATCCAAAATACATTAGGAAACCATCTCAAAACAGAGCCCAATCAATTACCACGAAAATCTTCAAGATCTCTTCCAAAATCTTGAGTTTTAAGCCAAATTCTTGTTTCCAACATCAAAATCATTCTTGTTTTAAGCCAAACTTGGGAATTTCAGTAAAGAACTGAGTATTTAGAGGAGAAGAACAATCTTACCTCTAAAAGATGATTTCTCCTTGATTTGGGCAAGTTTCCATGAAAATACAATGTTGAAATCAAATGGATTTGTTGAAGGATTGATTAGAAATCAATGAGTAATGAAAATCTCATCAAATGAAGTGGAAATCAAAGTAAATTTTGCTGGAGAAAAAGTGTTTGGGTGATAGGATTTTGAGAGAAAATGAAATGAGAGAAAATTAGAGAAAAGTAGTTATGAAAGTCAAAGGTAGTTTATCACCTTTATTTTATTTAATTAAATCATTAATTAAATCTAGGAAAAATCTGATGAAAACATTTTTGGTAAATTAGCTCCTTAAAGATTCAAAGATTCAATCCTTTACAAAACAGTCACTACTAAACTTTGTAAAAACTGTGATTTGGTCACTACATCGAAATGTAATATTTCCAAACCTTATTTTGTTAAATTGATTTCACCATTCACCTATATATATTAAATGAGGATTTTTAGATATTTTTCTATATTTTTAAAGCATCCCGTACTAGGTGTTCCCTAAAACTCCCTTTTATATTTGAATCGTTTCTCAGACCGGTCCGATTCAGACCCTAAACTTCTAAGCCCAAAATTGGGGTGTTACAGAGTATTTTTAGACTATTGACTAGGTTAAGTCCTCCTTAAAGTAGAAGTCCTCGAAAGTAGCTTTTCATCTTTAATATGACATTAAACCCTGACTTCTTTGCGTAGAATATGGACTTTATCCCGTTTTCCTTAGCCCGTATGTAATCTTGAGATTTTTTCTTCGACAGCTCTGGCCGTTGCTACAGACGCCGGAAAATTAAGTGGATGTCGGCGATACACTCAAGATTTTTAGCTCTTCAGATCGCACTCCGGTTCTCCAACTTCCATAGTCAGCTGTCGTGGGCATCAAGATCGGCGTCAACTCTACTCGACAGCAAGGTCGGCAACAACTGTCTTCTGCTGGAACTACATCAGTACAACTCCTAGGTTTGTTCTTTTAGCCTTGACTTCTCATCTCATTGGTTCCCTATTTCAGCTGTTAGTACCTACAAACAAAAATACACTAAAACATTATCTCTTGTTTATCAAATAAACGATAATCTATAAAGGCAATGTAAACAAAGAAATACTGTAAAATGCCATGCATGCACCTACTTATGCCTACAGTGTGCTTAAAAACAGTAATAATAAGAGTTGGAATGTGTATGAAATATAGGACTTATGGACACTTTACACCTTGACAAAAGCTCTTGTTTTGATTCAATCCGTGTCAGGGAAAGAGTTCGTAATCTTCAGTGATGCGTCGTATGTTGGCTTAGGTTGTGTGCTTATGCAAGAAGGAAGATTAGTGGCCTATGCGTCTAGACAGTTGAAGGCTCATGAGCGTAATTACCTTACACATGACATAGAATTGGCTGCAATGGTTTTCGCTTTGAAAGTTTGGAGACATTACTTGTATGGTGAGAGATGTATGGTGTATACAAATCACAAGAGTCTGAAGTATCTTATGACACAAAGAGAGTTGAACCTTAGACAGGGTAGGTGGCTAGAATTACTTAAGGGTTATGATCTCACGATTGAGTACCATCTGGGTAAAGCCAATGTAGTGGTCGATGCTTTGAGTAGGAAGGTGGCAGTGGAATTGCAATCTATGTTTGCTAAATTGAGTTTGTCTAAGGATGGTGGTTTAATGGTCAAATTGCAAGTTAAACCTTCGTTGATTCAGTTAATTAGAGAGAAACAGTTGCAAAGATAGATCATTAGCATCTCACGTACAAGACATAACGGAGGGTAAACTGACAGATTTCTGTTTTAGTAGCGATGGAGTCTTGTGTTTCAAAAGTAGAGTAGTTGTTCCGGAAGATGTTGACTTGAGACGCACCATTCTAATTGAAGCTCATAGTAGTTCGTTTGATATGCATCCGAAAAGTACGAAGATGTATCGCGACTTGAAAGATGAGTACTTTTGGGTTGGTCTGAAGAAAGATGGTTCCGAGTTTGTGAGTAAGCGTATGGTTTGTCAGCGAGTTAAGGCCGAACACCAGTTCCCTTCAGGTTTGTTACAACCGTTGAGGATTCCTGAGTGGAAGTGGGAGAGAATTACCATGGATTTCGTATCAGATTTGCTGTTGACACCTTCTAAGAATAATTTGGTTTGGGTAATCGTTGACTGTCTTACAAAATGTGCGCACTTCTTGGCTGTTCACACTACTTATACCTTAGATAAGTGGGCCGATTTGTATATCAGTGAGATTGTGAGATTGCATGGTGTACCGAAATCTATAGTGTCAGACAAAGATCCGAGGTTCACAGCTAGATTTTGGGAGAGTTTGCATAGTGCTTTCGGTACTCGATTGAATTTCAGCACTTCATATCATCCTCAGACCGATGGTCAGTTAGAGAGTCATACAAGTGTTAGAAGACATGTTGAGATGTTGCATTATTGAATTTCAGGGTTCATAGGAGAATCATCTACCGTTGGAAGAGTTTGCGTACAATAACGGTTATCAAGCGAGTATTCAGATGGCACCTTATGAAGTACTGTATGGTAGAAAATGTAGAACACCTATTTGTTGGGCCGAAGCGGGACAAAAATTGATACCCTTGCCTGATATGCTTAAAGGTACCACCGAGAAAGTACATTTGATTTGTGATCGTTTGAAGGCAACTTCGGATAGACAGGACTTTTATGCTAATTTGAAAAGAAGAGAGATAGAGTATGCCATGGGCGACAAAGTGTTCTTGAAAGTCTCGCCTTGGAAGAAGGTGATAAGGTTTGGTAGGAAGGGTAAGTTGAGTCCGAGATTCATTGGTCTGTATGAGATAGTTGAGCGAGTTGGTCCTGTTGCCTATAGATTGAGACTGTCGGCTGTTGTCACTAAATTTTCACCTTAGTTTTAAAAAAATCAGAAAATAAAAAGAAATAAAAAGAAAATATAAAAGAGAAAAGAAAAATCCTTTTAAAGGCCCACTTTTTTTAAAAAATAAAGACCCGTCTTAAAAAAGCCCAGTTTTAAATAAAAAGAACAAAGCCTATTTTTTTATGTTTAAGCCCATTTTTAAAAAAAAAAGAAAAAAGGAAAAAAAGAGAAAAAACATAATTATGGTGTATAATAATTATTGAAAAGAGAGGAAATAAAGTGAGGTGGAAAAATAAATGTGATACAAAATACAGCAAAAAAATAGCAACCAAAAATCAGCAAAAAAAGAAGAAAGAAAGAAAGGAAAAAAAGAAAAAAAATAAAAAGGTCGACCGGTGCTTAAAGGCCATGGATGTCGACGCCGTTGGTATCGGTCGGTCTGCCTCGCCGCCGTCGACCCAATGCCACCAACCCCGCTTGCCGCTGCCGCTTGTGCTCGCCGAAATCTACAAAAAACCGCGACAAGAGGTCAAATCCTAGGCTCGAATCAAAGGGAAAATTCAGCTCGAATATTGGACCAAATCGGATGAGAATTGAGGAGTTTTACCGAGAATCAAGACATTGGTCAGATTTAGGCTCCAATTTGGGGATTAAATCTCGATTTGGCTTGAATTTGAAGCTCAAATTCAAGTATCAATACCCCCTTTTTCACTTGTTCAACAAACACAAATTGAAGAAAAAACCACTAGAAAAAGCTTAGGAAAAATTCGAAAAATTCTCTGAATTTTTCAAGAGTTTGCTGGAAATTTTTGGAGTAAAAGTTCGAGTTTGGGAGCAATTTTTCGGAGGCAGCTTGGAGAATTTCGAGAAGCCCGAATTTGAGTTCTTCGTTCGTCGATTTCTCGGTAAAATTTCTATCTTGTTTTGTTTAGTTTTGTGTTGATTTTTATGTTTTTTCTTGGATGAATTTTTGGTGTTTTTGTGTGTTGTTTGTGAATTTTTAGGTTGCTTTCTCGAAGTCCAAAAAATGTTCACGATTCTGGTAACATGTACGTTTTCAAATTCCGTTTTAAATTTAGTTTGATCTTAAAATTTTTTGCTTGCTTAAAAAATGTTGTTAGGATAATTTTGATCTTTAGGAATGAATAAATAAGTTTTAAAAGGTGTTTAGATTTAAAATGCATGAATACATTGAATAAATGTGGTTAAATTGAAAAGCTTGAAGTTAGGGATTTAATTAGGAAAAAAAATAATGTGAGGTGTAAGATAATAAAAGGGCTTGATTTTTAAAAAAATATTTCTTATGAAATTTAGTTTTTTAATGATAGATAGGCAAAACGATTTTAAAAGAGAAAAATAATTAAGATGTTTTTAGGGGAAGAAAAAGAAATAAGTTTTCTAGAAAAAAAATAAAAAAGTTTTAAATTAAAGTTCAGGGTCTAGGATAAAAGTATTTTTTAAGGAAAAAACTTAAAAAGAAGTTCTTTAGGGGAAAATAAAGTTTTTTTAAAAGGGGTCGTTTTAAAAGAAAAACTTTAAAAATGAAAAAAAAAATGAGTTTAAAAAGAGAGAAAAATCTTTGTTTTGAAAAAGAAAAAAATAAAATGGTAAAAATATAAAAATAAAAAAGGTAAAAATATGAAAAAGTGTCCTAGATTAAAAAGTAAAAAAAGTAAAAAAAGAAATAGGTTTTTTAAAGAAATAATAAAAGGGGAAAAGCTCAAAAAGAATAAAAGTTTGCTTGCTTGTTTTTTTATAGAATTAGGTTTAAAACTTAGGATTAGGGACTAAAGCTTAGATAGAGACAAGTTTTGTTGAAAATGTTCTTCACAAAAAATAAAATACACTTAAGCATACTTAAACTTTAAATTAGGGATAAAAGACTTAGACGTTTTTAGGGTTTTTAAATAATGAAACTTAGAATAAGAAATAAAATGCTCAACGCACCTAAATCTTTTTGTTGTTTGTAAAAGTGAAATTAATTTAATGCGGTGTATTATCAAACGGGAATGACGGGTTAGCGCCAGAAATGTTGGCGGTGATTAAAGTTCATTACCCGGGCGATAAGGTCGTTAAAATAGACTAATATTCATTAAATGAACAAGTAAATTCGAACCTCTTTTTGAACTTGCAAATTCTAGTTTTGAAAACGATTTTAAAACCAATTAGGTACCAATTTTGGGCGTCGTGGGGGTGTTAACCCTTCCCCACGCGTAACCGACCCCCAAACCTGTTTTCTGATTTTCGCAGACCAAAACTGTTGTTTTATTAAAACCAAAAACGTTTTATTAAAATAACTCTATTTTTAAAAGTGATACAATCACACTTTTTTTTCAAAAAAAAGATTGGTGGCGACTCCGTTGATTTTTTAAAGTGTTTTCCAAAAAAATCGAAGCCTCCTTAAAAAGGGTTGCGACAGCTTGGCGACTCCGCTGGGATATGTTTTTGTTTTTAAAAAATAAAAACAAAAGAGGGTCATACCACAAATTGGTGTTAAATGGTTTTTCAAAAAAATGTTTTTTTAATATGGAATTTGCAAGCTCACAATGGGTTCTATTTATTTGTCCGTTTGAATGAATATAATTCTATTTTACGCATTTAAGACTTAATTCCAAGCTCTATTCTCGAGCTTTGTCTTGTTCATTTAAGTGGGGGGGACACGCTTTGCTCATGTAAGAATATTGATTCTTCTTATGACCATAGCAAGTACCTTCGGGACTCATTTCCTTTGCCTTCGTAAGGATATTGATTCTTCGAGAAGGCTTCTGTGGTGAGTCCTCCTGAGTTGAACTCGATTTGTTTGTAGCTTATAATGGGTGAGAATCAAGGGCCTTGCTACTCTTAGTAGAAGACAGCAAGGACAGCTCGGGTACCTTTTAGAACCAAACCAAGTTTGAGAATTTAGAGCCTACCCCTAATAGAGCCATACAGAAAACCTAGAGTGTTGAGTCGCAAGAATAATCCGTGGAGACATGTCCTGAAATGTTGGAATGCCGGCCTAGAATTATCGTGCATTTAAATTATTTTTTATTGTTTCATTTGTTTTTCCTTGCTTTATTAATCTCTATTTATTATCTTGTTTATTTTGCATCATTTCATATTAGAAGGGGTTGATTTTGAAAAGTTGTTCAATTATGGACGGAAAGCTCTTAAAGATTGAGGAGGACCAAGCATGTGACAGTATTGGCGACCGAAGCTACAACCCTTCGTCGGTACATCAAGCCCGTTGGAGAAGTTGGACCAAGACTCATGTGGCTAGTTGAAGAAATCGAGGAGTTATGTGTTCAAGCAGAAAAATATTTGTAATTCCAAAAGATGTAATAAAACTTTCGTATTTAATAAAGAGTTTCCTTTCATGAGCAGATTTTCAATGGAATTGATGGCCCTTCGACTGCATTCATGTATTTGCATTATCTTGTTTGCTTTTTGTGAATTCATTTGTGCATACATTCATTCATGTCATGAAATAACTTAATAATAAAAACGACAGAATATCCAAAATTGCTAAGACAACTCACAAATACAGTACACGAGCCCAAACTCGAGCCATAAACTCTGAGGAAAGATTGACAACTTTGGGGGCTAACCAAAAGAACATTCAAGATAAGCTAGAGAAAATGAAGGTTGACATGAAACAGCAAGTTGAGGCAGTTCATCAAAAGACGGTCAGTTCGATAGCTGCTATGCTTAGATTTAAGGACCCAGATGTGGTTGAAGAGGGAGGAAATACTACTACCATTACACGATTCCCAGGAATGACCTTTAGGAGGGAGGCTGCTGCCAAGGCCAAAACACCCATCCATGTAGTTGAATCTTCAACTCATGTTCCAAATGTGGAGGCCAACAATTACGAGGTGCCTGACCTCGATGAAGTCGCTGATAAGGCTCAAACTGAGAAGAAGTTGGAAGAAAAGTACGAAAAGTTAGAAGGGGTGATTAAGTCCTTCCAAGATGGAGATGCTTATGGTGGAATGGATGCCAAGGATCTGAGCCTGGTAACTGATTTAGTTGCGCCACCAAAATTCAAGATCCGAGACTTTAAAAAATACAATAGGACAACATGCCCATCAGCACATCTTACCATGTACTGCAGAAAGATGTCAATGTACCCTGACAATGAGAAGCTGCTCATTCACTACTTTCAAGACAGCCTAGTAGGATCTGCTGCACGTTGGTATTCACAGTTAAGTCGAGTGGACATCAAATCATGGAGGGACCTGTCCAGAGCCTTCAGTGAGCAATACAAGCATGTTTCAGACGTGGTTCCAACTCGTTTGGTCTTGTAAGGGATGGAGCAAAAGCACCACGAGAGCTTCCGCCAATACGCTCAAATGTGGAGGGATGTAGCGGCACAAGTGCAGCCACCATTGTTAGAAAACGAGATCACTTCGATGTTTGTAGAGACACTAAAGGGTCCATTTTATGATTGCATGCTTAGCCATGCTACGAAGAACTTTGCAGATATGTTAATGAATTGCGAACTCATCCTGGCAGCCATGAAGAGCGGAAGATTGGACAGTGGGGAAACGAAGAAGACATATAAGAAGAAGTACGACAATGAAGTCAATGCAACGAATGTCAGCAACCCCAGTTATTCAACATGTGTCGTGTTCAACAAGCCCAACACCTTCAACAAACCCAACACCTCAGCTCTGACGATTGCAAATGCCCCAAAAGGAGAGCGAAGATACAAGGGAAATTTGACACCTTACTTTCCTCCCATCCCAATGACTTATGTAGAGTTGTTTGTAGAGTTGGTCAAATCGCACATGGTGCAGCCAAGACATGTTCCTCCGTTCTCACCTCCCTATCCACCATGGTACGACGAGAAGGCACAATGTGAATATCATGCAGGAGTGAGGGGGCATACCATTGAGAATTGCACTGCATTTAAAAGGGTGATAGATGATTTAAGAAAATCAGGCATGTTGTCATTCGAAACTTCAGAGGAAAAGGGAAATCAGTTTCCAAACCACCAGAAGAATGAAGTAAAGGCCATCATAGAGGAAGAGGCTCACACCAACAAGAAACACGTTTTCAAAGTCAAGGCATCCATGAAATGGGTATGGACCCAGATAGTCAAAGCCGGGGTGATAGAGGGGAGATTTGAAGAAGCAACAATTAAAGGATTGTATTGTGAATACCACCAGCAGGAGGGGCATGAAATAGAAAATTTCTTGGAATTTAAGCAGTTAGTACAGGAAAAGATTGAATGCAATGAGTTAGAATTTTATGTGCAAAAAGAACAAGGGGTGAAAGTCTGTGCATCAGAGGAATCATCCTCTAAAAAGATCTACACGGGAATGAAGCCCTTGGTGATCAAGACCAAGGTAGGGGTTAGTGAGCCAGCTAGGAGAGTGACTCCACTATTGATTGTGAAGACACCAGTCCCATTTCCCTATAAAGACAGTAAACAAGTCCCTTGGAACTACGCTTGCACAATAACGGATCCAAGAAGGTCGACAATTGAAGAGGAAAGAAAAGAAGAACCCGTTAACGAGGTAAGCCATTTCACCAGAAGTGGAAGACTTTATTCAGCTCCAGAAATTGAAGATAGAGATGCAGCACGGAGAAAAGCCGCTATTTAGGAGGATAAAGAAAGGGAAAAAGACTTCTTCCAAGAGAAAACACAAGTGATTCATGAACCAGTGAAAGAATCAGAGGCTCAAGAGTTTTTGAAAATACTCAAGCACAGTGAATACAGTGTGGTGGAGCAGATACACAAACTTCCAGCCAGGATTTCTATGCTATCGTTACTATTGAGCTCCGAGGGTCATCGAGATGCATTGTTAAAAGTGTTAAATTAGACATTTGTGTCGAAGGAGATCGCGACTAAAAAGATGGACATGTTAGTCAATAATATTGCAGTTAATAACTTCATATCATTCAGTGACGAAGAAATACCCGCGGAGGGAAGAGGATCATGCAAACCTCTTCACATTTCTACAAGATGCAAAGGATACATGTTACCAGGAGTTCTCATCGACAACGGATCAGCTCTGAATGTTCTCCCTTTGGCAACATTGAAAAAGTTGCTTATTGATATCTCCCACATGAGAGCTTATCAAAATATAGTACGGGCCTTTGACGGGACCCAAAGGGATGTATTAGGAAAGATTGAAGTTCCTATACAGATTGGGCCATCAACATTTGAGGTAGATTTCGTGGTTATGGACATAAAGCTTAGTTATAGTTGCTTGCTCGGGCGCCCATGGATTCACACTGCAGGTGCAGTGCCCTTTACTCTTCATCAGAAATTAAAGTTTGTCATTGATGGACAATTAATCACAGTTGGTGCGGAAGAAGAAATCATGTCGTCGGTGATCACTGATACACCATACATTCAAGTAGATGAAGGGGCACTTGAGTGTCATTTTAGAATGTTGGAGTTAGTCAATGCAACCTTCTTCACTGAAGGAAGTAAAGTGCCAGAACCAGAGCTGTCAAGTTGCACGAAGATGCAAGTAAAGAAAACACTTGGAAAAGGAGCCAAGGTTGGATTAGGATTTGGAAGAAACCAAGAAGGAAGGCTTTATCCAGTGGAAATCCCAATAAAGAAAGATCGATTTGGTTTGGGCTTCAAACCTACCAAGTGGCAAAGGGAATAAGAATTCAAAAAGTAACAAGAGAGAAGGAAGTCAAGGTTGAGCGGTGAAGAAGTTGAGTGGGAGCCTATGACGTACCCACCCCTAAGCGTTATCTTCAAGACTGGAGGACTTCTAGACCCTAATGCCCGCTTCAATGAGGAGGAGAAAGGAAAGAATGAATTATGCAAGGTTTTCGAGAATTTGAGCATTAACGCTATCACAGACGAGGAGGAAGAAGAAAACAAATATTTGTCCAAGATTTGCCCCTGCACCGAATTGAAGAACTAGACTGTAGAAATAGTCCCTAAAGTTTTTAAAACTGCCTCAGAGTAATTCTCAAAACCAACTCTTTTACCCTTAGACCCTAGGGTAATTAGAGATGCATTTTCCCCCAATTACATCTTGTGGCAAAATTTCTTGCGCAGCGTGAAACCAATAAAACCAAAAAGATCATAAAAATCCCAAAAGAAAAAACCTTAAAACATAATAAATCATATCATATCATTTCATTTATTCGTTCTTTCTTGGTATATGTGTGTGTGTGTGTGTGTGTGTGTGTGTGTGTGTGTGTGTGTGTGTGTGTGTGTTGTCTCCTTTTATTTGCAGGTTTTTAGATATCAATGGTCCAAATGACTCCGAATCAGAATCTTAGGTTAATTTTGAATTACCATTATGTTTAGAGGAAGTTGAGAGTACTAGTGATGAAGAAGGGTATGACTTGCAAGATAATTTGCTTAGAATAGTTGATGAAGAGGAAAAGTAAATCCCGCCCCACAAAGAAGAATTAGAGGTTTTGAATCTTGGAACTGAAGAAGAGCATCTAGCAAACTTGGGTAAGCTTTTTCAAAGATTGAGAAAGTTTCAGTTAAAACTTAATCCTGCCAAGTGCACATTTGGGGTTACTTCTGGGAAGTTGTTAGGCATTATAGTAAGCAGAAGAGGAATCGAAATCGACCCAGACAAAATAAAGGCCATACAAGAGCTTCCACCTCCTCAAACACAGAAGCAAGTTTGAGGATTCTTGGGGAGGTTGAATTACATAGCTCATTTCATCTCCCAACTTACGAATAAGTGTGATCCAATATTCAGGTTGCTTGGAAAGAATAACCCAGGCACCTGGAATGAAGAATGCTAAGCAACTTTAGAAAAGATCAAGGAGCAGCTAACTAATCCTCCAGTGTTAATGCCACCTCTTTCAGGGAAACAGTTAATACTCTATTTGACGGTGTTTGAAAATTCAATGGGCTGTGTATTAGGGCAGCATGACGAAACTGGAAGGAAGGAAAGGGCGATATATTATGTGAGCAAGAAGTTTACTGACTGTGAAACAAGGTATACTCCAATTGAAAAGGCATGTTGTGCTTTGGTATGGGCCACTAAAAGGCTTAGGTAGTATTTGTTGTATCACACCACATGGTTGATCTCACGGCTAGATCCCTTGAAGTTTATGATGGAAGGTCCAGCCTTATGAGGAAGAATAGCGTGATGGCAAATGTTGCTCTCAGAATACGACATCCAGTATGTGAACCAAAAAGCAGTGAAAGGAAGTGCCATAGCATATTTTCTTGCAAGTCGCTCACAAGACGATTATGAGGCATTAGATTTCAGTTTCCCTGATGAAGACTTGATGTGTATTATGGAAGATGAAGAGTCACCAACAGAATCATGGGTTATGCATTTTGACGGTGTTGTAAATGCTTTAGGACGAGGTATTGGGGAAGTTTTGGTTTCGCGAGAAGGAGGTCATTATCCTTTTACTTGCCGTTTAAAATTCTTTTGCACCAATAATATGGCAGAATACGAGGCATGCATATTGGGCCTAAGGGAAGCCATTGACAGAAAAATCTGAAAGTTGAGAGTTTATGGGGATTCAGCTTTGATCATCTACCAAACACGTGGCGAGTGGGAAACAAAAGATGCAAAATTGATAGAATATCACAATTTGGTCCTTGAGTTAGCTAAAGAGTTCGATGTGATTACTTTTAAGCGTCTCCTGAGAGAAGATAACCAGATGGCTGACGCATTAGCTACTTTGGCTGCCACGTTTAAAGCAAGCGAAGGTTTGGAGATGATACCCATTAAGTTACAAATGATGGAGTCCCCAGCATATTGTTATCATGTAGAAGAAGAAGAAGATGGTTTACCGTGGTTCCATGACATTTTATAGTACTTAAAGCTGCAACAATACCCAGCACAAGCTTCAGAAAATGAAAAGAAAATTATCAGGAAAATGGCATCAGGATACATCCTTGATGGGGAGATCCTCTACAAACGAAGTCGAGACCAGGTACTACTAAGATGCGTGGATGCAAAAGAAGCGCAATTGATTTTGGAAGAAGTCCATGAGGGAATTTGTGGAACCCATCCTAGTGGTTTCACTATGGCAAGAAGAATTATGCGCTTTGGATATTACTGGTCAACAATGGAATGGGATTGCATTAATTATTTACGTAAATGCCACAAGTGCTAGGTTTATGCTGATAAGGTTCATGCGCCTCCTCAGTCTCTTCATGTCATATCGTTTCCATGGTCGTTCTCTATGTGGGGTATAGATGTTACTGGGCAAATTCATCCGAAAGCGTCAAATGGTCATCGCTTTATCTTGTTAGCTATTGATTACTTCACAAAGTGGGTAGAAGCGGCCTCATATGCAAATATTGTAACGCCCCGGTTTTGGGCTTAGAAGTTTTGGGTTTTGGACCGGACCGGTCGGGTTGCGGTTCGAATATAAAAGGTGATTTTTAGGAAAACCTAGTTCGGGTTGCATTAAAAATATGGAAAAATGTCCTAAAATCCTCTTTTAATATATATAAGTGAACTGTGAAATCAATTTTACAAAATGAGGTTTGGAAGGGTGACATTTTGGGTTAGTGACCAAAATGTAATTTTTGAAAGTTGCGTGACTGTTTTAGAAAGGATTGAAACTTTGAATCTTTAAGGAGCTATTTACCCAATGGGAGTTTCTCCAGATTTTCTAAATAGATTAAATGATTAATTAAAAGGTTTTAAATATAAACAAAGTGGAGGGAAGATATTTTAGTTTTAACTAACTTTTCTCTCAACTATTTTCTCTCAAGCCAAACATCTCTCTCCAGAGCTTTTCTCTCTGATTTTGTCACCTAAATTCATCTTTTCAATTACCTATTGATTGCTAATCATCTCTACAACAAAACCTCACCATTTGCTAAGTGGATTTTCTTGAAAACTTGATTCAAAAAGGGAGAAACTCAAGTTTGGAGGTAAGAACGTCCTTCTCCTCTGAACTTCAAGTTCTTTACTGAAATTCCTAAGTTCTCAATCCTTGATTTATGATTTATTAAAGGTTTTACAATTGGAATCTTGATTTTGGCTTTAAAATGCAAGATTTGCTTCATTTTGGTGAAATTTTCGTATGATTTGTTTGGGCAGTGTGTTGAGGTGTTAAATTGATGTTAATTGAATGTTAATTTGATGAGAAATTGAGGTTTTATCAATGCAATCCCGAATAGGTTGAATTTCCTAAGTTTTGCTTGATGTTTTTGGTTGTTTTGGGGGTGTTTTTGATGATCTGTTATAGCTGGAGGTATAAGGACGTGATTGTGATCATTTTGGATGATAATTGATGTTTAAAAATGGTTAGAAGTGATGGATCTTGGCTGGGTTAAGTTTCGGAAGTGTTTGGTGGTGATTTCGGTTGTGTTTGGTAGCCGAAATGTTGGATTTGTGTTGAGCAGCGAGTTTAGTTGTGTTGCTGGTGTTTTTAATGCATAATGATGCATTAATCTTCTGTTGTTATGTGCTTGAAACAGGGGAGGAAGATCCGTGAGCATTTGAGGTGGTGTGGAAGGTTTCGGATGCTTGGAAGGCTTGTTGGCTAGCCTTGTTTTGTGTATCGGTGAGTGAAGTTGGGTTTTCAGCTTTTAAACCAAGATTTGAAGGTTTGGGAGCTTAGTTTAAGTCTAAACAACTTTGCTAAGCTCAAGAGTAAGTAGATGGATTTTCGCTCTTGGTTTGTGTTGTGAATTGGCTTTTCAAAGCAATTGTGATTGATGGTTGCAATGCATATGTTTTGCATGTTTTAGATTCTGTTTTGAAAGCATATTTTAGCATGGTTTAATGCTGGTTTTGAAAGCCATATGTGAAGGATGCTCAAGGTAAGAGATCCTTGGTTTTGTGCATTGAAATTGTGGAATTGATGCATAGTGTTGCATGTTGTTAAATGGCTTTGTGTAATGCTTTAAAACAGTGGATTAACGTTGTTAATGATGCATATTGGCAAGTGGTTGTTGAGGTCACAAAGGTGGTTAAAAGTCCTTGTGTGAGCCTTGTGTATTTAAGAACAACATGGTGTTTAAAAGTCCATGGTTGGTTCTTGGTTAAAGTTCGTGGCGGTTATTGCATTTTGATTATGCTTGTGAACTAATGGATTAATGCGGTAAGATGGTTATATTGGATAGTGATGTAAGTGGTTCTTGGTTCTTTGATCGGATATAGTTAGCCGGCTATAGGATTGGGTGCACCGTGAATTAAGTCGCCTTGGATGTGGAGTGGTTAAGTGTGAACCGGTAAACTCCATCCAAGTTTCCTAACAAGATGGTTAAGGTCATAATGGTTGATGGGATCCCATTCGAGGACCTTGGTTAAGCAAAGGTAATAATGGTGGTTAAAATTCCATTTGAGGACCTTGTGCTTGGTAAGATCACAATGGTGGTGTAAAGTCCATGTGTGGATCTTGTGTAGGTGTCCCGGATCTCGTTAGTGATGTTATACAACTACCAATCGGTGATGCTAAGGTTGTATGGTGTTTAAAAGTCCATACATGGGAACCTTGTGAAAGTTAAGGTTGTATGGTGTTTAAAAGTCCATACATGGGAACCTTGTGAAAGTTAAGGTTGTATGGTGTTTAAAAGTCCATACATAGAAACCTTGTGAAAGTTAAGGTTGTATGGTGTTTAAAAGTCCATACATGGGAACCGTGTAAATGTTAAGGTTGTATGGTGGTTAAAAGTCCATACATGGGAACCTTGGGAATGGTAAGGTCAAATGGTGTTTAAAAGTCCATTTGGGAGACCTTGGATTGGTAGTGTGTATGAAGCGTGGGGACAACGCTTGTGATCCGCGTATTCGATCGGATGTTGAGTTGAAAAGTGGTTTTGGTTGGTCACTTGGAAGCCAATATAATGTTCTTGATTGTAATGAAGCATGAGATGCTTGTAATGATGCATGATTGCATGAGTTGTGTATAATGTATTATGAATGCATGTTTACTTGTTGGTTTGAACAAGTGTTGATTATCTATTGAGAATGGTGCATGTGTGCAAGAAATATCTTTAGTGCATTGTAGTCTTGCTAAGACTTGTTTTAAAGACATGAGTTACAAATAGTGATGTTGTGGTTCATACGTTACATATGTTAATGCATTTGTTATGTTGAATGAGAAAATGGTTTAAAGGGTTTATTGCTTAAAGTGATAATCAAGTATGAGAAAGGTATGTTGTGAATTGGAAGTGTTTTCCAAGGGTTTGAATTTAACTTTGCATATGGTGTTTATGCATGGTGAGGTTAAATTGATGGTTTTGCAAGTTTATGTTTTGAAAAGGTTTGCTTAGCTTTCTAAGCTAAGGGTTGGTTTTCATGATTGAGCAATGCATGGTTTTAAGCACGTTGTTGAAAAGGGGTTTTCAAACAAGGCTTTGGTTTAAGAAATCGAGTTGCTTTTAAAAGTGGTTTTATGACTCGCTGCATTGATGGTGTTTTGGTTTTGAGCATTCCCCACTAAGCATTATGTGCTTACGCTCCTTTTTGTCCATCAATGCAGATATTTGAAGTTTGGACAGTGAGAAGCAAGGGATTCAAGGAGGACTCCATTTGAGATGTATGCCTCGGTTAATAGCTATAGATAATAAAGGCAATGGGGGGAAAGAAACTCTATGTTGATGATTCATGAGATTGTATATGTTGGACATGTATGGTTTATGTTTTTGAATCATGTGGATTAATGTTGTAATGTTTGAATCATCTTGAGCTTAAGTTGCTATGTTATGCTCTTTGTTTAAAAGCATGATTGAGCTTTGAATGTGTTAAATGTGTTGGTGCACCTAGGGGTGATCATGAATCTAGTTTTGATGCAGTTATGTTCCTTATATGTTGAATGGTTTGCTGGTGTGTTTTGGTTGCCATCGGAGCATGTTTGGTGGGTCAAATGTGAGTTAAACCAGCAAGGTTGCTGTGATCTGGGCAGGTCGTTTTGGAACGATCACTACCGTTTCGGAACAGGGGCCTGTTATGGCCAGGGCGTTTCGAAACGGGAGGAACCGTTCCGGAACGGATATGCTACTGCCAGACCCCCGTTTCGGTACCAGTTGCGGAACGGCCCCGCGTTTCGAAACATGGTGAACCTGTTTCGGAACACCTGACCGTTGGGGGCTGACATTGGCGGTTATGTGTTTCGAAATGTTTGCGTTTTGGTCCTAAAACATGTTTTTGCAATTGTATGAGTTCTGGATGTCCGTTTGAGTTGAAATTTGGCAGTGAAGCATGAAACCTGACTAATTTCATGTTGGTAACTTTTAATTGGGTTAAGTCCCTGTATTTCCCTGAATTTACAGTTTGGTCCCTAAAGTTGTAATTTGTGCAATTGGGTCCCTGAATGATATCTGATGGTTGTGATCTTTGAGCATGAGGTTTGTGTGATCACACCTAGGGTTAATGAGCATCTAGAAAAGTTTAAAAAGAAAAAAAGGGTCGTTAATCAAGGTTGACTTTCGGGTTGACTTTGGTTTTCCCCGTGTAATCTTCTTAATTCGGGCCGACCGTCTAGGCCGGGTTAAGGGGGTTACATTTGGTGGTATCAGAGCTGAGTTGCGAATGCTTGGGGAAAGCGGTAAGTTGTTTTAATGTGTGTTTGATGTTACCCTGATGTGTGGTTGAAAGTTGGTCGAAACACGTGTTTCTGAGCAAATGGTTGGTGTTTTAAGCATGCTTTGTGGTTATGAATCTTCATTGAGCTCATGTGGTTTATGCTGATGTTGTGAGTTGATTTTATGCATGATGAAAGTGTAATGGGTATGATGTGTTGATGATGTTATGCTGTTGCAAGTGGATGTTGTTTGATGGAAGCATGATCGAATATGTTGTTTGATATGCTTGATGTTGTGATACCCATGCTTTTGTTGACTGTTATGTCATGAAAAAGGGGAGGATTCGGGATACCCATTGCCTTATTATTATAGATATTGTGTTATTTTGGAGTTGGAGTTTGAATCCTTGCTTTAAGCTGGTCTAATGGTTTTGTTGTTCTGTTGTGATTGCTTGTTGTTAATAGTATGGCGAAGTCGATGAAAGAATGGCAGTTGGGTGAGATGGTTGCTGCTTTAGAGCAGGTTGTTAAGGCATGGAATTCACCCTTTAGTGGAGATGTTTCGTCTCTGTTTTCTGTGCCTGGAGTTGAGGTGGTAAGGCTGAAGGAGGAAGTTGGTTCTGTGATGAAGAGTTCATCATCTGTTGTGCAGGAGGTGTTGGGAACATCTCAGGTTGTGGCGAAGGTAAGGTCAGTGGATATGCTGGCTGTGGGATGTGTGGGTTTGCCGAAACAGCGGTTGCATGATTTGGGTGCTGTGGAGTATCATGGTTCAACACCGGAGACGTTTGAGGCCTGGTTGGCTAGTGTGATTCTGATTTTGGATCAGGAAGGCTGTGATTATGCCTGTAAGCTGGGAAGTGTTGTCTCTTTGATGTTGGAGGATGCATGTGCCTGGTGGACATCTGTGGCGGTGGCATCGCACATCCACGATATTGATTGTGATTTCTTTGTGTCTGCCTTTTATGAAAGGTATCTTGGGGAAAAATTCCCAAGGGTTAAGTAAGTTGAAGGTAGAGCAGATCTGGGGCAAGTGCTGCTTAATCAGGGGGTGAAGGCTCAGCTACCGGTGTGTGATCGTTGTGAAAGGCGCCATGTTGGAGGTTGTTGGGGCGCGGGTGCTTGTTGGAACTGTGGTTCTAATGAGCATGTGAAGCGAAATTGTTCTTTTGGGGTGAAGTCAGCTTCAGTGGTAGCCAAGGGGTCTCTGAAGGGTCGTGGGCACGGCCGAGGCAAGGTTCGGAGGTGGCAGAAAGAGCATAGGGTTGTGAAGAGTTTGGAAGAGGAGATCTGTTGGAAATGTGGGTCTGTTGGACACATGAGACGTGATTGTTTGATGTTGGCTAGGAACCGCCAGGGTTCTTTACCGCAGGGAGATGGTGGTGATCTTAGTGTGCAAGTTGATGCTGCGGCGGTGCAGCTGGAGGATGGTGGTTCTGCGTGGAAGAGAGCTCGTCTGTTGAAGCTTCAGGGCAGTGAGGTGTTTTCAGGTAACCTTGTTAAGTAGCCTTTGCTCTAGTGTCCTAGTTTGGTATCTGTTGGATTTCTTGCGTAGTGAGTATGGTTTTGTTGTTAGCATGTTGAGATAGTTGATGTTGCTGTTTGGGAACATCCTTAGTGTGAAGAGGGCTTTAGTGAGTATCTTGTGGTTAATGAGTTGTTAGAATGATAGAATGGGTCAAGATAGAGTGAGGTGGAGGGGTTGTTCTTAGACGGATTCTGAGGATGTTATTGGAGGGTGTGAACTGGCATTCATGCACAGTTAAAATCATTGTTATATGCTATATTTTATATGTGCTGGTCCATGCATACATGTGGCATGACATTAGAGGTTTTGCATACATGTACATTAGGCATTAGTAGGGCATATTGGTGACCATGCATACGAACGTTCACACTCGCTAATAACTAATCGAGTATGTTAGTGTTGTGATAGAGTTAGGTTGGATGATGGGTTTTTAGAGGTTGTTTTGGTGCTAGGAAATGTTAGAAGTTGTGGAGGGTATTAAACGAGCTGTTAGTAATAGTTAGTGCGGTATAGCATGTTGGTAGAAGGAAAGTGTTGCTGCTTAATGGGCTTAATGGTGTGGCGTTGAGGAGATTGCTGGTTGAAGTCAGAACCGATCAAGTGGTTTTGAATGGCTAGTTGAAGTGGTAGTCCCTTGGTGTTAAGTGATGTTGCAGGGTAGTGGTTGTGTTTTTAAAGTACTGGGGTAGCTTGGCATGGATGTTGTAATAGAAGGGTTGTTTATGTGGGTGAGAGTTCGTAGCAATCTTCGAGGAGTTGAGAAGATGGTATGTATGTTCAGGTTGGGCGGTGCTCTAGTAAGGCAAGTGTTGTGGTCAAAGCTTGTGGTGGAAAGGCAATGAAAGATGGAAGGCCATTGTTGGTTGAATGAGTTCTTGTGGGAAGTGGTTGGTTGGTTGTGAGTAAGTGAATTTTCTTTTTGAGTTCAGCTGGTGGTGTGTGAAATGGTGGGCGAAGCCAAGGTTGGGGTTAGTGACGTGATTATCTGTCGATGAGTGAGCAGTTCTGGTGAGTCGATGGTAAAGATTGTGGTGGATGTGAAGTAAGGACGGTAATACGTTGAGAAGTTGGGTAAGCAGTTGTTGCTTAAGAATTTTTTTTGCTTGTTGAGAAATCTTTGAAAGAGGACGGGGAGGTTGTAAAGAGTGTTAGAAGCAGTGAAGGTTGTGTGTTACATAGTGGCTGATTGATTTGGTTGGTGTCACTGTGTGAACAAGTTTTGGGAGTTGTGTGTTAAGGTGGAATATGTTGTAAAAAGTTTGAGGTTCTTCAGGTTGTTGATGAGGCTATGTGCAGTCTGGAAGTGTGAAAGGTTAAGATGTGGTTAACATCTGAGTGTTCTGGAATTTGTGAACAGTATGTGGTGGTGTTGAGTTTGGGTGAAGTTTGTGGAGGGAGTGTCCTGTGGTGGTTAAGTCTCTTGTGTTGTTTGCGTGTTGCTTGAGAAGTTTAGTTGTGCTCTTTTTGCCAGTTGAAATTTCGGGGACGAAATTTCCTAAGGGGGGAGAGTTGTAACGCCCCGGTTTGGGCTTAGAAGTTTTGGGTTTTGGACCGGACCGGTCGGGTTGCGGTTCGAATATAAAAGGTGATTTTTAGGAAAACCTAGTTCGGGTTGCATTAAAAATATGGAAAAATGTCCTAAAATCCTCTTTTAATATATATAAGTGAACTGTGAAATCAATTTTACAAAATGAGGTTTGGAAGGGTGACATTTTGGGTTAGTGACCAAAATGTAATTTTTGAAAGTTGCGTGACTATTTTAGAAAGGTTTGAAACTTTGAATCTTTAAGGAGCTATTTACCCAATGGGAGTTTCTCCAGATTTTCTAAATATATTAAATGATTAATTAAAAGGTTTTAAATATAAACAAAGTGGAGGGAAGATATTTTAGTTTTAACTAACTTTTCTCTCAACTATTTTCTCTCAAGCCAAACATCTCTCTCCAGAGCTTTTCTCTCTGATTTTGTCACCTAAATTCATCTTTTCAATTACCTATTGATTGCTAATCATCTCTACAACAAAACCTCACCATTTGCTAAGTGGATTTTCTTGAAAACTTGATTCAAAAAGGGAGAAACTCAAGTTTGGAGGTAAGAACGTCCTTCTCCTCTGAACTTCAAGTTCTTTACTGAAATTCCTAAGTTCTCAATCCTTGATTTATGATTTATTAAAGGTTTTACAATTGGAATCTTGATTTTGGCTTTAAAATGCAAGATTTGCTTGATTTTGGTGAAATTTTCGTATGATTTGTTTGGGCAGTGTGTTGAGGTGTTAAATTGATGTTAATTGAATGTTAATTTGATGAGAAATTGAGGTTTTATCAATGAAATCCCGAATAGGTTGAATTTCCTAAGTTTTGCTTGATGTTTTTGGTTGTTTTTGGGGTGTTTTTGATGATCTGTTATAGCTGGAGGTATAAGGACGTGATTGTGATCATTTTGGATGATAATTGATGTTTAAAAATGGTTAGAAGTGATGGATCTTGGCTGGGTTAAGTTTCGGAAGTGTTTGGTGGTGATTTCGGTTGTGTTTGGTAGCCGAAATGTTGGATTTGTGTTGAGCAGCGAGTTTAGTTGTGTTGCTGGTGTTTTTAATGCATAATGATGCATTAATCTTCTGTTGTTATGTGCTTGAAACAGGGGAGGAAGATCCGTGAGCATTTGAGGTGGTGTGGAAGGTTTCGGATGCTTGGAAGGCTTGTTGGCTAGCCTTGTTTTGTGTATCGGTGAGTGAAGTTGGGTTTTCAGCTTTTAAACCAAGGTTTGAAGGTTTGGGAGCTTAGTTTAAGTCTAAACAACTTTACTAAGCTCAAGAGTAAGTAGATGGATTTTCGCTCTTGGTTTGTGTTGTGAATTGGCTTTTCAAAGCAATTGTGATTGATGGTTGCAATGCATATGTTTTGCATGTTTTAGATTCTGTTTTGAAAGCATATTTTAGCATGGTTTAATGCTGGTTTTGAAAGCCATATGTGAAGGATGCTCAAGGTAAGAGATCCTTGGTTTTGTGCATTGAAATTGTGGAATTGATGCATAGTGTTGCATGTTGTTAAATGGCTTTGTGTAATGCTTTAAAACAGTGGATTAACGTTGTTAATGATGCATATTGGCAAGTGGTTGTTGAGGTCACAAAGGTGGTTAAAAGTCCTTGTGTGAGCCTTGTGTATTTAAGAACAACATGGTGTTTAAAAGTCCATGGTTGGTTCTTGGTTAAAGTTCGTGGCGGTTATTGCATTTTGATTATGCTTGTGAACTAATGGATTAATGCGGTAAGATGGTTATATTGGCTAGTGCTGTAAGTGGTTCTTGGTTCTTTGATCGGATATAGTTAGCCGGCTATAGGATTGGGTGCACCGCGAATTAAGTCGCCTTGGATGTGGAGTGGTTAAGTGTGAACCGGTAAACTCCATCCAAGTTTCCTAACGAGATGGTTAAGGTCATAATGGTTGATGGGATCCCATTCGAGGACCTTGGTTAAGCAAAGGTAATAATGGTGGTTAAAATTCCATTTGAGGACCTTGTGCTTGGTAAGATCACAATGGTGGTGTAAAGTCCATGTGTGGATCTTGTGTAGGGTGTCCCGGATCTCGTTAGTGATGTTATACAACTACCAATCGGTGATGCTAAGGTTGTATGGTGTTTAAAAGTCCATACATGGGAACCTTGTGCATGTTAAGGTTGTATGGTGTTTAAAAGTCCATACATGGGAACCTTGTGAAAGTTAAGGTTGTATGGTGTTTAAAAGTCCATACATGGGAACCTTGTGAAAGTTAAGGTTGTATGGTGTTTAAAAGTCCATACATGGGAACCTTGTGAAAGTTAAGGTTGTATGGTGTTTAAAAGTCCATACATGGGAACCTTGTGAATGTTAAGGTTGTATGGTGGTTAAAAGTCCATACATGGGAACCTTGGGAATGGTAAGGTCAAATGGTGTTTAAAAGTCCATTTGGGAGACCTTGGATTGGTAGTGTGTATGAAGCGTGGGGACAACGCTTGTGATCCGCGTATCCGATCGGATGTTGAGTTGAAAAGTGGTTTTGGTTGGTCACTTGGAAGCCAATATAATGTTCTTGATTGTAATGAAGCATGAGATGCTTGTAATGATGCATGATTGCATGAGTTGTGTATAATGTATTATGAATGCATGTTTACTTGTTGGTTTGAACAAGTGTTGATTATCTATTGAGAATGGTGCATGTGTGCAAGAAATCTCTTTAGTGCATTGTAGTCTTGCTAAGACTTGTTTTAAAGACATGAGTTACAAATAGTGATGTTGTGGTTCATACGTTACATATGTTAATGCATTTGTTATGTTGAATGAGAAAATGGTTTAAAGGGTTTATTGCTTAAAGTGATAATCAAGTATGAGAAAGGTATGTTGTGAATTGGAAGTGTTTTCCAAGGGTTTGAATTTAACTTTGCATATGGTGTTTATGCATGGTGAGGTTAAATTGATGGTTTTGCAAGTTTATGTTTTGAAAAGGTTTGCTTAGCTTTCTAAGCTAAGGGTTGGTTTTCATGATTGAGCAATGCATGGTTTTAAGCACGTTGTTGAAAAGGGGTTTTCAAACAAGGCTTTGGTTTAAGAAATCGAGTTGCTTTTAAAAGTGGTTTTATGACTCGCTGCATTGATGGTGTTTTGGTTTTGAGCATTCCTCACTAAGCATTATGTGCTTACGCTCCTTTTTGTCCATCAATGCAGATATTTGAAGTTTGGACAGCGAGAAGCAAGGGATTCAAGGAGGACTCCATTTGAGATGTATGTCTCGGTTAATAGCTATAGATAATAAAGGCAATGGGGGGAAAGAAACTCTATGTTGATGATTCATGAGATTGTATATGTTGGACATGTATGGTTTATGTTTTTGAATCATGTGGATTAATGTTGTAATGTTTGAATCATCTTGAGCTTAAGTTGCTATGTTATGCTCTTTGTTTAAAAGCATGATTGAGCTTTGAATGTGTTAAATGTGTTGGTGCACCTAGGGGTGATCATGAATCTAGTTTTGATGCATTTATGTTCCTTATATGTTGAATGGTTTGCTGGTGTGTTTTGGTTGCCATCGGAGCATGTTTGGTGGGTCAAATGTGAGTTAAACCAGCAAGGTTGCTGCGATCTGGGTAGGTCGTTTCGGAACGATCACTATCGTTTCGGAACAGGGGCCTGTTATGGCCAGGGCGTTTCGAAACGGGAGGAACCGTTCCGGAACGGATATGCTACTGCCAGACCCCCGTTTCGGTACCAGTTGCGGAACGGCCCCGCGTTTCGAAACAGGGTGAACCTGTTTCGGAACACCTGACTGTTGGGGGCTGACATTGGCGGTTATGTGTTTCGAAATGTTTGCGTTTTGGTCCTAAAACATGTTTTTGCAATTGTATGAGTTCTGGATGTCCGTTTGAGTTGAAATTTGGCAGTGAAGCATGAAACCTGACTAATTTCATGTTGGTAACTTTTAATTGGGTTAAGTCCCTGTATTTCCCTGAATTTACAGTTTGGTCCCTAAAGTTGTAATTTGTGCAATTGGGTCCCTGAATGATCTTTGAGCATGAGGTTTGTGTGATCACACCTAGGGTTAATGAGCATCTAGACAAGTTTAAAAAGAAAAAAAAGGGTCGTTAATCAAGGTTGACTTTCGGGTTGACTTTGGTTTTCCCCGTGTAATCTTCTTAATTCGGGCCGACCGTCTAGGCCGGGTTAAGGGGGTTACAAATATAACTAGGTCTACTGTTTGCAATTTCCTAAAGAAGGAAATCATTTGTCGATATGGTCTACTAGAAAGCATAATCACTGGCAATGCCTCTAATTTGCACAACTGAATGATTGTTGGGGTCTGTGAGCAGTTCAACATTAAGCATCGCAACTCAGTAGTATACCGCCCAAAGATGAATGGAGCAGTAGAAGCAGCCAATAAGAATATTAAGAAGATAGTTGCAAAGATGACTGATACGTATAAAGATTGGCATGAAAAGTTACCATTTGCTCTGTATGCATTTCGAATAGCGGTACGAACATCCACTGGGGCATCTCCGTTCTCATTAGTATATGGAGTTGAAGTTGTGCTACCAATCGAAGTTGAGATATCATCGTTGCGAGTCTTGATGGAAGCCAAGTTAGATGAAGCAGAACGGGTACAAGCAAGGTATGACCATTTGAATTTAACTGAGGAAAAGAGACTGAAATTTGTATGCCATGGTCAAATGTACCAAAGAAGGATGATTAGGGCTTATGAAAAGAAGGTATGTCCTAGAGAATTCCAAGAAGGTGATTTGGTCTTAAAGAAGAAATTGCCAATTCAAAGTGATCCCCGAGGAAAATGGGCGCCTAATTGGGAAGGACCGTACATTGTGAAAAAGGTTCTTTCAGGTGGAGCATTGATTTTAGCTGAGATGGATGGAAACAAGTTTCAAACCCCGGTAAACTCTGATACTGTCAAGAAGTACTATTCCTGAAGAAGAAAAAAGAAAAGAAAAAAAGAAAAAGGAGGGTTCGAAATGAAAACCCGCAAAGGGCGTTTTGAAACCAAATGAGGGTCTGAGGTGAAAACCCGTAAAGGGCGGCTCAGATAATTTGACAGATTTCGAGGCTCCACAGATCATGTACTGCATTCAAGGCTTCCTCGATACTTGTGGCATTCAAGTTTACTTCTGGCGTTTGAAAGGAGAAGTTTGGACTATTGATATTTGAATACTTGTTTCCCTTCCTTTTTATAAACCTTTTTTGTGTTTGTCACAATGTTAATAAATTTATTTCATGAATCTTTTTGTTTCCTTCCCTATCTTTGTTAGCGTCTTGCTTTGAAATAAGGATCAATGGATTTGTCAATCATTTATATATGCAAAAGATTTTTGAGCATTACTTTGAGAATGTTTTGGAAAGTTCAGGGACTATGAAGTGTTCCATAATTATTATTTGGGGCATATGGTGCTTAATGAAGAAAGTAAAGCCTTGTTGCAAAATTCTTTGAAAGAAAGAAAAGCCATATAAGTGTCTGGGCGCTTAAACAACGTTTCTTAAAACCACCAGCCTTCCTTACATGATGATAAGAGCATCCTTTTAAGTTTAAAACCTGACTTAGGAAGTTCATCCTTGAATACGAAAATGATGATTAGGAAGATAGATAAGGATTAAATGTTTTCAATGAACTGAGAATGGGATGAAAAGATTGAACCAGTCAGTAGAAGATCAGAAAATAAAGAAAAAGCCAGAGTTGTTCATAATTCACGAGTGAATTCCAAAGCAAAGGAGATGGCCTTATTTCAGAGAAGGGTGAATTCGAAGCCAAAAAGCCAAGAAGGGTTGAAAGAAGAGTGAAGCAAATCGTCTTACCTATGCAAGTTTAGGAGAGAGTTCATGTTAATCGGGTTGGCCCCGATAACCAGAATGTCATTAAGAAAACGGTCTAAGCAAAAAGAGTTCTAAAAGAAAAAACTTATCATGCATTCATATTTTAGACATCCCTAGGGGCATGCACATCATAAATGTATTGCATGTTGCATTTTTTTTTCAAGTATAGGGAAGACATGTTCAAATGAGAGTTTGCTTATTCATCCAAGCATAAGGAGGATGAAGTGTTTCAGAAGATTCACCTATCTGTTCGGGCATAAGGAGAATGGAGTTTGCTTATTCATCCAGACATAAGGAGGATGAAGTGTTTAAGAAGATTCGCCTATCCGTTCGGGCATAAGGAGAATGGAGCTTGCTTATTCATCCAAGCGTAATGAGGATGAAAGTTTTCAGAAGACTTGGCCTAATTGAGCTTTTGAGAGAACAAAACTCAGCTCAGTTGCTTAGGCATTTTGGGAGAAAAGAACCCAGCTCAGCTATTCGAGCATAAGGAGAATAGAGCACGCCTATCCGTTCGAGCATTTGGAGGATGAAACTCATCTTAGCTATTCGAGCATAAGAAGAATAGAGCACGCATATCCGTTCGGGCATTTGGAGAATGGAACCCAACTCATCTATTCGAGCATTAGGCGAACAGAACACGCCTATCCATTTGGGCTTTTGGAAAATGGAGCCAACCAGTAAATCGGCGAAAATTAGTGTCTTCTTGTCTTTGCTTTATCACTGTTGCACAAAGATAAGCAAAGAGGGGCAGCTGTTGTCACTAAATTTTCACCTTAATTTTTTAAAAAACTAGAAAATAAAAAGAAATAAAAAGAAAATATAAAAGAGAAAAGAAAAAAGAAAAAATCCTTTTAAAGGCCCACTTTTTAAATAAATAAAGACACATCTTCAAAAAGCCCAATTTAAAAGACCACTTTTAAATAAAGAGAACAAAGCCTATTTTTTATGTTAAAGCCCATTTTTTAAAAAAAAAAGAAAAAAAGAGAAAAAATATAATTATTGTGTATAATAATTATGGAAAAAATAGGAAATAAAGTGAGGTGGAAAAATAAATGTGATACAAAAAATAGCAGCCAAAATTTAGAAATAAAAAGAAGAAAGAATGGGAGGAAAAAAAGAAAAAAAATAAAAAGGGGGAAGTGCCAGCGCGCGGGCTGGTTCCCCAACCAAACCCTTGTCGCGCAGTTTCACGGTGGCCGGCCGGCGCTTACAGGCCACGGCCACCGACGCCATTGGTACCAGCCGGTCCGCCTCTCCTCCGCTGACCCAATGCCACAACCCCCACTCGCCGCCGCCGCCTGTGCTCGCTGGAATCTGCAAAAAACCGAGACAAGAGGTCAAACCCTAGGCTCGAATCAAGGGGAAAATTCAGCTCGAATATTGGACCAAATCGGATGAGGATTGAGGGGTTTTACCGAGAATCAAGCCATTGGTCGGATTTAGGCTCCAATTTGGGGGTTAAATCCCGATTTGGCTTGAATTTGAAGCTCAAATTCAAGTATTAATACCTCCCTTTTTCACTTGTTCAGCACACACAAATTGAAGAAAAAACCACTAGAAAAAACTTAGGAAAAACTTGAAAAATTCTCTGAATTTTTCAAGAGTTTGCTGGAAATATTTGGAGAAAAAGTTCGAGTTTGGGAGCAATTTTCCGGAGGCGATTTAGAGCATTTCGAGAAGCCCAAATTCGAGTTCTTCGTTCTTCGATTTCTCGGTAAAATTTATATCTTTTTTGTTTATTTTTATGTTTTTTCTTGGATGAATTTTTTGTGTTTGTGTGTGTTGTTTGTGAATTTTTAGGTTGCTTTCTCGAAGTCGGAAAATCGTTCACGATTCCGATAACATTTTCATTTTAGAATTTTGTTTTAATTTTAGTTTGATCTTAAAAAATTTTGCATGCTTAAAAAATGTTGTTAGGATTATTTTGATCTTTAGGAATGAATAAATAGGTTTTAAAAGGTGTTTAGATTTAGATGCATGAATAAATTGAATAAATGTGGTTAAATTAAAAAACTTAAAATTGGGGATTTAATTAGGAAAAAATAATAATGTGAGGTGTAAGATCATAAAGGGGCTTGCTTTTAAAAAATATATAAAAAGATTTTTTATGAAATTTAGTTTTTTAATGATTTTAAAAGAGAAAAATAATTAAGATGTTTTTTAGAAAAAAAAAAGAAATAAGTTTTTGTTGTGAACAAAATAATGAAGAATAACGAACAAGTATAAAAGAATAAAGAGATGAGAGAAAGGGGGAGATTTGTATTATTCTCAAATATAGACTTATGTATACAATGCCTTCAATGAATCATCTATTTATAGGCATAAGAAGTACATAATACATTAAACTCTAATTAATAGAGATAATATTCCCAATAATAAATAAATCAAACTCCTTAGATAAAGTTCTAATCATGATAGACATCCACATGGATAAATATTCATAACACTCCCCCTTGGATGTCTATGAAGATAATGTGCCTCGTTAAAACCTTACTAAGAAAAAACCCAGTGGGAAAAAAATTCATTAGTGAAGGAAAAAGAGTACACACATCTTTAATACGCATAACATGTTGCCTCATTAAAAACCTTACCAGGAAAACCCATTGGGACAAAACATTGGTTAAGGGAAAAAGAGTGCAACGCGTATTTACTCCCCCTCATGAAAACATCACAGAAGATCTTTGAATCTTCATAATTCAATCTTGAATATTATTTTTCTAAAGATCGTGGGGATGAAACTTTGGAGTAATATGTTCCATGATGTATCCACTTTTAAACTGAGATATGCATCTTGCATTATCTTCACACAAGGTAGCTTTTATCATATCTTGTAAAAGTAAATTCACATATCTTTTGGATATGTTGGGTCAATGATTTTAGCCAAACACATTTTTGGCTTGCCTCATGCATAACAATTATTTCTACGACATTTGAGGAGGCATCAACGAATGTTTGAAGATCTAAATGTAATGATCTTTGTATAATCCATGGATATTGCTTGACCAACTAATATATGGTGCTTCAAAACCAAGAAAAGATATAATTATCTTTATTCACATCCAAGAATCTTACAATTATTGGGATACTCAATAGATATGCTCTATTCATATTGAATCTTCTTTAAGATTCTTTCAGCTTATGTCTATTCATAGACAAAAAGAAATATATAAAAATGCTCGATCTTCAAGTCGAGATAAACTTGATGTCAAGATTCAAGTACTTGTATTGAAAGTACTTCACGAGTTTCCAATTTGAAGCTCTTTAGGAGTTCTAAAATTATCAAAATGGATTTTTATCCAAACTCCTTTATAAAATACATAAGGAAATCTGATCATTCTTATAGTATTTTATCAATTAGTATTCACTAAGGCGATTATACCAAATGCGCCAAAATATTCATGAGACATGTCTAAATAAATTTCCTCGAAAATTTCCAAATGCTTCTAGCATTTTAAATCCTTCAAGGATAAATATGGATCCACAAATAATTAGACGCATGCAAAAAATTTCATAACTGCCAAAGTAATTGCATCCACCATGAAGTAATTAAAACTTTTCATAAATCATAGTTCAAGTCGTATTTACGACTACTTATTTGTGCCTCACTTGCATTACACCTTTAGGTGTTTGGACTGCTGGTCCAAATACTTCTATTTTAGAAGTTCAAAGCGTCTTTCAACATCGACCAATTCAATATCTATACTTCTGGATAGATTTTGTACAAGATCCTCGATTTCTTTCTTTACTTCTATAGAAATATTTTTATGTAAAATTGTTTGTATAATTGTTGTCGACAACTTTCTAATTTTCTTGTTCCATTTTCGTAATGACATAACTCATCGAGATCTCTTCAAGATTTCAATCTTTATTTCAGGTACCTGCAACTCTTCAAGAGTTTTATTATTAGTTATGTCTTGGGTCTTTTCAGGAGCACCCGCCTCCAATATATGACCATCTCATAATACTTTTCATTTACGAGAATTTTGATCATTGGAACCATTTCAACTATCATGCTTCAAGCATGATTTACATCCACTTGCTCTAACATCTAATTTAAACTTAGAGCATTTCAGCTGGTATATGAGACTTAATTACTCTCATTGGGTCAGTAAATATGCCTGGCAGTTGACATGAAATAACATGAATTATCTTATGAACTTTTAGTTCATATTCGAGGATCTAGATAATGATAATTCATTTCCTTCTTTATCCAGCTGATTAATCTCTCCCCCTGATGTTGAGAAAAATCATCTAATAAATGATTCTCCAATTAATGTTTAGAATTTAAACATAAAAGGAGACTCGTTCTCAATATATATTGTCAACCCTTTTTACTTGCCCATTTTGTGCGTTATGGTGGAGCAATTCAACTATATATCGCACATTCAAAAATTCAAAAAAAATGGGAAATATGACTTCTGACCAAAAGTCAAATCATAATGGGGAGTTTATTATAACTTGTTGGCTTGATGCGTATAAGTGTTGCTATATGGAAATACCATATAAATAATAGATGTTTTGTTCTCACAGTTTAGCTATTAAATAGAGGCATCCAATTAAAAAATTTGTTAAACCGTATTTTTCATAATCAATAGGCTTTGTAACAACTGATATAGCCTAAAATATAAACCCACTAACTTTTCAAGACGAATAGTCTAACTGCATAATCTGAATCTTTTTAGAATCAATCTCACAAACTTCTGGTTGTAAGTCGATAAAACAATGTAGATGCATCTACTAAAATCATATAAAACTTTCCACATCTGTGGATATATGGGCCTATATTTCGTTCAGATATGCAAGACATACAGTCTCAACTTCAGTACAAGAACTTTAAGTTCTAATTCTTTTGGTAAGTGGGATCATCTATATCCTTTGAGAACAAACAACACAAGAACTTCAGGTTCTTTTAGTAAGTGGAATTTAATCAATTCCTTTAAGCAACACAAGAACTTCACGTTCTTTAATAAGTGGAATTTAATCCATTTCTTTGAGAATAAGCACCACAAGAACTACAGGTTCTTTTAATACATGTGCATGTAAATCTCAATAATTTCTGCACTATTATTGATCAGGATGGTCTAACCGATCATGCCAACTATATATATGTATGTATATATCTTTAAATTTGTAAACTTCTTGTTTACCATAACATGCAATTCAATTTCACTTGTACATGTCTAGTACGACCATCAAAATTGTTCCTTTAAATAGGAATATATTTAGCTCTTTCGGAGCTTTCAATTGAAATTATCTTTTGGTAGCAATATATAGCTCTTCTAGAGCTTTCAACTGACTTTTTGACTACCAGAACTTATATACATATTGGCTTATTTCAAATGCCAATTGATAACATATGTTATCTATAATTCCCAAAGGGATATTTTGCGAACTCATATTGCTCTCTTAAAATTTCCACTTATAGTGGTGACGATATTATTACCATTAGTGGTAATTATTGCAATATTCACAATTCTGTACTTTTCATAATGTGCTTTCTCTCAAGAATTTATTACTCTTCTAGAGCATTAATATTTTCAGTACTTTGAGATATAGTACTCACATTATTCCCTTGCATTTAAATCGGAAAATATATCTTATGCTTATGTTGAGCATAAATCGTCACCATAGATTGTATTTGACAAGTAATCATGTTAAACAAAATAAATAAATATCATAGTATATAAATATAAAACGTAAATAATTAATGTGTCTAAAATAAATAAAATAAATAAAAATAAATAAATAATTCTCTTCAAAGTTATGAGAATAATTAGAAGATGATTTATTCCTTTCGAGGGTTATAAGAAAATCAACAACGTCCAAAAGAGTTGGACCAAGAATGTCCAAATAAAGTTGGACCAGTATCATCTTCGTAATGTTTCGCAAATAAAATTTGCTTCTATTTTCTTTCCTTTATCATTCAATGATTCTTGATTTTTCAACGTACAATACGTACGAGACCAATGATTTATAACATCGCATTGGTAATAAGAAGAGTTTTACTTAAATAGAATGATCTTTATCACTCTTGTCATCCTTATAACCTCACTACCAGTGGGTAGAAGTATTCTTAAAATGACCATATTTTTCATGTCTATATTCATAGCCTCGACCACGACCACAACTTCTAATGTGGTTTTTATTCCTTCCATAATATAATCTCACATTCACTTCAGGGAATGGAGTAGAGTCAGTGTGCCTTTAAAACCTTTTCACATATCCTTATCACAGAGAACAAAGATTTAATCCTCGTACGCGACATTGTTAAACCTGTCCACAAGGTCCTTTAAAAACCTTCTTTGAGACCAGTAGCCTCGCAGAATGGGATGTCCAGCCAATATACTTGGATTATATCGAAATTATTTCTCTAATTGAATAATGATTTACCATGTTTGCATTCACTTCAGGGAATGAAACAGTTCCAATAATCGCATGGAATAAACATCATGCTTGCATTCACTTCAGGGAATGCCCCATCATTGATAATCGCATGGAATAAACATCACGCTTTGCATTCACTTCAGGGAATGCCTCCCATAAAACTTTTGGATCAAGACGAATTTTCGTAACTTGAAATTGGGAGAAGTCTATGGTCGAGTTTTTCGACGAAGAAAAAAATATTGCTTTCGAGCAAATATAGACTTTATAACAATCTTTTTATAGATTGAAATTCACCATGATTTATCGCACTTTAAAATCATAGTTTAAGGGGAAAATAGATTTTACCGATAATGATTTTCCTTTCGAGAACGATGGAGATATAACAAATGAACGAGACAACTTCTCATAATCCCTTTATATCACGTCTCTTTCCAAGTCATTTAAATACATGTAAAACTCAAAACAAGGTTAAAAATATTAGCTTTCATCAATAGAATAACGTAAATAAAAATTAATCTCAATATAAACATATTGAAGAAACGTACCTCTTTTGATTTTATATTGATTCAAGCCATATCAAAATACATTAACCAATTTATAAACTTCTTATGTGGATGTACACACATCACCTTAAAGCGATGTTAAAGAACAATGCTACACCAATGACATCAAAATGATTGAACGTTGTTTGATCAAATTCACATCAAAAATGGAAAGCACCATAACCAAGTGCATTGATACTCGAGATTGAATCGTCACCTATCCAAGTACATTCCCTGAAGGTTTCGCTGAAGGTTAAATATATACATTTGGTAGATCGAAATAATAATTAAATAATATATTAAAATATACCAACTTTAATTTGTGAGTGATTAGTCAATCACTATATCTATATGTAAATAAGTAAAACATACCAGACTTTCCAAGCTAAATTGAATATATTGAATATATGGTACATGTGATCGCCAATATCAAATTGAAATCTTTTCGAGAATCACCAACAAGAGCTAGGGTAATTGGGCGAGATTTCATGGTTCGCTCAAGCCTTCAAAATATGTTACCATACTTTTTTTCAAAATAAACACCAAGTTAAAATATCAAGATAAAAGCAACCAATAACAAAAATGTGGGAAAAAAACTTATCTTCGGTTCAACGTAGAATCAAATTTGTTTCGGTAACTACTTTGGGATTCAAACAAAGAGCGCCAAAATCTTTCAAGCAAACTCGTGCTGGTAACGTGTTGTGAACAAAATAATGAAGAATAACGAAAAAGTATAAAAGAATAAAGAGATGAGAGAAAGAGGGAGATTTGTATTATTCTCAAATATAGACTTATGTATACAATGCCTTCAATGAATCATCTATTTATAGGCATAAGAAGTACATAATACATTAAACTCTAATTAATAGAGATAATATTCCCAATAATAAATAAATCAAACTCCTTAGATAAAGTTCTAATCATGATAGACATCCACATAGATAAATATTCATAACAGTTTTCAAGAAAAAGAAAATAAAAAGGTTTTAAATAAAAGTTTAGGGTCTAGGATAAAAGTATTTTTTTTAAAGGAAAAAACTTAAAAAGAAGTTCTTTAGGTAAAAATAAAGTTTTTTTAAAGGGGTCGTTTTAAAAGAAAAACTTAAAAAATGGAAAAAATGAAAATGGGTTTAAAAAGAGAGAATTCTTTATTTTGAAAAATGAAAAAATAAAATGGTAAAAAAACATAAAAATAAAAAAAGGTAAAAATATGAAAAAAAGTCTTAGCTTAAAAAATAAAAGAAGTAAAAAAATAAGTTTTTTTAAAGGAATAATAAAAGGGGAAAAGCTCAAAAAGAATAAAAGTTTGTTTGCTTGTTTTTTTTAGAATTAGGTTTAAAACTTAGGATTAGTGACTAAAGCTTAGATAGGGACATGTTTTGTTGAAAATGTTCTTCACAAAAAATAAAATACACTTAAGCATACTTAAACTTTAAATTAGGAATAAAGGACTTAAGCATACTTAAACGTTTTTAGGGTTTTTAAATAATGAAACTTAGAATAAGAAATAAAATGCTCAACGCACCTAAATCTCTTTGTTGTTTGCAAAAGTGAAATTAATTTAATGCGGTGTCTTATCAAACGGGAATGACGGGTTAGCGCTAGAAATGTTGGCGGTGATTAAAGTTTATCACTCGGGCGATAAGGCCATTAAAATATACTAATATTCATTAAACGGACAAGTAAAGTCGAACCTCTTTTTGAACTTGCGAATTCCAGTTTTGAAAACGATTTTAAAACCAATTAGGTACCAATTTTGGGTGTCGTGGGGGTGCTAACCGTTCCCCACGCGTAACTGATCCCCGAACTTGTTTTCTGATTTTCACGGACCAAATTGTTGTTTTATTAAAACCAAAAAAACGATTTATTAAAATAACCCTATTTTTAAAATTGAATCCGGATTTGACCTACGATGAAGAACCAGTTGAGATTTTGGCTTCGGACAGTAAAGTACAGCGGGGAAGGACAATTGAGTTGGTCAAGGTAAAGTGGCGACACCGAGGGGTGGAAGAAGCCACTTGGGAGAGGAAGGATGACATGAAGAGACAGTTTTCGTATCTCTTTCCATCAGGCAAACTTCAGGGCCGAAATTCCTTGAGGGCCAGGAGATAACTGGGTTTGGTTATATCGGTTCGGGTTAAATTAATTTGAGGAAAAATCATTTTTAACAAACACCTAAAAGTGTTTTAAAAGATGAAAGGGTAAAAAAGGGGATTTTGAAATTAAAGAAAAAGGTTTTAAAAATACCATCATCTTCCAAAAGCCATTATTTTCTTTCACGTTATCTTCTTCTTCAAAACCCATTTTCACTTTTCCATTGGTTTCAACATTTCATCAAGCAAACTCTCAAGGTAATTTCTTCCTTACTTTGGTTTTCACTTCTTTGACTTGTACTCATTGAAATCCTTCTTCTAAACCCATTAAAATTCATTTTGGGTTTTTTGTTGAAAATGGGTATTTTCATTGGATTTTCATGGGTTTGATTTTCCATGGTTAAACATGTACTTTAATATAAGTTTTGAGTAGTAAAACATATTTGAATAATGGCTAGATATCGGGAAACTTGAAATGGGTCAAAAATGAGATTTTTGGGTTGAAAAGGTAGAGTTTTTGTCTTGGCTTTGGGTTGAATTTGTGGCTGATGGTTCCTTTCTTGTCGGGGGATGTTTTTAGGTGATGCTTGATGTGTTTTGATGTTTGAAAACGATGGGTTCAACTTGAGGTTTTATTATAACGAATTTGGTAAGTTTTGGGTAAAGTTTAGGTTGAGTAATCAATGTGTTTTGGTTGCAAGAAGTTGGGTTCCGGGTTGTTACTGGTTTACATGTTTGATAGCATCCCAATTTACTGTTTTGGGTTAACTAAAATAGAGGAAGTTGGATTGGGCACTTCGAACGCGAGACCGGGTAGTTCGGACGCTTGAAATTGGTGTTTCGACGACTGTTTGGGTTGTACCGGTGAAAGGAACTGTTTTCTAAGCCTTAACTTGGTTAAGGATGTGATTTGGGAGTTTAGATTGAGCTTGATAAGCCAATCTAAGCTCAAGAGTAAGTTTTAAGTGTTTTAAGTTTTATTCTCGATATTATCTACTATACATTTGAATGATTTTCATATTTCATGTTGCCTTGAAATATTAATGTGTTATGCTTGTGATTGCCTTAATTGTTATCCATGTTGGTTATGGTTGTGACCATGAGAAAACAAGGTAAGTTTTGGTTTGGTGGGTATTGACATGTGAAATCTTGTTACCGGATATAGTTGGTCGACCAATAGGATGTGAGTGCACTCGAGGTTAAAGTCGCGCGTGGCCTTAGTGATGCTAGATTCCACTAAGGAGGAGTACGGTGATGTGAGATTCCATCGAAAGTTACGTTTTACTAGACGAGTGAGTACGGTGATGTGAGATTCCATCGGAAGTGTCTAGTGTGTTTGAGAACTATCCGCATATCCGAGTAAAAGTGATGAATGTCAATATACCAACGGTGCTCTAATTTCTCGTGTTAAGCATGTTTTTGTTGCTTTTCAGTATTTATGCTTATGCATGTAGTTGGCTATTTGCTTGTATGATGAGAACAAGCATGAGGTAAGCTTGTGGCTTGTGGATGCATTCAGTAAATGCATGTTGTTATGTGTTCATGCATGAGGGAAATGATTTGGAAATGGTTTTGGTTTCAAGAAATTTATGTTTTAAAACTGCATTGTTGTAGCTACCGTCTTGAGCACTGCTCACTAAGCTTAAATGCTTACGCTCCTTTTTCCAACAATGCAGGCCCTTAGACCTACGGAGCAGCTCGGGGAACAAGGGAGAACCCAAGGGAGTTTGGTTTGCTCAAGTATGGTTTTTAGACTTCAATAATTAGTATTAAGCAATGAGATAGGACCTTTGTTTTGAGGAGTTGTTGGCCTGTCCTTTTGCTTAGACAAGTTTGTTTGGTTGTGTTGGGCTTGTAATGCCTCTTGTTACATTGAAATATGCTTTGTTTTAGCTTTGATCTTGTTGGAGAATGGTAAGCATGAATGTTTTCATTATAAACCTTATCATGATGAATGTTTCCTTGATAAGTGTTTATCTTACTTTATATGTGTATCCATGGATGCCTTGTGTTGTATGTGTGATTGCAAGTTGTTTAAATACTTGTTTAATGTGTCTTGTGTTGGATCTCTTATGCTTTTAACTACAAAAGTCAGTCTTTCTAGGTAGGGCGTATCGATACGCTCAAGGGCTGTATCGATACGGTCCCCTATTTCAGGCGAGGTGTACCGATACACGGGAGCGTACCGATACCCAATTTGGTCTCTAGAAATCTAAGATTTTGACGAGAAATTGGAGTATCGGTACGGGCCTGAAGTGTATCGATACGGTCCCTGGTGTTAACTTTGGGAGTTTGACCATTAAGGGCGTATCGATACCAGCCTTGAAGGGTATCGATACCGGCCTCTTGAAGTTGACCCTAGGAAGCTGACCGTTGATGGCTATCGATACGGGTCTTACGCGTATCGATACGGCTTGTAGTAAATCATTAAAAAATCAACCTTTGAATGTCTGTGTTGCTCGGTTCATGTTCGTGTTTGCTTCCTGTTGTTTGTCTCCTCACATAGGATTTAAATATAGCCTTTAGACAAGATAATATTAAACGAAAATTTTCTAGGGTTGCTAATCGGAGTGAAGCCTTAACGGGTTTCTCTTCAGTTTTCCCCGTGTAACCCATTCGATGCGGTCTGGTGGCTAGGTCGGGTCGAGGGGGTTACAACACCAGCAGCAACTATTGATCATAACATCAATATCCAAGCAATTAATCCAAACCCTTGTGCTCAAATTTCCTATCTTGTACCCCAATTTGTAATCTCTTTATTGTAAACTATTTTTTCTCAAATTGGGTTTGTGGTTGAGTGTATTTTGGGCATATTTTTCTATTGAGAGAAACATTTTATTGCCTTTGTAAATCTTTGTTCATGTGAGGGTCTCAAGATCAATATTTGGGTAGAAAGATTGATCTTTGTAAAAGGTTTCCTCCTAAGCCTAGAAAAGGGGAAAATTTCATAGTAAAATTGGTTGAAAATCCTTAGTGGTGACTAAGGTAGTGGATGTAGAGCTTATTCTAAGCTTGAACAACTATAAATCCTCTTGTCTTGATTTTTCAACTTTCCAATTTCATCCCACAACTCTTAAAATTCCAATTCACACCCCTCTTGGCATTTTCCATTCGATTGATCCACTCAACAATATGTTACTTCCTAAGATTCTTGGTAATGCATAGGCGGGTTTAGGTGTTATATTTAGTGGTATCAGAGCTTAGAGTTGCGTCTTTCTGGGTAGATCGGCCAATCGTCTTCATAGGGTTTCTAGTTTTTGTATACCCTAGATCTTAACCGTACTCCACCAAGTTGGGACTCCGATGTCGAATCGTTTCCTGTAATAAGTGCATCTAATCATTATGTCCATAATAGCTCAATCTGTACTGGCAAAAAATGTTGGTAATGTTCACCAATGATATAGATTAACGTGATGAATTTGAATATGGATAAAGAACCTGAGATGATTAATGCATCTAAAATTGAAGATCTGAATCAAATTGGGAATAAATGTTTAATTATGTGAGTTAACCGATATAAGATTACCTGTAAGGCTATTTGTTTATAATGATTATGTTTAAGAATGTTTTGACGGAAATTTGATAAAAGTATTATGAATATGAAAGAAAGATGTTTGTGAACGTGGCGTGAGCACAAATTCTATGGTGATTTTGCTATATCCGAAAGAAATAGTTACCTAAATATTACGCTAAAGGTAAGTGATATCCGTTAAAGACCTTGGTTATGTTTGATCGGCATGAAAAAAGATGTTTCCTTGAAAATGTGGCATGGTGCATCGTTATATATCATCCCTGACTGAAATTTGATGTTTACATCCTGATTCTGGATGTCGTTGTTGGAGTCAAAGAGTGCTTGTCTGAACTGTAGTTGTAGTTCTTCATTTGCAAATTGACGGTCAATGTAGAAAAGTAATTCACATTCTAGAGGATGTACTTCAAGGTTGTATGATTGACTTTTGTGGTAGTTGGGAATATTTCTTATCCTTGACTGAAACCATTTATAATAAAAGTTATGAGACAAAAGTTTGCTTGGCACCGTATGAAGTTCAGTATGGATTCAAATATTGTATTTTGATTAGTTGGTTCGAGATGTATGATTGGAAGATTTTGGGTCCAAGTCAGTCTGAGAAACTGAGGATACTGCCAGATTGATCTGTGATCGTCTGAGAGTCTTGATAAACAAGCATACTCAGATGGATAAATTTCAATAGAAGAATAAATGGAATAGCAGTTTCTGCATTTCTCTAACCATGATAAATTTTGAGGATGAAATTTCATTTTTAGAGGGAGAGAGTTGTAACACCCTAATAAAATGGTATTAAAAATAGAGAAGAAGTCAAGGAAATGAGAGATAAAAAAATGGATTTACAGCCATGAAGAATTAAACCCTTGACCTGGGGCTTTGTAAGCCTAAGGTTTAACCATCTGAGCTAAGAAATCCTTTGGTTTTAGTTTCCAACAGTTTATTTTATGTAAGCTATATTAAGTGGGTCTACCCAATATTAATTAAAACAATCAACCGATCCAGTTACCCCATGTTTTTTGGGTGTTTGTTTGAATCTGAAAGAACCCAAAAGGTTCTAAAATTCTCTCGAACATCACATTCCTCCACCGGTCATCGTCCGTTCCCATCCACCACCACGCCATGTCGTGCACCGCCACCGCCATTCTAAGTACCACCCCTTTTGAAACCCAACACTGTTGTTCAATTGCGGCCTAACATCGTTGTTTGTCGTGAAATCCGGATTGAAGTCGGAAGAAAACCAATTGTCCTCTGTTATTTTTGTTTTTGTCATTATTCGGTGTTGTGGCTCGAATCCAAGGCCGCCACCGTCCTCAACAGGTCAAGCCGAGAAAAACCCTGGTTACCAATCACCCAACCGGCACCGACAGAGGTCTCCCCGGAGCCACACCAGTTCGATTAGTTTTTGGGTCGTTTTTGTAAGTTTAAGTGAGTTTTGATTTAATACCATTAGCTTTTTGCTGCGAGTTGTTGAGATTTGGAAAATTTTAATCATTTTGGGTGTCTTTCGTTGATTCTAGGCTGCGCATGGAGTACACGCTTCGTCCAAGGTGATTTTCGGTCGCCTTGGACGGTGGCCATGTTAAACCAGTTCTTAACCAATTCTAAACCAGCCCTGAACTGGTCCAGCCTCCTGAGCGAAGCAAGTTTAGACTTGAATCAACTATATCAGACCAGGCCTGATAATGGTATTTGGCCGGCTAGTTTAAAACCCATAAGTTTTTAGTCCAGACCTAACCAGGTAACCAACCCAACCCGCCTAATTTTGATCGCCCGAGCCTGACCCGACCCGCGACCCGAGGATTTTACCTGACCCGTTGACCCAGCCCGTAACCCGATGACCTGACCCATGACCCGGCCGAGTTAACTCAATGAGTCAACCTGACTAAGTCAACTCAGTGGGTCAACCCTACCGAGTCAAATCAGTAAGTCAACTCGCTCGAGTCAACCCGGCTGACCGAAGACAATAACGTTGACCGTTGATCAGTCGATTGCTAACGTCAGCATTCATCGATGATGACATTTGCGTTGACTTAGACCAAAAAGTCAAATTTTCAAAAAAAAAAACCTATTTTATGTTTTTAGACGTCCTGAGTCCAATTTTGAAGCCATTATCGCGAAACTCTAACTGAAAAGCCTCCGAATTTGATCTTGAACCCGATTGTGCTTATGTATTTAACTATTCAATTAAGAGTAATGTGAATAAGGACTGAAATTAGAATTTGTGCAATTGAAAGTATTCACAGTTCCTTGTATCCGAGATGTTGATGGATGTCGATTTCAAGTTCGAGAGTAATCGAATTGAGTATCTTGAATCGACCGTTGTAGATTAGAGCTGAGGTAATACATTACTACCTCTTGTATGCTTTATGAAACATAGTGGTATCTGATAAATGCATGCATGATAGTGTTTAAGTGTATGGTTAATTCTATTAATGCCTAATCGATTACGGAAAAAGGTAGTAAACTAGTTATGACTAAAATGCTCAGTTAGAAAGATGGGTAGCCTAAAAGAACTTTCGAGATCCAATAATAATTGATAAGTCTGTTATACTCTAAAATTGGTTATGCTTGTTAATGATTTAACTTCTAAAATGCTAAGTTAATAAATGACAAAAATGCCCTTGAAGTGCAAGAATGACTAAAATACCCTTGACAATAAAAGTGATCTGGGAATCCACACTTGATCTGGTAAAACAACTGATTTACCTAAAAACCTCGTTTTTCTTGGAAAATTTCGGTAACAAGATTCAACCCTCTGAAAATGTAAATACTTGGATTTTCCTAAATCCTGAACAAGCCTTGGAAGACAAATTTATAGAAAACGTTTCGTATGCATGAATTAATCAAAGTGGTGTAAAGTATTGAATTGATTAGAATGACAAAAAGGATTGGAAATACTTATAAGGTTGAATTGATCAGAATGATTGTAATGACCAAAGACTAAAGTACCCTCAAGCACCAAAATTTTCCAAATTAACCGGAATGATGGATAAACATTTTAGTTCTGAAATAAATGAATTGGTTGGAAGTATCGAAATTTCCTGAATGAATGAAATATCATCGAGTACTTAAATGATTGAAATACCTACGTGGCTTGAGATAAGTGGAAGCTTGGAAAATCCTAAAATTTCTGATAGATCGCAAATGACTGTAATGCCCATATGGGTTTGAAGCCTGACTCATGTAAATTCGTCATTCTTAACACTATAACAATAATGAAAGAATACTGCATAAATACATGTTCAACCTTTCGAGGCTTGTTCCGAGATAATAAGTGATAGTGATATGTTCAGATGTATAACGCAACCAAAACTAAATATTGAACACATATAAGGTGTACCAATTTGAATTTTTGGAAAGTAATGCTTTGGTGAGATAAGTATAGTGGAATGATCTTCGAAGCCTGGCAAACCGTTAGCAATTTTCAGTGCCACAAGTCACTGACTTACCCTATCAGGGTTAAACTACGAAATTGCCTTTGAGTGTTAAAATTGACCAAAATGCCTATTTTGAGCAAAATTGACTGGAACTCTCTTGATATATTTAGAATCTTGATTGATTGTAATATACCCGAATTCCCAAAATCTATCTTGATATATCTGAATTTCCTACATAATCATGATATACCGAAATTTCTAAAAGATATTGAGGTATAGTTCCTGAACAATTGGATGAAGTCAATACCTATCAAAATCCTTCAAGTATGGTTCATGATTCTAAAGTCAGTCTAAAATGGACTATAGTTCAGTGTCTCCTTTCTATAATTAGAAAGGAGTCCTGAGTAATATATTCGACCATTTGGTGTGTCTCATGATTACATGATTAATCTTTCTGATTCGAAACGAGTCTAACCATTATGATCCCAAGTGATCATGTTATCTGAAGCAAAAACATGACTTCTGGTTCCTGATATCTGATGCAAGTATACTCGATTCTTAGTACAAGATACTTCAATTCTACTGATTAAACACATGTATGTAATCTGATTTCCTGACATACTACTACTGAATATTGATTGATCGTTGTCGTTCAAAACTGTTTTATTGGGTACTTGAATACCGATTGAATACTGTTGGCTCAGCCTTAATCAAGCTGGTAAGTCCGCCTGTATTTGGCTCCTATGCTTTGGCTAGGGTAAGTCCGCCCGTACTAGGTTCCTAGCTTCGGCTAGGGTAATTCTGCACGGGACCTAAGGTGACCCCTTAGGTCGGTACCTACTCCTATTGGGCCTAGGTTAACGCCTGTATTTGGCTCTTACGCTTCGGTTATGGTAAGTCCGCCCATACTAGGTTTCTAGCTTCGACTAGGGTAATTCTGCCGGGGACCTAAGGTAACACCTTAGGTCAGTACCCATGCCCATTAGGCCTGGGTTAACTCTTGTATAGATGCAGTTCTGGGGAATTGCATATTGGAGTACGGTTGGAGGGTAGTTAGGCTAATACCAAATTTTCCTGCCTCTTTCTTTGCCTCTGTCAAAATTTTACAGTTGTTTGAAATCTTCTATTTATCTTTCTCGATCTGTAACTGTTGGGACTCACCAAACTCTCTGGCTCAATTCATGTAAAATATCTATCATGTGTGATTCCTCTGAGTGTAGAAAGCTAGATTGATACTCAGAAGTTCATGTATTGATTAATCATGATGCCATGATTGATACTTCAGTTTCATCCTTTGACTTATACATGTATGTGCTTACATCATCTTTTGGTAGTTTTGTATTACTGAGCTTTTTCAAGCTCATGTTGCTTTACCATCGCAGGTTAGAAGAAATCCATCATGGTGTAGTGATCGACATCAGTGTTAGAGTTTTCTCAGCGTTGCTTTTGGAGTACAGTACCGACATAGTGGGCATTTATGACGCCTATTGTTTTGTACTAGTGTTTGTGATATGCTTTGCGAACTACTGTTCTACGTTTACATGATTTTTTGAAATGATATTTTATACATATGTTTGTTATACAGTTTTAATCTATTTAAAGAAGAATTTTATACGGGTTTTTACTGTGGGTCGCTCTTTTGACCCTAATGTGACTTCTTAGGATCCGTGGTAACGCATAGGCGGGTCTAAGGGGTTACAAATCTCTTCAGAATGTAGTGTTAAGATTTGTCACAAATAATAATATTAATTGAATTAAAATTCAATTAATTTTTTAATGAGTTTAGTTTGGTTAGTATACAATTGATAACATGATATAACAACCAAGAGATTTAAAAATCAGCATGTTTAAACACTTCATATTATGCTCGTAAACAAACTGAACGTTCATCGAACCGTTCAGCGACAAGTTTGTTTATGTTCTTTTATTTATTAAACGAACGAGTATGAACAAGATTTATGCTCGTTTAGTTAAATGAACGAACACGAACAAAGAGCTCGTTCGTTCATTTACGTTTGGTAATCCATTCGTTTGAATTTATTCACATATGTCTATGTATATTTATTATTTTTCATAACAAAAGTATTATATTTAAAAAATTTAAAATATATATTAAACATATTAAATAAAAATAAACAATACTCAATGTACGAGACTTCAGAATTCTTAAGAAAAAAACCCTAGACTTTTTGTAACACCCCCTTCCCGGTCTAGGAGAGAACCGAGTCGAAAGGGTGTTATCAGGAACTAAACAGTGATTATTCTTTAGACTTTCTAAAAGTTAGGGATCAATTCGAAATTTATTTGACAATATGAGACCCTCTTTTTATTCTTAATTGTTTCATGACAAGGTAAAATCCAACACCGGAACATTATACATACAAAACTTAATCAGATGCAGGTTATTCAATTTGATTCGTTAGAATTGATGACTAAAATGTAAAACTTCAAGGATGATCAGGTTCCATAACTGATTTACCTAATCCCGTTTCGAAACACCATGAGCTGTTTCGAAACGGATACACAAAAATCATTCATATTGACCCTAACTGCTAGTCCGTTTCGGAACAGGCTGACCTGTATCGAAACGGGTTGACTAAGGTTGACTTTGACTTGACCGTTTCGAGCCCCGTTTCGAAATATGGGCCTCCAGTGGCAAATCCGTTTCGATACTTGTTTCGGTACAGGGGTCGACAGTAGCAAAAGTGTTCCGAAACGGCATTACTTCGTTTCGGAACGCCCTAACTCACAGGCTTAACTTTGGGCAACTGTATCGAAACGCCATCACCCGTTTCGATACGGTGGCCTGTAGAGACAGATTTTTGTCTGGTTTTTATAGCTTTTACCATACCAAACCTTGTCCGATTTAGACGAAACTTTATACGCAACTTACCCTTGCCATTATCTACCAGCATGCAAATTTTCATGGTCATACCAATTCGTTTACTCCCTTTTTACTATTATACAAAAACATGATTTAAGCTAGTTTAGCAAAAGTCTAAATAGACATACTTAATCCTTAAAGCTAATACAAAATGGACAAGCCATTGCCACAACAAAAGAGCATGATGACTAGGTTAGCTACCTTGCCACTTTCCTAGGAGTTATATTATAAATACATTACTAGATTTTGAAGTAGTGACTTGTCTTGCAACCGATCTGATTCTTCTCGAACAACCCTTAACCTGAGAATGCATGAAAGTAGACACATTAGGCACTCAATGCCTAGTGAGGTAATCATACGACAATATTAAAAGGATGACAGAGATACTATAATTTATAATCTCATGCTATCTTTTAAAATACTTAATTAAAACACATGGTGAATTAATATAATTCTTAAACAAACATAATTTTCCCTTGGATGGACTTAAAATCACGGATACAAGAATTCCCCGCCTCGCCAAAACATAAATGGTCTTATTTCCTCCGCCTCGCCAAATGACCAATAACAACACATCCCTCCGCCTCACCAATCATCATAGGCCGTAGCCTTAGGACCGTAGTCCACTCGTACACTGAGCTCATGAATTCTATGGCATGCCAATTGTATCCTGAGTTAATCCAATCCAAGGCATAACATACTTATATCTTCCAATGATTCTTAAAAGATCAATGACATGATGAAGTTCCATAGTTTTGATGTAGCCAATAAGTCTTATACGTATTCTTAACATTAGAGTTTCATAACAATGCATAAAACAATGACCATGTACACTAGCTATAATCAATGCTTAATTGATGACTTACCGACACTTACCCAAGTGTCCGAATCCTTATCTGATGCTTTCGCCTCAATAGCAATGTTTAGCGAAATGAACTAAAATAACAAATAATGATCCGGGAAGGCATTTCGCCTAACCCGAGACTCCAATTACACTCACCTTAATAATCTGAAACTTCAAGGCTCTCGGATGGAAATCCCTTTGCTCCTAGCTTGTGATGGAGATGGTGTAGCTTCTATTTCCTCTCCTTGAGCTAGGAAATATTAGCAGAAGATTATTAGAATCGATATTTCAATATCGAAATCTATATAAAAATTTCACTATCAATATCCGATTCAACATGAATAACTTATTGAAATATCTAGGGATGAACTAAACCCTAACCTAAGATTAAGGTTGATTACACCATAGAATCTATTAACCGACTAAGGAATATAGCTTACCCGATTGTTAGCAACGATTCGATATCAACAAAATCAAGAAATTGCAAAACTTGGAACTCCTCCAATGGAGGTGTGTGCTTAGGTGAGGATGAAGAAGATGGTGAGGTGCTTGCTTAGGATAATTTCGGTGGTTCTCCAAAATCCCTTTTCAATTTCTAATTTAATTTGGAAGCTTTCCTTCATTTGAAGGAAAACAATCTGAAGACTCCACGTATGGAGAGCCTTAATTCAAAGTGGTCCATTTACTTAATTGGTCCCTCACTTTCCTTATTTTCATAGATTTGACCCTTACTTCTTAATTTTTACAATCTAGTCACTAAATGCTTAATGTTGCATATTAAGACTTAATTTAATGCTCTAAAGCCTGATTAATATTCGATAGCAATAATTAGCTAGCCAGTGGAACCTCTAAAGCTTCATCAAACTAAAAATTTCCGATCGCCGAAATGAATTCCGAATAGGCCGACTTTTGGGGTGTTACAACTCTCCCCCCTAAAAATATCCGTCCTCGAATTTTACCTGAACCGAAGATATGCGAATATTGTTGCCTTATAGCTTCTTCGGACTCCCAAGTGGCTTCCTTAACTCTGTGACTTCTCCAAAGTACTTTAACTAAAGGTAAAGTTTTGTTATGAAGCCTTTTTACTTCTTTAGCAAGAATTTGCACAGGTTCTTCTTCATAGGACAAGTCTGGCCTAAGTTCCACAGATTCAGGTTCCACAATGTGTGAAGGGTCAGACTGGTACTTTTGAAGCATTGATACTTGGAAGACATCATGGATTTTATTTAACTCTGAAGGCAGAAGAAGCCGATATGCCACCGGGCTGACCTTTTCTACAATTTCAAAAGGTCCAATGAAACGAGGGCTCAATTTCCCTTCTTACCAAACCTCAAGACTTTCTTCCACGGTGATACTTTAAGAAAGGCTTTTTCACCAACTTCATATTGAATGTCTCTTCTTTTAAGATCAGCGTAAGCTTTTTGCCAATCAAAGGCAGTCTTGAGACGATCATGAATGATAGCAACTCGTTCTTTAGTCTCACGAAGCAACTCAGGGCCCAACACCTTTCCTTCACCTAGCTCCGACCAACACAAGGGTGTTCTACAACGTCTACCATACAATTCTTCATACGGGGCCATTTGGATGGACGCTTGATAGCTATTATTATAGGCGAATTCAACAAGAGGTAAGGACTTCTCCCACGTCCCGCCGAAATCAATAATACAAGCACGAAGCATATCTTCCAAAGTCTGTATAACTCTTTCGGACTGACCATCAGTCTGGGGGTGGAAGGCTGTACTCAGATTGACTCTTGTGCTCAGGGCTCCTTGTAAGGTTCTCCAAAATCGAGATGCAAACCGAGGATCTCGATCCGAAATGATAGATTCAGGTACACCATGAAGTCGGATTACTTCCTTGACGTACAAGTCAACTAGCTTAGAAAGACCGTAATCCATTCTGATAGGTATAAAGTGAGCTGACTTTGTAAACCGGTCTACAATAACCCAAACAGCATCATGCTTGGAAGGGGTTAATGGTAGACCGTTGACAAAGTCCATGGTGATCTTTTCCCATTTCCATTTTGGTGGATTAATGGGTTGTAAAAGTCCTGTTGGAGCACCATGCTCTGCCTTAACCCGTTGACAAGTGAGGCACTTGGAGATATAATCAACAATAGCTTGCTTCATGCCTGGCCACCAATATAACTCACGTAGATCCTTGTATATTTTCACAGACCCCGGGTGAATGGAGAAAGAGCTTGAATGTGCTTCAACAAGAATGTCATTACGGAGAGTTTCATCATTTGGTACGCAAACCCGATCATGAAAGCATAAGAGTCCTTCAGCATTAATTCTGAAATCCGGGTTATCAGATAATTTAGAAACAATGGTTTGAAGCTCGGAATCTTGTTCTTGAAAATCTTTAATTCGAGAAATAATAGTATACTAAACTTGGAGTTCAGCTGCAAGACATTGGTGCTTCCGAAGTCTGAAATGAGCATTAATTGCTCGAGGAGCTACAAGAAGAAAGATAAGATAACAATGAATTATCACGCCATAATACACTTTTAGCCTTTAACTTCATGAGTAAACTTACCAGGCAAAGGTTTGCGGCTGAGTGCATCAGCTACAATGTTGGCCTTCCCTGGATGGTAATCAATGACTAAATCATAGTCCTTAAGAAGTTCCATCCATCTCCGCTGCCGCAAATTTAACTCCTTCTGCGTCAACAAATACTTGAGGCTTTTGTGATCAGTGAAAAGATAGCATTTCTCTCCGTAGAGGTAATGCCTCCAAATTTTCAATGCAAAAACAACTGCGGCCAATTCTAGATCATGGGTGGGATAGTTCATTTCATGGGGCTTAAGTTGTCTTGAAGCGTAAGCAATAACCTTACCTTCTTGCATTAATACACACCCTAACCCAAGATGCGAAGCATCACTATAAACAATATAGTCTTTTCCAGACTCAGGTTGGGTCAGGACAGGTGCATGGGTTAAGACTTGTTTCAGTTGATCAAAGCTTAGCTGCTGGTCTTCAGTCCATACAAAAGGTGCCTTCTTCCGCAACAATTTTGTCAAAGGAGCAGCTAACATAGAAAATCCTTTCACGAACCTACGGTAATATCCCGCAAGCCCAAGAAAACTTCTAACTTCCCCTACATTCTTAGGCGGGTGCCAATCTACCACAGCTTGTATTTTCTTCGGGTCCACCTGAATGCCCGAAGCTGATACAACATGCCCCAAAAAGGCTATTTCGGTGAGCCAGAACTCACACTTAGAAAACTTTGCGTACAACTGCTTCTCCCTTAGAGTTTGAAGTACAATTCGAAGATGATCTTGATGTTCCGCTTCATTCTTTGAATAAATCAAAATGTCATCTATGAATACAACAACGAACTTATCAAGATAGGGCCTGAACACTCGATTCATTAAATCCATGAAAGCTGCAGAGGCATTCGTCAATCCGAAAGGCATTACTAAAAATTCGTAATGTCCATATCTTGTACGAAATGTTGTTTTGGGCACGTCACACTCCTTGACTTTCATCTGATAGTATCCTCATCTTAGATCAATCTTAGAGAACACGGAAGCATCCTTTAACTGATCAAATAAATCATCTATCCTCGGCAGAGGGTACTTATTCTTGATGGTAACTTTGTTTAGTTGCCTGTAATCAATGCATAAGCGCATCGAACCATCCTTCTTCTTAACAAAAAGAACCGGAGCTCCCCAGGGTGAAAAGCTAGGCCGAACAAAACCCTTATTCATAAGGTCTTGAATTTGGGCTTTTAACTCCTTTAATTCCATAGCTGCCATTCTATAAGGTGCAATAGAGACTGGTGCAGTCCCAGGTTGTACTTCAATACCAAATTCCACTTCGCGGGTTGGGGGCAATCTCGGAAGCTCATCAGGAAAGACATCCAAGAATTCATTCACCGTATCAATGTCATTAATCTGAGGTTCATTCTTGGATTCGATGGTCAAAGTGCACAACGTAGAGTTCTGAGATTCCATCAGTGTTATTCTTTCCTTGCCCAATCCCCGAAGATACAACTTTCGCTTGCCACAGTCTACCCACGCTTGATGTTTACCAAGCCAATCCATACCTAGAATTGCATCAAACTCAAGGATTGGAAAGACCAAGAAATCTGCAGGGAACGGAATTCCTTGAATCGTGATTGGGCAATTCTTACACACTAGGTTTAAAACAACACAGTCGCCCAAGGGATTTGTTACAGAAACCTTTGTTACTAAAGATTCACTAGACATTTTATGCTTCCTAACCAACTCCAGGCTTATGAAAGAGTGTGTAGATCCATGATCAATTAATACATACAAAGAATGTGAATATAACATAACAGTATCTGCTATGACATCAGGCTCGTCATCCTCTTCACGACTCCTAACATGATACATTTGTGTAGAAGCTTTCGACTCTTGTTTGTTGTTCTGTTTCCCAGATCCGCCTGGCCTTCCTGAAGTTCCTAACTGCACTTGCCTCGATCCTTTTCCCCGAAAGGACTGAGCAGGCGATGAAGTATCCCCATGCATAGCAACAGACTTTGATGGATTCTGAGGACAGTCCCTAATAAAATGTCCCTGCTCTCCACAGAAGAAACATGCTCCCGTCTGCTTGCGACATTGCCCTACTACGTGTCGCTTTTGACAAAAGTTACAAACTGGATGTTGGACACCTCGATTAGAACCTCCAGTACTCTCCACAGAGGTCGCCTTGGACCAAGATTGAGTAATAGTCTGTGGTCTCTCAATATTCCCTGTACGGGAAGGCTACGAGTATGAGGTTTGCTTCGAGCCCTGATATTTCCCTTTCTTGTTCCATTTGGGAGGTCGGGAATCGCTCCACGCTCTCTTCTCATATCTGTTAGACATATTTCCCCTCTGGATTCTCTGTGCAGCTTCGGTCGCCGTCACTCGATTCACCAAATCTTGGAAATTGGTGATTCCCAGAGCAGTAAACATAGGCCTCAATTCATCACTCAACCCAGCAATGAACATTCGAAACTTGTCCTCTTCTTTCTTTATGAATTCGGCTCCATATCGACAGTACTTACAGAAGTCATGGATGTACTGCTCAATTGGTTTCCCTCCTTGTTTCAGATGAAGAAAGATACTCCGCCTCTCCGCGACATAGTACTCGCTAATGTACTTATTTTGGAATTCCTTAAGAAAGAATTCCCAGGTGACTGATTCTTCCAGGACTGTAAGAATGGTAGTCTCCCACCACATCAAAGCTTCATCAGTCAATAAAGCTATGGCACACTCCAGCTTATGTTCATCGGAACACTGCAGTTGTTTATTCAAGATGCGGAGAGTGTTATCCAACCAATATTCAGCTATTTCCGGGTTATCATCATCTTGCCCCGTGAAGTAATAAGCCCACAATGAAGCCAATTTGTCCACAGGGGCTCTAACGTACTGAGCGACAGGGGGAATAGGCTGAACTGGTGGTGTCGCTTGCATTGCGGTCATAAACTGCTTAAACATATTGGCCATGTTTTGATAGCATTCGGCCTGAGCAGTAGGTGCTACAGGCTCAGCAACCTACTCAGGGAGATCCTGTGGTTGCGGTGGGTTTGGAGGATTCCCTCCTCCAACCTTCTCTCCATGAGTCGAGGAGACAGCAGTTTGCTCATCTACGTGAGCTTCATTCATCGCAGACATATCTATATGAAAAATCGGATTAGTAGACAAGTCATAGTTTACACGAAATAGAACTCCTAGTGGCAAGGTAACATAATAAACAATACAAGCATGCATATGTTTAGTCCAGAACCGACTAAACTCTAGCTCTGATACCACAATTGTAACACCCCATTCCCGGTCTAGGAGAGAACCGAGTCGAAAGGGTGTTATCGGGAACTAAACAGTGATTATTCTTTAGACTTTGTAAAAGTTAGGGATCAATTCGAAATTTATTTGACAATATGAGACCCTCTTTTTATTCTTAATTGTTTCATGACAAGGTGAAATCCAACACCGGAAGATTATACATACAAAACTTAATCAGATGCAGGTTATTCAATTTGATTCGTTAGAATTGATGACTAAAATGTAAAACTTCAAGGATGATCAGGTTCCATAACTGATTTACCTAATCCCGTTTCGAAACACCATGAGTTGTTTCGAAACGGATACACAAAAATCATTCATATTGACCCTAACTGCTAGTCCGTTTTGGAACAGGTTGACTTGTATCGGAACGAGTTGACTAAGGTTGACTTTGACTTGACCGTTTCGAGCCCTGTTTCGAAACACGGGCCTCCAGTGGCAAATCCGTTTCGATACTTGTTTCAGTACAGGGGTCGACAGTAGCAAAAGTGTTCCGAAACGGCATTACTTCGTTTCAGAACGCCCTAACTCACAGGCTTAACTTTAGGCAACTGTATCGAAACGCCATCACCCGTTTCGATACGGTGACCTGTAGAGACAGATTTTTATCTGGTTTTTATAGCTTTTACCATACCAAACCTTGTCCGATTTAGACAAAACTTTATAAGCAACTTACCCTTGCCATTATCTACCAGCATGCAAATTTTCATGGTCATACCAATTCGTTTACTCCATTTTTACTATTATACCAAAACATGATTTAAGCTAGTTTAGCAAAAGTCTAAATAGACATACTTAAGCCTTAAAGCTAATACAAAATGGACAAGCCATTGCCACAACAAAAGAGCATGATGACTAGGTTAGCTACCTTGCCACTTTCCTAGGAGTTATATTATAAATACATTACTAGATTTTGAAGCAGTGACTTGTCTTGCAACCGATCTGATTCTTCTCGAACAACCCTTAACCTGAGAATGCATGAAAGTAGACACATTAGGCACTCAATGCCTAGTGAGGTAATCATACGACAATATTAAAAAGATGACAGAGATACTATAATTTATAATCTCATGCTACCTTTTAAAATACTTAATTAAAACACATGGTGAATTAATATAATTCTTAAACAAACATAATGTTCCCTTGGATGGACTTAAAATCACGGATACACGAATTCCCCGCCTCGCCAAAACATAAATGGTCTTATTTCCTCCGCCTCGCCAAATGACCAATAACAACACATCCCTCCACCTCACCAATCAACATAGGCCGTAGCCTTAGGACCGTAGTCCACCCGTACATTGAGCTCATGAATTCTATGGAATGCCAATTGTATCCTGAGTTAATCCAATCCAAGGCATAACATACTTATATCTTCCAATGATTCTTAAAAGATCAATGACATGATGAAGTTCCATAATTTTGATGTAGCCAATAAGTCTTATACGTATTCTTAACATTAGAGTTTCATAACAATGCATAAAACAATGACCATGTACACTAGCTATAATTAATGCTTAATTGATGACTTACCGACACTTACCCAAGTGTCCGAATCCTTCTCCGATGCTTTCGCCTCAATAGCAATGTTTAGCAAAATGATCTAAAATAACAAATAATGATCCGGGAAGGCATTTCGCCTAACCCGAGACTCCAATTACACTCACCTTAATAATCCGAAGCTTCAAGGCTCTCGGATGGAAATCCCTTTACTCCTAGCTTGTGATGGAGATGGTGTAGCTTCTATTTCCTCTCCTTGAGCTAGGAAATATTAGCAGAAGATTATTAGAATCGATATTTCAATATCGAAATCAATATAACAATTTCACTATCAATATCTGATTCAACATGAATAACTTATTGAAATATCTAGGGATGAACTAAACCCTAACCTAAGATTAAGGTTGATTAAATCATAGAATCTATTAACCGACTAAGGAATATAGCTTACCCGATTGTTAGCAACGATTCGATATCGGCAAAATCAAGAAATTGCAAAACTTGGAACTTCTCCAATGGAGGTGTGTGCTTAGGTGAGGATGAAGAAGATGGTAAGGTGCTTGCTTAGGATAATTTCGGTGGTTCTCCAAAATCCCTTTTCAATTTCTAATTTAATTTGGAAGCTTTCCTTCATTTGAAGGAAAACAATCTGAAGACTCCACGTATGGAGAGCCTTAATTCAAAGTGGTCCATTTACTTAATTGGTCCCGCACTTTCCTTATTTTCATAGATTTAACCCTTACTTCTTAATTTTTACAATCTAGTCACTAAATGCTTAATGTTGCATATTAAGACTTAATTTAATGCTCTAAAGCCTGATTAATATTCGATAGCAATAATTAGCTAGCCAGTGGAACCTCTAAAGCTTCATCAAACTAAAAATTTCCGATCGCCGAAATGAATTCCGACTAGGCCGACTTTTTGGGTGTTACACTTTTCATCTTTAGGCTTGTAAACGAATCGACTAAACCCTACTTATGTTCTTTTATGTTAGTTTGTGTTGGTTTGCGTTCGTTTATCATTTTAATGAATGAACACGAACAAACTACATTCTTTAATGAACGAACACGGATAAGAAATTATATCCGTTTAGTTGTTCATGTTCATTTGGTTAAAAATAAACGAACATACAAGAACATACTCTATTTTATGTTCGTGTGGTTCTTTTACCGATATACTTAGTATTCTTTAATATATTAGTGGAAAAAATTTAGATGATATAAATATTATATCAGACTATATATTAAAAGAATCTAATCAACTTTTAATACATAGTTTTAATAGAAAGGTATCTCATAAATATTTGTCCAGTTGGTCAAGTTGCTCATCTTTGTTCCATCATTTTTTTAGGTCATGGATTCTAGACCCATTAGGAACACTTTCCTTCTTTTCCCTAGAGTCTTCTTCCCCTCCTCTCAAGATAGGATTAGGATTAGATTTAAAATTTGTAAAAAAAATTCCAAATCTGATGGCTGGAAATTATTAATTAATATTTAGAACTTAATCAAAGGGATGCGTCAAATTACCAAAAAGTCATACTTATGGCCAATAATTTACTTTATTAGTTTTTTTAAAAGATAAAACAATTTTATATAAAAAGCATTATCATTTATAATGTGCGTCATAATGATGTGCTCTAAGTGTACAACATGTTTGGATCTCATCTCATAAAAACATTTGATTTAGTCACTTATTTTTCTAGGGTGATTCTAGCGTTAGAACCTTTAAAATTAGGTTAATCTTAGGTCTTCCAGTAATATCGGTAGCCGATACCTACGAAATTTGTTATGATACAGTTACCTAATTTGTTACAGTATGTGTAAGAAAAATGGTAGTTATTGAAAAGCTTATCATGGTAGTAAATTTTGAAACTACCTTATCTCTTAAAGGATTACTCTATATATTACAAAAAGCGTAAGCAATTTTGTACCTACAACATATCTCACCTCACCTACGTAATTCGTTACAAACTATATAGTAAAGAAGGTAACTACCGAATTTGTTACCCCATTTCTCCAAATCTTAAACCAACCCGACTTATGATAAGAAATTTTGTAGCTACCTTATCTATTAAAGAATTACCCTTAAATTATAAAAACGTGTAAGAAATTTCATACCTACAACATATCGCAACCCACCTACGTAATTCGTTACACATATTATAGTAGATGAGGTAACTACCGAATTTAGTACCCCATTTCTCCAAATCGTAAACCAACCTAACTAATGGTAAGAAATTTTGTAGCTACTTTAACTCTTAAAGGATTACCTTATATGTTAAAAAACACGTAAGAAAATTTGTACCTACAACATATATCACCTCACCTACGTAATTCATTACAAAATATATAGTAAAAAAATGTAATTACCGAATTTATTACCCCATATGTCCTAATCTTAAACCAACCCAATTTATGGTAAGGAATTTTGTAGCTATCTTATCTCTTAAAGGATTACCCTATATGTTACAATATGTGTACGAAATTTTGTACCTACAACATATCTCACCTAACTTACGTAATTCGTTACAAAATATATAGTAAAGAAGGTAACTACCAAATTTATTACTCCATATGTCATAATCTTAAACCAACCCAACTTACGATAAGGAATTTTGTAGATACCCCATCTCTTAAAAGATAACCCTATATGTTATAAAACACGTAAGAAACTTCGTACCTACAACATATTTCACCTCACCTACCTAATTCGTTACAAAATATATAGTAAAGAATGTAACTACTGAATTTATTACCCCATATGTCCTAATCTTAAACCAACACAACTTATGGTAAGGAATTTTGTAGCTACCTCATCTCTTAAAAGATTACCATATATGTTACAAAAAGCGTAAGAAATTTCGTTCCTACAACATATCGCACCCCACCTACGCAATTCATTACACAATATATAGTAAATGAGGTAACTACCGAATTTAGTACCCCATTTCTCCAAATCGTAAACCAACCCAACTAATGGTAAGGAATTTTGTAACTACCTTATCTCTTAAAGAATTACCCTATATGTTACAAAACGCGTAAGAAATTTCGTACCTACAACATATCTCACCTCACCTACCTAATTCTTTACACAATATATAGTAAATGAGGTAACTACCGAATTTATTACTCCATATGTCTTATCTTAAACCAACCCAACTTATGTTAAGGAATTTTGTAGCTACCTATCTCTTAAAGGATTACTCTTTAATTATAAAAACGCGTAAGAAATTTCGTACCTACAATATATATCACCCCACCTACGTAATTCGTTACACATATTATAGTAAATGAGGTAACTACCGAATTTATTACCCTATTTCTCCAAATCTTAAACCAAGGCAACTTATGTTATGGAATTTTGTAGCTACCTTATATATTAAAGGATTACACTTTATGTTAGAAAACGCATGAGAAATGTGATACCTGCAACATATATCATTTAACCTACGTAATTCGTTGCGGAATTTATAGTAAATGATGTATCTACCGAATTTTTACCCTATATCGGTAAATTCTTGGTGCATATGTACTGTTCATGGGGTATCGGTATTGTTCATCAATACCGATTCTATTACAATTAGAGGGTTTTAATTTTGAGATACCGATTTACCGGTTCCACCTTTACCTTTCTTTTCTTTTCTTTTTTTCCCCTTTTTCCCATCAACGACTCAAATCGATTTGGCCTAGATCTAACGGTAGTACCGATGCGACCTAAGATTAACCTAATTTTAAGGGTCCTAACGTTAGAATCACCCTATTTTTTAAGATGATGGCTCCTTTTTCAATAAAATAAGTACAAAATTTTACTTGAAAATTGCTTGCGACATTCGCGTATCTTATTCTGATTTTGCTTTTTTTAAAAGATAAAATATTATAAATTAAAATTTATTAAATTGTGCATATATTACTGTTAGCATAAAGCATGGTGTAGTAAAAGTGTACTAAGCTTCATAAGCTCAAAGTTCGAAATTATTATTTTCGTTTGCAGGTCAGTAGGTTGCATGTTTCTTGGAGGAGTATCATCGGTGTAGAATTTCAGCGCATCGTCTCATTAGAGTGCAATACTTAGATTTATTGTGCTACGTATTCGTAGGACCCCTATTATTTTGTATTGTAACTCGCGTTTTGAATTTCTAGTGGTTTGGGTCGAATGTTAATATTTTTAATTAAATTGAAGCTCCCATGTAAAACGTTTGAAAATACTTATCTATACTTTAATGTTTGAACTTGATGAATTTCAGGTATCGTTTTATGTTTGGGCTAAATTAAGTTAAAAATTTTATGGTTATGAGTTGGGCTTGGGCTGAAATATGACATCCGAATTTAAAATATTACAAAAAAAATAATAGTTTATTTTTAAGGTTCTCTTAATCTCAGTCTCTTCTCCCACGTGAATCTTGATATTGCAAGAATTTTAGAGAATTATCGACAAAAAATTGAGCCAGCTAGATAATGATGATTTTTCTCTAAAAAAGTTAATTTTTTTGAACTAGTTTATAGAGTAGTTTATATGTGTTTCTCTTTTTTTTTTTAAATAAGGGTTCTTTGTTTTTTCGTCTTCTATTAATCTTTGTTTCATAAGAGAGAATTTGCATACTAAAATTATTTTGGAATAGAAAGATTGATTTTGATATGATTTGGTTATGTTATAATTAGTGTTGTATTTAGGTTAAGAAACGATTTCTATGATTATATTTTTATCCTAAGCAAAAGAAAATGTAGCAACAGAAAGAAGTACTAATAGGTTCTGTCTTTGATATTATGATATTGTTTGTTTGTTTTTTTTGTCACAATCTTTGTTATTGTTTAGTTTTATGATTATTTTTTGTGATCAAAGGGGGAACTAACTTCAATTAAAATAAAAGGGGCTCAACCCCATGCACATAGTGTGCAGGATACAGAAAACAACACCATACATAAATCACGAGGAAAACAAGCGGCATGAGATAATATCCATGCAAAGCCGAGCAATGTAGAGGGAGTACAACTTAACAGAGGCAAAGAGTCTATCCTGATCAGGGGCACCCAGGCCCACAGAGTAGAGCAAACGCTTATCAAAGCGAAAGAAACACCCGCCACAAGAAAGCCTCAAATCAGAAAGGGCGTAAAAGAAATTTGTGTTCGTCTCGGAGAGCTCCATCCGGAGGCAGGCTCCCAATCTCATAGTGAGATTGGGCCTTGTCACCAAAATCGCTGGAATACTACACCCTAACTGATCTGGCTTAGCTAAGAAGACGATCAGTCTAAAACTCGAATAAATAAGATAGATATCAAGATCTTCCAAAGACTGGATCCACATCAATCGTATCTCAACAGGAGAGCAAAAGCCACCCGGATTCCATTCGAATCTAAAAATCTTCAAAATTCGGATCTCCTTCTCTTTCCAAGTTCCAACAGATATCCAAATCTCATGGAATAAGGGGATGTTTGGCTTAAAAAGGAAAGTTCTTGAACAATGAGCTGGAAAGGCCCAAGAGCCAAGGTCAACTCTTACAAAAAGATGAAAAAAGCCTGAAACCACGAGATATGATGGAACTGCCCCTGTCATCATACCCTTCTCCCTATGAGAACCGGTATTCAACGTCGACACAGAATCTGGCCCCTTTTCGGCAGGCAGACCGTTGTTGGGACCGTCTCCGAGGAGCAACGCCGCCAACAGCGCGGTGTCGTCGAAATCGAAGCTGGCCGCCCTTCCTCTGTTCTGCAAGGGTCGATCGGGCCAACACCCATCACCCAAAACTCCTCCGGTAGCCGTAGCCCACAAAGATTTCCGGCCACCGATCTGTTCAGAATCAAACCACTGAAAAGGAAAATAGAAAACCAGTAGTTATTTGAGTTTCGGAACGAAAGGTTTCCAACGTTCGAACCACGCGTGGAGGTGAAATTTCGCAGTTTTCGGGGTCGAGTCAGGCCACGGATAGAGAGAGACGCCGGGATCCGAAACCATGTAGCGAACGATGGAGCCCTTTTCCCCACTCACCAGCACTCCCAGCGAGACCCAGAAAAGCTTGCTCACCGGTCGCGACGGGACTGAACTAGGGGATCTCCAAACCACCTTCTAGCACAGCTCAACTACCCACTGCGAAGCCGACGATGGAGCTGAGGGAGGAAGATCCCGCTCCTGAGCCTGCCAAGCGATCAGAACTTGCAGTGATTGAGGCAAGAGAATGAAAGAGGGAGACCTGTGATTCCAGTTCGCACGGCCGAAGAGGTTCGTTTTTTTTAGTTTTATGATTTTTTTACTCTAGAACTCACAACTAATAATTTGTTCTTTGTTTCCGTTACTATAATAACTAAGTACGGCTTGCAGATGAATTACCTTAACAACGATATTTTATTTTTTTTTCTATTTTTTCTCACATTACTTTCGTGTTGAAACAATATTGTTTAGATGTTTATGAATTTTACTCTTAAAGCCTAATGAACTTAAGGATTAGTGGTGTAATTTTACCATTTTGAGAATATATAAACGAATATGTTCACGAACGTTAAACAAACGAGCATGACACACGATATTAAAATTTTAAATGAACACGAACCGAACATGAACACCTTAAAAAATAAAGCATTGTCCGTTCAAACTCGTTTCATTTACCCCTTAATTTTAATAGTAAAAAGTATTTTTAGAATCATAAACAAGGTCAAACAGATAGTTTCTATCAAGAAAACTGTGTTCGAAAAATACTTTACAATCCAAACGTAAAAACTAAAATTTTAAATTTTTCATTTGAAAAATGTATTTATAACCAAAATTAAAGTTGTAACCTTCATTTGTTTTTTTAAATAGTCTAAAGGTAATTATAATGTAGTATATGTTCATATATATTTTTAACCCTTTGACATTGCACACACCTTATAGATAAAACGATTGAACTCACGTCTCCTAATATGAACATCATCCGCTTTTCCACCGGAATCATTTGTTGAGTTCTTAACCTTCATTTGTTATCATATGGTTATTTATTTTACAATTTATAAACTTTTAATTTTTTATCAATACACAATTATATTATTAATACAATATTTTTGAGTTTAAAATTTTTATAACATCATGCCAATTTTTAGATAAAAATTATTTTAAAAAATTTACATTTTCTCATGACCATGTAGAATTATTACAAAATAATTTTGTTTTTAATAAATAATTTTTATCATGATTCCAATTGATGTAATTCATACATTGTAATATTAAAGAATGTATTATTATCCTATACACTGGCGGTGGAAATTAAAAGTTTCTACAAGCGCCTTAGTTTTAGGATTTAGGGGCTTAGTTTAGGGTGTAGTGTTTAGAGATTTAGATGTAGGGATTTAGAATTTAGGTATAGTGGTTAGAATTTAGGGTTTAGAAGTTAGGGTAATATGGTAAGGATTTAAGTTTTAATCTATAAACCCTAAATTATAAATTTCAACCACAATCTCTAAATTCAAAACCCATACATCTAAACCCCTAAACCCCTAAACCATACACCCTAAACTAAATTTCTAAACCCTAAAACTAAGGCGCTTGTGGAAAATTTTAGTTTACACCGTCAGTGTATCAAATAATTATCCTTATCTTCTCAAGAACTTATTTTGACAAAAAACACTAAAACACTTAAATCTTAAGCTAAAGGGTCAAATGTGATTACAAGATATTATATGTTCATTGATCTTAACCCTTAAATAACGTACACACACCGTACAGACAAACTATTCGAATCCAAGTCACATAACCATAACAACAATCTTTTTTTTTTACTTAGACCACTTTATGGATTTGATAACCACGTTATCTTGCTCTTACTAAACCAATCTTGGGCCATCTTCGAAGCAAGCTCGGGTCCATTACTCACTTGCCCTGACCACTCCTCTCAGTATCACCCAATCTATCGACTACCTCATCCCATTACCTATTTAATATCCAAAACAAAACTATTAAAAAAATACCCAAAACAAATGGATCAAGATTGGGGAAAATTAAAAACACAAACTAATGTCACCCCCCCCCCTACACACCCATAACATTTAAACCAATCACTACAATCCCCAAAACATCACCCCTCAAGTCCCAAATCCAAACATGCACAAAAAATTGACAGTTATGTTGCACGTACGGGGACCAAAAATGACGATTTACAAAATTACAACCTACAAATATAGAAAATGTAAAATAAATTTTAAAAATGTAAAAAAAATCACAAATATTCATTAGAATTCATAAGAAACAAGAAATTAAAATTTATATAAAAAATTATAATACTAAAATGTCAAGTCTCAAACGATAAACTAAATCTAAAACAATACTAAACAACAAAAATTAATCATTGTTAAAATCCTCTGATATCAAATCGCTCTTCAAATTCGGCTCATCAAGTGAGAATTTCGTAAACTCTAATATCTTACATCTCCCAAAGAATCAAATGCATCTCTACTAACATCTCACATCTTAATTTTCTCATCTTTATATTGACTAGAATTCCTTGATAAAAGATGAATGTTGTAATGGATGTAAACCAAATATTCGGCACGACTTGAATTTAACTTATTCCTCCTAAGCGGGTGGATGAATGAATAATCAGAGGAAATTCTGGGCATGTGCTAGGTGAGCGACCGCGCATGGCCCTCAAGAAAAGAGGGCCTCAAACGAGTTAAATTAAATGTTTATAAAAAAACAAAAGATTTTGATTTAATAAATTACAAGGAAAAATAAAAAATGACTTTTTTATCAGCAATAGAATGATATTATTGAATTCATACAAGTTAAAACACGACCACGAGCCTCATTAAAAACTTCCATAATCCTAAATGGAAGAAAAGAGTACTCATTGTAATGTATACAAGAGCAAACGCCAAAAAACCAAAAAAGCATGAACATAGAAACGAAACAATACACCACTAAAACCACATTGTATCACAAAAAGTCATTAATTCATAACTCGAAAACCATGATGCTCGCTTAACTCCACTTTTAACTAAAGCATATGTCAAACTGTTTGCTTCACGATACACATTATTAAAGCAAACGTCCGGTAAGGCCATACACACCTAATCAATTTGGCAAAAGCAACCCCATAATTTCTATGGCTGACGTTTCAAATTTAAAATCTATGAAACAATCACAATAGAAACGAACTCAATAATCACGAAAGTCGTCTCTCTCTATTTTGATCCGTGAAAGAGCCTCAAAGCATGACAAATAGCATGCAATTCGGCCTCATTTGAATCAAGCACGCCTAACTTACATGACAACAAAGCCAAAATCTGTCCCTTGTCGTTCCGCAACACCCCCCACATCCAGCCAAGCCCGATTTTTCCCTCACAGATCTATCAACATTAAATTTTAGCATCCCAAAATGCGGTGGACACCAACAAACACTCACTCTCGGCAGTTGTGTACTCACCCGACTATCACATAGCCATGGACATTCCCACCAACTAACTTTAGTAATCAAAGTCTGTGATGCCGACGCATGAAGCCAATATAATGAACGCAGTTTGATCATAACAAATAGTTTGTCAATTTGCATACGCTTGTCATTAAACAATAAGTCATTTCTCGCAATCCACATAGAAAAAAGTATTTTTTTTAAAAAAAAATTATATATATTTGAGATTATAAATTAAAGTCCCGTTTTAATAAACTGCATAAGGCCTCATAAACTGTTGAACTACCCCTGAGAATAAGTACTCCAATTTTTTTCATAACAAGAGGATGAAGTAATTGTCCAAGCACTTTGAAAATAAAAAATTTAGATCAATAGAGTTTCGACACTAAAATTAGTCCACCAACATTTCAAATCCAAAGAATACATCTTCCTATTAATGAGAAGCTTTCTTGTTGGATCACTCCAACCATCACATAGAATAGCTAGTCTTTTTTCTCGTTAAGTTGTTTTAATTGGTTATAAGAGTTTCTCAATATTATTTCTTTTCTGTTAGAGTAATGTAATGTGCTTTGCGATTTATTAGAACCAAGGGGCACGCAACTAGTTATGTTATGACTTGTGAAAGCCTTATGGTAATGTAAATTTCCAGCAAGATTAAAGGGGAAATCAATTGTATAAAATATTTTTCCAATTTCTTCATTTAATTGGGTCATAATATTCACATTGAATGATATAAAAAGAGGTGGCAAGTTAGATTTTTTCTTCTTAAAAGAAGAATCAATTTAGTTTCAGTTTGAGAATGACAAGGAAAAGGAACCTCTTTAGGTGTTCCTTGTTTCTTTCTCTTCTCTCATTCCTTTAACAATTTCAACATTTTAAGTTTATGGTTTTTAGGTACTTTCTTGTAAGGTGTATTCCCATCACCTAAAATTTAAAGTAAATGAGTCTTTATTCTAGTATAACTTTCATTATGAGTTTAAGAACAAATGTTACATCGATAATTTCTTCTAATAGTTTTTTTTTTATTATTTTTTTTAAACTTTGTCACAAAATTCTCTTTTTGGATGATGAAATTGACTCACTCTCACTAGCACTTCCAGTTCCACTATCAGAAAAATTAGGATCATTGTCACTTTGACTTTGAAATGCCAAATTTTAACTAATTAAACTGCTCGCATTAAAAAACAGATCAACTGACGCCTCAAATTTGCAGTAACAATAGCACACAACAAAAAAATCATAAAATTGATGAAAAAGATGTATGGATTAAGAAAAAAAATACGAGCATAACATCAAACCAAACAATACAAAAATGTGATCTCATCGGAAAGAAATGATCATTGGTTTATTCACCCTTAAACCTTAATCCAAAAATTGATGCCAACATGTAGAAATACTTGAATAATAGAGCAAGGACCTATTCCTCATTTACCAATTGAACAAAGTCGAACTTGGTCCGATTCAATTGTGAAATAATATAAAAACCTTAATCAAACCATAATCTAAATTTATTGAACACGGGATAAAAATAATTATTAAATAATAATTAATGTACTCAAAATTATTATAAAATAGTAATTACAGATAATAACAATAATAATGACGATAATAATGATGATTTTATTAGTTGAAATAACATTAAAATGATCATTTATGTTCTCAAAAGCATATTTGACATCAACGTTAAATACATAAATCTTAAACTGAAATTTTGAATAATACTTTCTACACTTTTAAAAACAATACTAAACTATTGGTGTATGAGCGTTGGAACGACACATATGGTTGTTTGTGGCTAGTTTGGTCCTTGAAGGATCCTCAAAGGTTTAAGGACAGGCTGCCCACCGGTTATGCCTTATGAGAGCTTTGGACGGGAGGTTTTCGGAGATCCTCTTTGTCCTATGTGAGGTTTTGGGGATGGAGGACATTCTACGCCACCTCCGTGATTGCTTCTTTGCGGGATCCGTGGTTTTTAATATAAGACTGCTAATTGAGTTGAGGAGCTCACAAATAGCTCGAAGATTTTAAATTAAATTTTATTGTATCAAAACAATTGGATTTTGCGTGAATGCAGTGCAGGTGTGTATACTATAACAACACAACGGTTTTAAATTAAAATTTTAATTGTGGCATAAATGTACAATTTTTTTTGACAAATCTTAATTCTAATATAATCCTAATCCTACCTAAAGGGGAGGGGAAAGAAGGGAGTGCTCCTAGTGGGTATATAACCTATGACCTGAGAAAATGTGAAGGAACAAAGATAATCATCTTAGTCAACCAGTCAAATGTGTTTGCTCAAATGTACAAAGAAAATTAAACTGAGAATGTGTTTGTAATAAAAATACAATTAGGTTTCCATAAAAGTAATTAGTCAAACAATACAAAATTAAAATTTGCTAATACACTTTTTTTAATAGTCTAAAGGTAATTACAATGTAGTATCTTTTTATAGATATTTTTTTGACTCTTTGACAATATATCAGATTAGGGTAGTTTGCTAGGGTTTGATAGAAAGGGGAAAAATTCCCTTTAGGAATCTCGGATGAACAATGTGAAAGAATCGAAATGAATGAGAGAGAAAAGAAACTTTTATTAATACCGTATTATTTTGTCAAAAGTCAAAGACTGACTATTGACTATAGTCACTATTTATACAACAAAAAACCTAAAGAAAGAACAAAAAAGAAATTAAAGAAAATAAAGAAAACACTAATAACAGAAAACCAACTGTATTCTAATAGCCCCCCCTCAAGGTGGAGCATATACATCATGTATGCCCAACTTGGAGATAAAAGATGAAAAAACAGAAGGAAGAAGAGACTTGGTAAAACAATCTGCCAGTTGGTTTTGAGAAGTAACAGGGAACAACTTGATGATTCCATTCTGAACTTTTTCACGAATGAGATGACAATCTATCTTTATATGCTTCGTTCTTTCATGGTGGACTGGATTCTCAGCTATCCTTATTGCTGACTGGTTATCACAAAACAAATGTGCAGTGTGTAAAGGAATCTGCAAATCAGACAAAAGGTAATTAAACCACTGCAATTCACATGTAACAGCAGCAATGGCTCTATATTCAGCTTCAGTAGAAGACCTAGAAACAGTGTTTTGTTTCTTAGTTTTCCATGATACTAAAGAATTTCCTATAAATATGCAAAAACCTGTTGTAGATTTTCTAGTTTCAGGGCATGAAGCCCAATCTGAATCAGAAAAAGCTTGTAATTGTAAATTGTTGTTAACAGAAAAAAATAACCCTTGCCCTGGAGATCCTTTCAAATACCGAAGAACACGATGAGCTGCCATGAGATGGACAGAAGTAGGAGCAGCAAGATGTTGAGATAATTGTTGCACAGCATAACAAATGTCAGGCCTAGTATGTGTTAAGTACAAAAGTTTGCCTACAAGCCTTCTATATGCTGTTATGTCAGTTAAAGGAGTTCCTTTAAGTTCAGCAAGCTTGGAAGTATACATGATAGGAGTGGAAACAGTCTTACATTCTAAGAATCATGTTTCTTTTAGAAGATCTAAAACATACTTTCTCTAACATAAATTTATACCAAGGTTGGATCTTGTAACTTCTAATCCAAGAAAATACTTTAGAGTCCCTAAATCTTTGATTTTAAAAATATCATGAAGAACATTTTTAATACTCTGTACTTCATCTATGTTGGGACTAGCAACAATTATATCATCAACATATATAGCAAGGGCAATAAAATCAGAATTAGAACCTTTAACTAACAAAGAGCAATCTGAACCAGTTTGTTTGAAACCTAAGGAAAGAAGAGTTTCAATTAACCTTTCATTCCACTTACGGCTAGCTTGTTTAAGGCCATACAAGCTCTTCTCCAATTTACAAACAAGACCAGGTTTAGGTGGATTAAAACCAGGGGGCAAATCCATGTAAACCTCTTCTTTTAAATGTCCATGTAGGAAGGCATTATTAATATCTAATTGATGCAAATGCCATTTTTTAGCAGCAGCAATAGCAAGAAGGGCTCTAATGGTATTAATTTTAGTAACAGGACTAAAGGTATCAAAATAGTCTATCCCTGACTGTTGAGTATACCCTTTAGCTACAAGACAGGCTTTATACCTTTCTAAAGTTCCATCAGACTTTAATTTAGTCCTAAAAACCCATTTGCAACCTACTGTACTTTTACCAGGGGAAGAGGAACAAGTTGCCAAGTTTTATTCATTTCTAAAGCTCTAATCTCTTCTTGCATTGCTTCTTTCCAACAATCATGTTTAATTGCTTGATTATAAGTCTTAGGTTCAGCTAAAATTTCAGCATTGTTAATGTAAGACTTATGAGCAGATGATATGTTATGATAAGATAAAACTTGAGCAATTTGATGAGGAGAAGTTCTTACCTTAGGTAAAAAAACATTAAAATCCTTATACTTTTCTGGGAGTTGCCTCTGTCTAGATGGACGGGTAGAAATAAATGGTTGTTGACTGGAGTCAACAGATTTAGAACTACCAGTATGAATGTTAGTTCCAACAGAATTATCAAGAATAGAAACAGAATCAGTAGTTGCATCTGAACACTGAACAGAATCATTTACAACAGATGGAACTTGATTATTAATGGGATTTAAGATTTCAGAGTTGTTCATTAAAATAACATCATCAGAAATTTGTGTATTTTCATACACAGGAAGAACAATGTCATTAGAAATTTGTTTAAAAGGAAACAAATCTTCAGAAAACGTTACATCCCTAGAAACAAAAATGCTTTTAGTTTCTAAATCAAAAACACGAAAACCTTTGGTATGTTTGGGATAACCTAAGAAAACACATTTAGAGGCACGAGGATGCATTTTTGTTTTTGGCTTAGGTAAAACAGAAACATATGCCAAGCAACCAAAAACCCTCAAATGTTTTAAATTTGGTTTTGAATTGAAAAGTAATTCAAAAGGGGTTCTATTTTCTAAAACAGGTGTTGGAGTTATGTTAATCAAAAAAGCAGAGTGCAAAATACAATCTATCCAAAAATAGAGAGGTAAACTAGCTTGAAATCTTAGAGATCTAGCAACAGTCAATATATGCTGATGCTTTCTCTCAACAGTACTGTTTTGTTGAGGTGTATAAGTGCAAGAAGTTTGATGTATGATGCCTTTATTGTTAAAAAATTCAGTCATTTCAAACTCTTTGGCATTATCACTTCTTATACACTTAACTTGTTTTGAAAACTGAACTTCAACAAAAGAACAAAAATTAGTTATAAGACTTCTAACTTCCCCTTTATTATGCATTGGAAAAATCCATAAAAATCTGGTTTTGTCATCTACTATAGTTAAAAAATAAGAATGTCCATACAAGCTCTTAATGGGAAAGGGTCCCCAAACATCCATGTGAATAAGATCAAAAGGAGCAACACTAACAGAACTACTAACAGGAAAGGAAGGCCTTTTCTGTTTGGCTAAACGACAAACTTCACATTCAGAAATATGACCTAAAGGTATATCACAGTTTATATCAGCAAAAAACTTTATCCTTCTAGAAGAAGGATGCCCTAGTCTAGCATGCCAGAGAGACACAGAATAACTAGAAGAACTATCAGCAACAAAAACATTCTTAGAAACAATATCAGAACCAACAGAACTTTCAGAGATATCATTTCTAGAAGTAACATACTTAACCACAGCATCATCAGAAACATGCTTAGACACAGCATTATCAGAAACATGCTTAGAATTTACAGAAGTAGCATGAAGAACAGAAGAATGACAAACCACATTTTCAACATTTAGATGATACAGGCCTTGAATCAACTCAGCTGTACCAATCATCTTCCACTGAAGTGTATTCTGTATGATACAACAATTATGTAAGAAAATTAAAGAATACATGTTATCTTGAACTAATTGAGAAACAGATATTAAATTGAAACCAAACTTTGGAATATGAAAAACATTTTTCAAAACCAAAGAATTCAAAACAACTGTTCCAATATGATGAACCTTAACAAGTTCATTGTTAGGAAGCTTTACAAACTTATCATATACAACATGATAATCTTTAAAAAAATTTAAATCATTGACTATGTGGTCAATAGCACCAGAGTCAATTATCCAAGAAACACTATTACAACAATGAGAAACATTATTACAAGAATGAGAAATACTAAGAACTGACTTGGAAGAAAAACCAATACCTGAATCAGAAGCCTGTTTGACATCAGAAACAAAGGCTGAGGACAAGGCATTAACCTGAGGCTGAACACTCTGATTTTGGCCAAGAACATTATGTGCAGAAACAGAAGAGGCACGTTCTTGAAGCAAAGAAACAATGCTCTCATACTGTTCTTTTGTAAAAACATGAGGATAACCAGGATTTTGATTAATACAAGACTCACTAGGAACATTGGTTTCACAAGATCCCACCTGATTAGACCTAGGAGTTTGGTATTTTGATTTATAACCTGGAGGGTAACCATGTTTTTTAAAACATTTCTCAACAGAATGACCAAATATGCCACAGAACGTACATGTAGGCTTTTTATTCCCAGAATTATTACTATACTTCTTCCCAGCAGACTCAGAATTAGAACTTCTATTTCCAGAAAACCTATTGGTATTTTGAGACTGGACACGACCAGCTAAGAAAACAGAGGAATCACAATTGATAACACTGGAACCTAGAGTTCTTTCATGCTGAATAATAAGGGCAAAAACTTCATTTATAGAAGGCAAAGGCTTCATCATAAGGATTTGGGCCTTCTGAACAGAAAAGCTATCATTCAACCCTCGCAAGAATCTAAGAACGAAATCTTGCTTTCTATATGTATTTGCATCACAACCACAATGAATTAAAGGACGAAAGTTTGAGATTTCATCCCAGAGTACCTTTAATTGCGTGTGGTAAACTGTCACTGGCATAGACCCTTGCTGAAGCGAATAGAAGTCTTGCATTAGGTCAGAAACACGAACCAGATCGCCTTGACTAAAACGATCAAATAAATCGGCCCAGAGCTCGCTTGCATTGTCGATCCATATGACACTCTGAGCAATCTCGCTGCTTAACGCGCGCTGGAGCCAAGAAAGCACCAGATTATTGCATTTCATCCAGGCAGTGTAGGAAGAATCATCCTTCTTGGGTTCTTTGATGGAGCCATCAACAAATCGAAACTTGTTCTTCGAGATTAACGACATCTTCATAGATCTCGCCCAGCCATGGTAGTTATTGCCGGTGAGGAGCGAAGACGTCAAAACCAACGCTGGGTTCTCATTGGGATGCACAAAATACTCATTATTCGGATCATCAACACGAACGGAACGTCCGTCGTTTATCTCGGAGGAGCGCGGCGGAATGGAGTCGACTGATACCATATCAGATTAGGGTAGTTTGCTAGGGTTTGATAGAAAGGGGAAAAATTCCCTTTAGGAATCTCGGATGAACAATGTGAAAGAATCGAAATGAATGAGAGAGAAAAGAAACTTTTATTAATACCGTATTATTTTGTCAAAAGTCAAAGACTGACTATTGTCTATAGTCACTATTTATACAACAAAAAACCTAAAGAAAGAACAAAAAAGAAATTAAAGAAAATAAAGAAAACACTAATAACAGAAAACCAACTGTATTCTAATACAATAGTCATGCAACCTGCAGAAATTACGATTAAACTCGGGTCTCCTAAGATGAACACCATCTGTTTTTTCACTGAGACCACTTGTTGGGTTCAACTGACACTTAGACTGTGCATAACTGCATACAACATGTATTAAATTTTATTCAACTTTCAACGATGATAATTACATTCCGTACATATTAAAATTAGGGAAAATATTTGATGTTAATATTTTCACAAACATGTCTATTTAAGCTTTAAAATTGTAATCCTTAACTTAAATCATAAACCATAAACCTTAAATTTTAATCTTAAATTCAAAACAATAAAATATAAATATATAAACTGTGAACCCTAAACTAAGCCACTGAATCTCTACAATAATTTTTATTTGTGTAAAATAAAGTTATACTGACAGACTCCAGTACATTAAATATTTTCCTTAAAAATAATAGATACAAACATTAAATTAAAAGATGAGTCTACCACGTGCGACGGACATTGCTGAACACCACTAACGATGAACATCGCTGAACACCATTAATTTTTTTTAAAATTTTTTAAAAAACTAAAGGACTAAAATTATAATTAAAATTATCTCTTAAAAAATAAAAAAATAAATTTAATAGGTACTTTATAATATTTTTTAATAGATAAGAATCAAATATACCCAACATTCCTAAACCCTAAAAAATCAATCTCTTAAAAAATAGAAATCAATTTATAATTTTTTAATAGATTAAAATCAAATATACCCAACTCTCCTAAACCTAAACCCTAACAAATTTTTTTAATAGATTAGAATCAAATAAGAACTCAAATGGTCATATTTCAAAATCAAGAAACATAGCAATTTGAAACTAAGATCTGAATTTAGCACATGGTTGATTAATGTATATAGATGAAGGTACATGTAGCAATATCGATAAGATATATGTATAAGGTAAAAAATCAATTTGCATAAATGCAGAAAATAGATAATTTTAGAGGTTGAATTTGTTAGGGTTTAGGTTTAGGAGAGTTTGATATATTTGATTCTAATCTATTAAAAAATTATAAATTGATTTCTATTTTTTAAGAGATTGATTTTGTTAGGGTTTAGGAATGTTGGGTATATTTAATTTTAATCTATTAAAAAATATTATAAAGTACCTATTAAATTTGATTTTTATTTTTTTTAAAAATAATTTTAATTATAATTTTAGTCCTTTAAATTTTTAAAATTTTTAAAAAAATTAATGGTGTTTATCGTTAGTAGTGTTCAGCAATGTTCGTCGTACGTGGTAGAATTTTCCTAAATTAAATAATCAATTCACCTCAACTAACTCGAATTAACTTGAGAACAACATAATATGTTTTTTATATTGTATAAACCAATTAGATTTTTTAATTGAAAATCCAATTAATTTTTTGGATTAAGGTTGAGAAATTGAAGTAAATATACAATGACTTAGGGTGCATGCAACTGCTGCTGGAAAGTGACGCACGAAGTGTTATCTCCAAGATCAAGTCTCTGGGCTCTGGCTGATGACTTCTCGGTTCTACGGCCTTATATTACAGATGCAAAGGCGTGGTCGCGGAGATTTACATCATGTCGCTTCATCTTCTCCGGTAGGGAAGGGAACATGGCGGCTCACGGATTGGCTCGGTTCGAGAAGGACTTCTCAGCTGACACCTTTTGGATCGAAGAAGTGCCGCCACAAATTTTGAGTTTTATTCAAGCCGGTCGAGCCCCTTTGATTTCTCACTGAAGTTTCCGGCTTTGATAATTTTGGGTTTTCCCCTTTTTCTCTTATCTCTGGCTAAGTTAACTCTCTCTCTCTCAGTTGTTAGGAGACCCAGAGCTTTCTATCCCGGTTTTTTAGTTTTGTTTTTGGTTTTGCTGTCGTGAACCTTTTGTCTCCCTTTTCAGTTTTATTCAATAAATTATTACCGGGATCGTTTATCAAAAAAAATTCTTATTTTATGCAACTAATTAAATTTTTATACTTTGAAATTTCATCAAATCATCTATTTGACTAATAATGATCCTTAATTTTAAGGAGTTTTTTTTATTACTTGGTGCCCCTATTACATCACTGTGTTTTCATATTTTAATTTAAAAAATGTAAAAATCATTAGAAACTATTTTAAAAAAGATGAAATATTATTTAAAATCATAGAAATTATTTTAAAAATTATGAAATATTCTAAACAAATATTATAAAATTATATAAATAAAAATTAGAAACTTTTGAGAAATTCAGAAAATTGTTGAGATTATAAAAATATCAAATGTCATTAAAATTATAGAAATTATTTTAAAAGTGATAAAATATTAGAAATCAGTTTAAAATCGTAAAATAAATAAAACGTACTTAAAAATATTAATTTTTTAAAGTTAAAAATGTTTAAAAATTCTAAAATACTGAGAAAATCATAAACAAAAAAACATGAGACAGAGAAAATCAATTCACAATTCAAAAGTTTTCAGAAACAAAAATGATGAAAGCGACATGTACTTATAACGTTTCTATTTTCTTTTGCTATGGGACTAATCCCCCATCACCCTCCATTTTTTGGATGAGAGGGCAGAATTCAAGTGTTGAAAGAAAACCACCAAAATAACATAACATGGGATTCATTTTCTAGATAAACGAAATCCAGCCACGGAAACTGCAAAACATGTTATTAATTCCAAGCACTAACCATAAAAAATATGCAGAAAACAACAACTATCTTCGTTTCGTATATTAACATAGTGATTTGGTACAAAAAGCAAGAAAACAACTTGTATTCATCACAAACTTCATCTTTCTTAAAGGCAAAACGATCAGATGAGCAAACTCTCCCAGGCTACTACTGTTTTACCATGTTTTAGTCACGCCTCTTCTTCTTCTTCTTCTTCTCACTCTTCTCAGCTGAATTTTTCAACTGAAACATGTAGGTTCCATTTTAGTTGGGGTATATCAGAACGACGCATAACATAACCAAGATACTAAAGAAATTAAATAGAAAGTTTAATCAGATATTCTAGCTTGACTCACCATAATTATCAGAATGCGGACAAATACAGCAACAAAATCAGTGAAAAGGGTAAGGGCATGCTTCACATAGTCCAGGTCACCCAAGTGAGCCTTCTCAATTATGTCCTGAGTGTCCACTACCATGTAACCCACAAACACCAATAGCCCAAAGTAGATCTGGAAGATGAATCACATTCAGCCCGAGGTATGTGAGACAAAGCCAAACGGAGTTTTTCAATATTCACTCACCTCAAACATAAAGAGGGCTGTGGAACCACCAAAGATGGAGGAAGCAAAATGCAACCAGAGAAGCATGGACAGGCCGGATGAAAGCAAGCCACCAAGATAAAGGTACTCTCTGCGCTTTGCTAACATAGCAGCTCCTGAAAAACATGCAAAGGCTAATGCTGTTCCCACAAATGCAGCTACCAGAACACTGTCATAATGGAAACAACACAGTACGCATAATTAATTTGTTTTCTTTATTTAATGATAGTGGAAGGAAGAAAACACATATGGTCACCCATTCAAAATGAAATTTACAGAAGTAGATAAGGGTGGAAGTAAAATAAAAATTAAGCATAACCATCCATTACTACAAAGAGGCCCCCTAACCTTTAAAAGTGTCGAGGGTATCATACGTAGTATTTCAATTTAGGTAACAACAATACCCTCAGCAATATAGATATAATTGTTAACACCATTCCAAATCTAAGTACTAAGTACTTCCATGAAAGATATATACATAAATTATACATTGAACAGTGTAAGAGAAATACCTTGGGTCAATCTGAATGGCCAAGTCAATCAGAGGACCAACTGAAGCCCCTTCAAGCACTGCGGCTGCCATCAGAAGAGAAACTCTCTTTTGCTGCAAACGTTTCACAACATATGAGTTCTAAGCATGCAGAAAGGGGAAAGGCTATACTCTATAGTATAATATTTCAAGACAAATCAAGCTAGACTCTTTACCTCTTGATAAGGAGGGATAGAGAGGAGCCAAATTATGGTTCCAAAGCACGCAAATGTTGTGAGGTAACCCCCAATGTTCCAAAGGATATGAAGATAAGCCCCAACAGCAGAGGCAACCAGTGCACAACATAAGGTCAAATAAACCTGCCAGCTAGAAACAGTTCCATTCAGATAATCAAGAAAACAAATTTCGGAAACGTACACCAAGAAAATAGATAAATTACTCATAAGAAGTAGAAAACTTTTTTATTTTTTTCAGATTCAGAACAGAAGAAAGATTGAATCCACAAACAAGTAGATGCCCGAAACCCTAAGTTACAAAATAGGGGGTATATTCAAAAGAAACGAACTGAATTGAAGATTAGATTACCCTTTTGAGATGAGTCTGAACGATGGGAGAAATCTGGCGGAAATTCTTGAGAGTATCGTGACTCCAATTGCTTCTGGATTGGGAATCAAAGAAGGCGTCCATTGTTTGTTGAGAGAGAAACTAACTGTTCGGCAGAGAGAAAGAACCCGTCTTGTATATTGTATTAAGATCGTTTACATTTGTGGTTTTAAAGGGTCAAGTTTCAGATACTTTCGCGGAAATTTTCAGATGGTTAAGGCCAGTTTAACATTAATTTTGAGAATTGCTTTTTGAAAAGAGTTTTACATTAATTTTCCTATTTTTGTGAAAAAATATTTTTAAAAAGATAAGATGATGTTTTAGATATTGTGATGTATTAATTGATACACGTAGATTTAAATTCATATTAGATTTGTTGATAAAATTTTATTAATTCTCTCTGGCTTATGCCCAGTCTATTCTCTCTGGCTTATGCCCAGGTTTTTTGTAGTTTCTTTATTCTCTTCTCTATTCATTTCGATTTCGAGAGGTTTGTCTGTAGGATTGGTTGGTTGTTTTATTGCTTCCAATGGCAACTGTGGAAGAAGTCCTGGCGGAGCTGTCCATTGAGGAAGAGGAGGAGGAATATGCCCTTGTGGTTGGGGCTGAGAGTGCAACTGAGCCGATTTCCTTTGAGTTCTGTTTCGTGGGTTCCTTTTTCACATCCAGTACTGTTAATTTTCTTTCGATGAATGCTACGTTAGCGAACGTTTGGCATCCGATTGGGGGTATTGCCATTTCAGAATTAGGGGAAGGGCGTTACCTTTTCCGTTTTTATAATTCTGTGGATGCTGATCGGGTGGAAGGAGAGGGTCCATGGTATTTTAACTTCCATCTTTTGGTAATGCACAGATTGGTGAATGGTGAGGAGTCGATGGCTGTTTCTCTCAATATTGTGGATTTCTGGGTACGTGTGAATGATTTGCCAAATGGTTTTGTTTCTGAGGCCATTGCTAAGAAGCTTGGGGATTTTATTGGGGCTTTTTTGGAGTACGATTCTAATTCTGTTTCTCTGGGGTTGAAAGGATGTATGCGCATCCGAGTTCGCGTTTCACTCCACAAGTCCCTAAAGCGTCGGAAGAAGATATTGTTGCCATCTGGAGGAAATATTTACGCTACTTTTCAGTACGAAAAACTTAAATTATTCTGCTTTCGTTGTGGTAAGTTGGGACATGGTGAGGGTTTTTGCCCGCTTCGAGTGTTAAAAGATCATCAGGATCTTCCTTTCCAATGGGATGCCTCTCTGCGTGCTCCGGTTCGACGCAGGGGGATTCTGACCAGTCCATGGCTTCGCGAGGAAGATGGTGGCAGATCGCGTATTTCTCGCCTTGATAACAGCCCTACTCTGGGAAAGGAAAATTTAAATCCCTTAAATCTTGCTAAGGAAGCCAATCACGCATTCATGAACGATTCTCCAGATTCTCAAACAGTTGGAAAGCCTATAAAACTAACGGCTACACCCAGCAGGAGTCGGGCTATGACGGGCTTTGGTCTTGGGCCTGTTATTGCAACAAATATGGGCTTGGTATGTTTTGACACAGATATGATTGCGGTGGATGAAGAGGTTCCTATTTCACATTCAGAGGGACTTAAGCGTCCGAGGAATAGCACGGGTTTTGATGGGAAAGATGTTTCTCCGTCCTTCCAAACATGTTCTCCTTCAACATCGGCCGGCCTGGATCCGCAGGCCCGCCGGGAGCCATGAAACTACTTAGTTGGAACGTCCGGGGTTTAGGGAAGCCTCGAACAGTTCGACGTCTCCAGCATTGGCTGCGGGATGTTAACCCGGCTGTGATTTTTCTTATCGAAACTAAATTGCAGCCTGATAAGATGGAGAGAGTTCGTCGAAAATGTGGGTATCCTAACGGTATTGATGTTGGGGCTCGTGGTCGTAGTGGTGGTTTGTGTTTTGCTTGGCGAAATGACTGTCAAGTTTCGCTTCATTCGTTTTTTGACCGTCATGTTGATGTGTTGATTACGAGAGATAGTGATGGTAGTCGGTGGAGGTGTACTGGTTTTTACGGGGCACCTGAAGAACAGAATATGAGAGATTCTTGGAATTTACTTCGGCAACTTGATGATTCCCCCGATGTTCCGTGGCTTGTAATAGGAGATTTCAATGAGTTACTTTTCTCTTTTGAAAAATCGGGAGGACTCTTGCGAACTCAACGTCAAATGGACGCTTTCAAATCAGCCTTAGACGATTGTTCCTTGAATGATATTGGATATCAGGGTAGATGGTTCACTTGGGAGAAGGGCAAGTTTGAGGCAACGAATATTCGTGAGAGATTGGATAGGGGGTTTCAAATGATGCTTGGTGGTCTCTTTTTCCACATTTCACGATGACGCATATGACACATTCATGGTCTGATCACTGTCCACTTTTACTTAACACATGCCCTGTATCAACTACCGTGCCGACCTGGCACTTTAAGTTTGAAGCTGCATGGCTTGTGGAAAAAACATGTGAACCAGAGGTTAAAAGGTTATGGGCTGAAGCCGAGGGTCCTTTGTTGGGCAGGCTGCGTTATGTGAGTAACGGGCTTGATTTGTGGTTCCGCCGTTTAAGAGCATCTAGGAAATTTACCACCAGAAGTTTAACCAAACGTTTGGACCAGCTTATGGAGCCAACCGAATGATGATGTTTTAGAATAGATGCTGGAAGTTAAATTAGCTCTAAACTTAGAAGCGGATAAGTCTAAACTTTTTTGGGAGCAGCGAGCTCGTGTGAACTGGCTTCGTAATGGTGATAATAATACTGCCTTCTTTCACCGTCATGCATCCAACGGAAATGCCATAATCGTATTCGAAGCCTTGCTAATGAAAATGGGGAGGTTAGCTCATCTTCTGATGATATGATGCATGTTGCCCATGACTATTTTATGTATTTATTTGCTGCGGGTAGTGTTGGTGATTCGTCCGCAATCCTTGAAGGTATTAATCGTCATGTTTCCGATATATCAAATGCTTTTTTAATGAGTTCGTATACTAAGGAGGAGGTCTTTCAAGCAATTCAGTCTATGGGTTCCCTTAAGGCTGCGGGGGAGGATGGATTAGGTGCATTATTCTACCAACGATTTTGGCATATAGTTGGAAATGATGTATCGAATTTTTGTATTGGTGTGTTGGTAGGTGAACATGATGTGCGGAGTATTAATCACACCCGTATTGCCCTCATCCCTAAAACACCAGATCCAACATCTATGGCTCAGTTCAGGCCAATTAGTCTGTGCAATGTCCTATACAAGATTGTATCTAAGATGATTGCGAATCGTCTTCAATCTATTCTTCCAGATTGTATAGATGAATCACAAAGCACTTTTGTGCTGGGACGCCTGATCTCAGATAACATTATGGTGGCTTATGAGATCCTTCATTCATTCCAACTGAAGCGCACGGGTCGATCTGGTAATTTTGCGTTAAAATTGGACATGTCAAAGGCGTATGATCGGGTTGAGTGGAGAATTATTCAGAAGGTTCTTTCGAAGATGGGTTTTGTTGAGGATTGGATTAATGTTGTTCTCCGTTGTATTTCCACGGTCACGTATTCGGTGGTTCTTAATGGTGTTGTTGGTGACAGTTTCTCACCATCTATGGGGTTGCGACAAGGTGACCCTTTAAGCCCTTTCTTGTTCTTAATTTGTAGTGAGGGCTTGTCTTCCTTACTACGGCAAGGGTGTGCTTCTAGTCAAATGAAGGGTTACCGTATTAACAGGTATGCTCCAGCTATTACTCACCTTTTATTTGCAGACGATAGCCTAATTTTTGGGGAGGCAAATATAAATGGTGCTATGAAACTTAAGCAACTTCTTTATGAGTATAGTTTGTGCTCCGGGCAAATCATTAACTACGATAAATCAGGGGTCTTCTTTTCCTCGAATGTTTCTGAGGAACATCGTAATGATGTTAAGAGAATTCTGGGGGTTGGACATTCTACTTGCCTTGAAAAATATTTGGGGCTTCCGACTATGGTTGGTAGAAACAAACGTGAGGCCTTTCAATGGTTATTTGACAGAGTGAATTCCTGGATAAAAAACTGGTGTACTCATCCCTTATCCCAGGGGGGTAAAGAGGTCTTCATCAAGTCTATTCTACAAGCCATTCCCGTGTATTCCATGAGTGTCTTTTTACTTCCTAAGACTTTGTGCAAGGAGTTAGAAAGGATTTTTGCGAAATACTGGTGGCAGAAGTCGTTCAATAAGCGTGGAATGTCTTGGTGCTCATGGGAGTTCATGTGTAAGTCTAAAGAAAATGGGGGACTAGGCTTTCGAGACTTAGCAAAATTTAATATAGCTTTACTAGCGAAGCAGGCTTGGCGTCTTTTGACTCACCCAACTTCACTGGTTAGTCGTGTCTTCAAAGCCAAGTATTACCCTGGTTCTAATTTTAAGGACTCTAGACTTGGCTCACACCCTTCTCTTATCTGGCGGAGTGTGTGGAGCTCTCGTGGTTTGCTGGAAAAGGGTATTCGATGGAGGGTTGGTGACGGCTGCCTCATTTCAATCTGGAATGATTGTTGGCTTCCGAGTTTAGTTCCCACTCGTATATCTACTTCACCAGTCTCATCTTTGATTTGGGTTTCTGATCTGATATGTCCGGCAACAAAGACTTGGAATGCTGATCTAATCTCCAGTACTTTTACTGAGACTGAAGCTGAGCTTTTTCTTAGTATCCCTCTATCTAAAGAGGGTTTGAGGGACGGCTTGGTATGGGGAGGAGATCCTACTGGGGTCTATTCTGTGCGCAGTGACTATCACTTACTCATGAATGATGTTCAAGCCACAAGTCCTGATTCGCAGTTGTTTAAACGATAGTGGGCGATCAAATGTCTCCAGAAAATTAAGATACAGGTTTGGAGATTAATTTGGCAGTTTGTTCCTACTCGCTATTGTCTTTACAATAGACGTATTGCTCCTAATCCTATATGCCCTTTGTGCAATTTAGCAAACGATTCTGTGGAACATGCTATGTGTAATTGTCTACTGCTAGTTTGGTTTGGTCTACGATGGGTATTTTTTGGCCCTTGCAGGTCAACTCCATGCCTTTCAAGGAATGGCTATCCTGGCTGTTCGATTCTTTACCAGCACAGAGGCATGTAATGGTTGTCATTACTCTATGGTCACTATGGTACGCACGAAATAAAAGAATACACGATAGAGTTCAGCAATCACATGAACAAATATGTGTGTTTATTAAATCGTATTGTAAAGAACTGGAAGCTTTGTTGCCTAAGTTGCAGGGTACTTTACCGGTTATGCATCATCAACATTGGCAGGGACTGTCTCCTCACATGGTAAAGGCCAATTTTGACGCCTCTTTTTCAGTAACCGAAAAGACTTCCTGGTCTGGGGTTGTCATACGTGACTCTGAGGGTGAGGTGCTGGGGGCTTGCCGGCGGTTCACAAAGTATGTGGCTTCGGCGTTTATGGCGGAGGCTCTCGCGGCTCTTCATGCGATTGAGCTTTTAATTGACCTTGGCTTCGAATCTGCAGTTATAGAAGGAGATACATTAACGGTAATCAAGAAACTTCAAAAACAAATTCCAGATCTTTCGGTTCTAAGCGCACTTATCTTTGATGAGAAGGTAAAGGCTAGGATGCTACGAAATTGTTGTTTTCGTTTTGTTCCGCGGGGTTCTAATCGTGTCGCCCACCTAATCGCCGGCGATTCTTCTCTGAATCAGATCGACCGGTACTGGGTGGAGAAAATCCCAAGCTCCGCCTTGCATGCAGTGGCTTCCGACCGCCAAACTCTAAATCGGGGTTAGTTCTCGATCTTTGTAGGATTGCTTTTGTGCTTTTCCGGTCTATCGTCCTGCGCCGCTCTTTCTTCCGGTCTCATCATCGAAAAATTCCTAGCGACTGCTTGTTTGTGGGAGATCGAGTTTTTCACCGACTTCGTCTTCCTTTCGTCTCTACTATGTGGTTTAGTTTCACCGTTTGATTTTCTTTTCTTTATGATTTTTTGTCTGAAAAGTGGCTTTTGAACTACTCTTTTATTTTGTCTGTTTTACTTTAATTGTTTGAATAAAGGAAGCACGGTTTGATTCAAAAAAAAGATATTGTGATGTATTTTATTATTATTATTTTATTTTATTAAATATCAATTAAGAACATATTATTTATTAATTTCACGGATAATTTTACAATAAATATCACGTACCACAATGTACCACTAAATTTCTAATTGTTTCAATATTATTATTAAACTTTTAGTTTTGTTTCACTTTGGCCACTGACTCGTTAACAACCGTTAAAAGAGTGATGTGGTTATTAAAATATTTTGTATAATAACACATTTAGTCCTCCGCTTTTACACATTTAAACAATTTAGTCCTAATTTAAAAAAAATAATAAAGTTAACCCTCATTATTTTAATTTAACCCTATTTTTAATTAGAGATATTTAATATTTTATTTTGATCCTTCAATTATAACTAATATTATCTTGTTCCTCACAATTCTAATCATACTCAATCCATCCTTTGATATATTGATGGAGATTAGCCGAAAGACTGGAATTTTGACAACTTAATTTTAAGCATTTTGTTTTGAATGTTGGGTTGTGATTCACTTTTAAGTTAAAAGAATAGAGAGGAAGTAATTAGGTTTGATTCAAGTATCGATGAAGTCGATTATGTATGAATGGTTAATTTGAATAAAATAGTGAAATTCATTGAAGAAAGAGGAGTGAAAATGTGTACCAAAATCAGGACTAAACGGTGATAATAACAAAATATGGGAGACAAAAAAGAAAACAGTTTCTGGAAGAACATAAGCAGCTACTTCATCTGATGAGTTGAAGAAGGAATTAGGGGTTAGTCAGGAGGGTCCACCCACCATTTGTCCTTCCTAACCGCAGCTTCAACAACAATTGGGGCTTCTTCAATCCAAACCATTTCAACATGATGAAAGTCCCTAACCAATTTCAGATTGATCCACGGTTGAAGCTGCCGTTTCCTTCAATTATAGCCTTTCAAAAACAGTGGTGGCGGTTCTTTGGGTCAATTTGATTTTATAAGTGATTAAATAAATTTTTATAACTGAATTCCAACATATATTAATTTTTAAAAATATATAATATAAATTTTAATACTTCTATTCCTGTTTTATTTTTTATGTTTCAACCTAATCGATTAAAGCGGTTGATGTTAAATTAATTAATCGATTAAAATATAGTATTGATCAATTAAATCTATTTAATTATTGTAATTGAACCGATGTATTGCCCTTTTTCTCAAATTAAAAGTGCACATGGGTGGAACACTCAAATTGGTTGGTATTGGGGTTGGTGCCTTGGTGGTAGGAATGAGAAGCTAAAAAATAACATATCTTGTTTGATATTCCTTGTTTTTAATATTATTATAATCTTTTAAAAAACATCATTATAATTTTTAAATTTCACGAAATATTCACTAAAACAATTCCATTAACTAATCGATCCAGGTATAGAACAATGATAAAAAAAAGTTCCAATTGTAGAACAATGGTGTGTTTAATAACATTCGCCTTACTCCTTTGACATCTCTAGACTATAAAACAAGATAAAGATAAAATGAAAATAAAAAATAGATATTATTAAACGAATAATCCAATTGATGAAGTGTATTTTACGTCAAGTTTTACATTAAACTAAAAGTTAATTGATGGAAAAACTTGATTGATGTTATAGTAATATTTTATATTTTTATAATGGTTAAATAAATTTAACGCTCAATTTTTTCTTCCCACATACATAATTAATTATGGATTGGGTATGGTTGGGACTTGGGAGGGACAAGATAACATTAGTTATAATTGAGGGATCAAAATAAAATATTAAATTCTTTCGAATTAGGACTAAATTATTTGAATGTGTAAACGTGGAGGACTAAATTATTTGAATGTGTAAACGTGGAGGACTAAATGTGTTATTATACAAAATATTTTAACAGACACCACTCTTTTAACGGTTGTTAACGAGTCAGTGGCCAAATTGAAATAAAACTAAAAGTTTAATGGTAACATTGAAGCAATTGGAGGTTTGGTTACTAAATTAAATAATTGATCAAAGTTTAGTGATCATTTGTGAACTTTACCCTTAAATAAAGTTAATGTAAGAATTATTATAGTAATAAAAATTTAATTAATTTCTGAATTAAAAAATTAAAGTAAATATAAAAAGTAATATAAAAATTATTTTTTAAGATTTTATTCTAAAAGGGATGATAACACTTTAAATCCATAGAATTTTAAAACTAATTAAAATAATTAATGATACATTGCGGTACATATAAATAATAGTACATTACAATACATGACATTTACCGTAAAATTATCCATAACTTCACTTTTAAGTGTATCAAATAATTAATCCAAAAGATATAACTTAACACAATAGGTTTACATGGCATAAGAGTAAAGATGAGAAAATAAAAATTCAGAACACAAACGGTAAAAGAATAAGATATAAATGCAAGTTAGGAAAATACAAATAAAAAGTGAAAATTGAAACAAAAGAGAGAATTATATATATATCACGGGATCAGAGTCTTAGCGCAGGGACATCTCCCCCGTGCAGCACTTCAGGGCTCCCACACGCCCGAAGCTCAGCTTATTTCATCTCGATGTTTATTGGTTTCGCCCTCCCATGGGCTCATCATGGAAGCGGGGACAACTCCCGACCAGTGTGGTGCCTAACCAGCACGCCTATCCGAGGACTGGACGACTGTACGACACGTACTACACTCTTATTGCTATCTCGCATCCCGACTTAAGCACAACCAGCAAGCATCTCATTACGGTCTCGCTTGTCACGCGAACGGACCATGACAATCTCCCCCACTCAATTCATGCACGCCCTCGTGCATGGGAAGAAAGTTCTTTCCCAGATCTCGTGTGCAATTCCCTGCTTGCTCGCCCTCTTCACTGAGGCTCCGACACATGCGACTACGAGTGCTTGGCGAACTTTCGCTACGGCTTCCTGCCTACCCGTCCTCGTCTCAATCTCTTTCTAGAGGACCCACTCTCGAACACCCCCACTCATTAGGGTGCGAGGCACATGCTCGTCCACTTGACTCGCTACGCAGCACAAGGAGCGCTTGGTAAACTCACAGCTAGCACACACAGACTGGATCTGATACCATCTGTCACGGGGTCAAAGTCTTGGCGCAGGGACATCTCCCTCGTGCGACACCTCAGGGCTCCCACACGCCCGAGGCTCAGCCTATTTCATCTCGATGCTTACTGGTTTCGCCCTCCCATGGGCTCATCAGGGAAGCGGGGACAGCTCCCGACCAGTGTGGTGCCTAACTAGCAAGCCCATCCGAGGACTGTACGGCTGTACGACACGTACTACACCCTTATTGCTATCCTGCATCCCGACTTAAGCACAACCAGCAAGCATCTCATTACGGTCTCGCTTGTCACGCGAACGGACCGTGACAATATATATATATGAAATTTTTATCGACTTTTATTAAATTTTAATTCCAAAATACAATGATGCTATCACAATAATAATTTAAGGCTAGAAGGCTTTTTTTTCTTCCAAGTTCAACCTAAATTAGTAATATTGTCGATCGCGTTAAAGCGCGTTTAATTAGGTTATGCAGTTCGTACATTGCAACAAATTAGCCTATGACCAACGAAAGCGTTAACTGCTACATATGTGGCCGTTAACTACATGTCACATCACAACTGGCAAGTCAAAATGCTGACGTGGCATTATTTTTTTTATTTATAAAAAATAACCATTTTCATATTTATTTTTATATTAAATTAAAGGGACCAAAATCAAGCTTAGATCTAGTGGAAAGAAAATATAATGCTTGACCACCAGACCAACCTCTCATCCTTCTCATTAAACACTAAATGTGTTATATAACCTCATTAAAATAGTATGGCTGATGTTGCTTCTTTACCTCCATTTTGTTTTATAATGCCAGAACTTCTGGCATTGTTGTTTTGTTTTGTTAGACGTCCAAAGAATATTTAAAACCATTACGTGGCGAATATTGGTCGGGTCGCAAGTCAACACAAAGTTCATATCAGAGAACCAATCGTGAACCTGGTGAACGTTGAGTAAGAGCTGCAACATCATTTCGACAACCAAAAAACTTATTGGCCGCCCCTCGTTAAAATTACTCAAGCAATTGAGAATTAGAAAGCAAATGAAAGCCACCAAAACTTTAAAAACACCCACCAACGACATGAAATTGGAAGCTTTAAGATGATTTGTTTTACTTTCTTTTGTTGGATTGTTGTACACTCCATCACTTGAACGTTTAGAAGAAACATTTTTGTAAAACCTATGTTTGATTTTGATATAACTAAGTATGTTAAGGATTAAATTGAAAACTTGAAATTGATTTCTAAGTCCCTTAAATGATTTATAAATCTCCAACACTTTAAACTGGTTTGAAAAACTCAAACTCCAAATATTTTCTAAGTGTTCCAAGGCCAAAGTATTGAAAAACGTCCAGGTGTATCGATACGCCTCCAGCCGTATCGATACCTTTTTTACAAAATTGGCTACTGGAAAGACGCGTTTCAATACGCTCTTAACCGTATCGAAACAACTTATCGAAACAGATTCAATCTGTATCGATACGCCCCTCTGTAAAAACTAAAGGAGTTTGAATGGTGTACCGATATGGCTTAACCCATATCGATACGGTTTTAATGGAATTTTTAATTCAAAGTGTTTTAAATGTTTTCGAACGTTGGTGTCAGTTGCTAGGTAACTAACTTTTAAAGTGGTAGTTGTCCCATATCGATACGGTGTACCCCGTATTGAAACAGTAACTTCCAGTGAGCTAAGTTGAGAAAAAAGTATCGATACGGTCTTATCTGTATCGAAACGGTCCCTATCCCGTACCGGTATGCTTACACGCGTTTCGATACGCCCTCTTTATTATGTGCAACGGCTCTTTCTGTTTTGAGACAAATATCGATACGGGTCTTCGAGTACCGATACGGATAGCTGCAGAAGTGCATTTATGGTGGAAAGAGAGGGTCCCAACGGCTATAATCAATACCCTAACCACCCAAACGGCTAGAATTGATAGAGAAGGTATAAATTGAAGCTCATTGAAGACTAACAACAACTATTGCATCAAAGATAAACATCCAAGCAAAAATCTAACCTCATTGTGCTTATTTTCCAATATTCTTGTATACCCCAAATTGTGTTGTATTCAATTCTTATCCTATCTCAAATTTGGGTTGAGTGTTTGTAATGAAAGAGGCAATATTGTATTTGAGAGATATCTTTTTGCCTAATTTCTTCTTTGTTCACTTGTGATGGTTTGGTCAAATTTTGGGTAGAAAATTTGATCGGTTGTGTAAAGGTTATCTCCTAAGCCTTGAAAAGGGGAAGAACAAATTAGTGAATTGTTGCAAATCCTTAGTGGTAGCTAAGGTAGTGGATGTAGAGTTCATTTGGAACTTGAACCACTCTAAAATCCTTTGTTCTTCTTTTTTAGCTATCATTTTTCACCAACAAATTTTTAAAAGCTCAATTCACCCCCTCTTGGCATTGATCAATCCATTGATCCACTCAACAATTGGTATCAGAGCCTACCTCTTTGAAGGATTAACAACCACAAGAGGAGTTCCTAGGAAGAGTGTGATAATCCAAAAATCAAGCCATGACATCTACCTCCGGCTCAAGCATGTACGAGTCTTAATCCACCACAAAACCACCATTCTTCAATGGTGACAACTATCCATTTTGGAAGAACCGGATGCGCCTCTTCATCAAATCCAACAATTACCTTGTTTGGGATGTCATTGAAGACGGTCCCTATATTCCTTTGAAGAGGGATGATGAAGGAAAGTTGGTTCTAAAGTAGAAGATTGAGATGAGTGAAGATGAGAGAAAGAAGATCCAAATTAATGACAAAGCTCTTCACATGCTCTTTTGTTCTTTCGGTCCCGACATCTACTCCAAAGTCTCCTCCATTGAAAGTGCCAAAGAAGTATGGGACACACTAGAGACCACCTATGAAGGAACTAGTGATGTAAAGGAGACCAAGATTGGAATTCTCAATCTTAGTTATGAGAATTTCAAGATGGAGCCCAACGAAACCGTGTCCAAGATGTTCGATCGCTTCTCAACTATCATCAACGGGCTTAAAGGTTTTGGAGAGACAATACCGGAAGACAAACTTGTCTGGAAGCTACTCTACTCACTTCCCGAATCTTAGGATGTGAAGAGAACCGCCATCATCAAGGCCAAAAACTTGAAGACTCTAAAACTTGATGAGCTAGTGGGTTCTCTCCTTACTCATGAAATAATGAATCAAGGAAGGGAAGATGAAAAGAAGAAGGAAGAGAAAAGAGTGGAGAAGCTAGAGGTAGAAAAGAAGAAGAAAATGGGAGTGGCTCTCAAAGCTTCATTACATGAGGAGAGCACTTCTAGTGAGGAGGATGATTTAGAAGAATTGGCTATGATAGCCAAAAGATTCTCACGATTCATGAGGTCCAATCGAGGAAGGAAGATTCAAAGAAAGATGGACTTCAATGGTAAAAATAAAGAAGAAGAGAGGGATTAAATCATTTGCTACGAGTGCAAAAAGCCCGGTCACATTCGTTCGGAGTACCCTCAACTTAAGAAGAAGGGCTTTGAGAAGAAGAAGAAGAAGCTCAAAGCCAAGCTTGCTACTTGGAGTGATGAGGAGTCATCCGAGGATGACGAACCAGAAGTGGCCAACCTTTGCCTCATGGCACTTGAGGAGGATTCTTCCATGGTAACCTCTAACTCATCATCTTTTGACTTTACATTTGATGAATTACATGATGCATATGATGAGTTGCAAGAGGTTTATGATGAGTTAGTTGAGAAATACAAAGAGTCGATCATTAGAAATAAGAGAATTATTTCGTAATTAAATGATAAAAATGACTCACTTTCTCAAGCTAACTTAAAATTTGAGAAAAATATTTTAGGTTTGAAAGATGAACTTAAATTCTTCCAAGATGAAAATGTAGACCTAAATAATCTTCTTTCTCAATGCAATAGTGAACACCAAAAGATGTTAGATGAGCTTAACAAGCTCAAAGAGTCTTTCAAAAACGTTGGTAATGTGAAGCATGAAAAAGTTGAATCATCTAGAACCAACCAACCTAGGAGAAAGACTAATAACTACAAACAAAGTAGCATCCCTAGACATAATAGACCTAAAAGGATTAGGAGTGTATGGGTTCCTAAGGAACTCGTCAAGTCTAATGATTTTGTTGCTATGTCACCTTGGATTCCTAAGGGAACCAAGCTTTTGGGAGCTAACACACGTGGACCCAAAATGATTTGGGTACCAAAAACAAAAGTTTAATATCTTTGTTTGTAGGGGGAGCATTGCTACAAGGCCAAAGCACAAAGTCAAAATTCATGGTACCTTGATAGTTGATGCTCGAGGCATATGACCGGAGACAAGAGTAGATTTATGAACTTAAAGCCAAAAAGTGGAGGAGTAGTGACATTTGGTGACAACTCAAAAGGCCACATTAAAGGTATTGGCTCCATAGGTAATCACTCTACCATTCTTATTGAAAATGTTTTGTATGTCGATGGTCTTAAACATAATTTGTTGAGCATAAGCCAATTATGTGATAAATGGTTTAATGTCTTATTTGATAAAAATGGGTGTAAAATTGTTGACATTAAATCAAATAATATTATGCTCATAGGTCATCGCATATGTAACATTTACATGATGCATTTAGATGACATACATACATCCCATGCATGCTTAGTAGCTCAAAATGAAAATGATGCATGACTATGACATAGGAAACTAGGACATGCTAGCATTAGTGTTTTAGAAAAATTAGTTTCCCTAGATCTAGTTAGAGGTTTACCCAAAATTAAGTTCTCAAATGATAAAAAATTGTGATGCATGCTCTAAGGGTAAACAACATAAGTCATCCTTTAAATCCATTAATGATGTTTCTACATGTAGGTGTTTACAACTTATTCATATGGATTTATTTGGGCCTATTAAGACTGAGCTTGGGTGGTAAATCTTATGCATTTGTACTTGTTGATGATTTTTCTAAATTTACTTGAGTTCTATTTTTAAGTACTAAAGACGAGGCTTTAGAAAAATTCATCACATTTTCAAAATTAACCCAAAATGATCTTGAACTTAGAATTTATCATATTAGAAGTGATCATGGAACCGAATTTCAAAATCTAGGGTTTGAAGAGTTTTTAAATGAAAATGGTATTAGCCACAATTTTCGGCTCCTCGAACTCCTCAACAAAATGGGGTAGTTGAGAGGAAAAATAGAACTTTACAAGAAATGGCTAGAACCATGCTTTGTGAAAACAATTTACCTAAATATTTTTGGGCGGAAGCCACAAACACCACTTGCTACATTGTAAACCGAGTAATGATTAGGCCACTTTTAAAGAAAACACCATATGAGATTTTAAAATCTAAAAAGCCTAACATTAGCTATTTTCATCCATTTGTTGCAAGTGTTTTGTTTTAAATAATGGAAAAGACAACTTAGGTAAATTTGATGCAAAAAGTGATGAAGCAATTTTCATAGGATATTCCTTAACCTCTAAAGCTTATCGTGTATTTAACAAGAGAACTTTAGTAGTAGAAGAATCTATACATGTTGTATTCGATGATAACCTTCTTCCAAGGAAGGATTCTTGTGATGATGATGATGTAGGAATCATTAATGCCTTTGATGGAGGACAAACTTCAAAGGAGGATGAGATTTCAACAAAAGAAGATGATACACAAGATCCACCTCTTGAAGCCTTGAAGGACTTGGCTCTTGAGGAAAAGGAATTGAGCTACCCAAGGGAGTTCAACTATGTCAAAGGTGGTGAAATCTTGGGTGATCCATCCTAGGGGGTAACCACTAGTTCTTCTCTTAAACTTATGAAGCATGTTGCATTTATCTCATGCATAGAGCCTAAGAATATAAAAGAAGCATTAAAAGATGATTTTTGGATTATGGCTATGCAAGAAGAGTTAAATCAATTTGAGAAAAGTAATGTTTGGACATTAGTTGATAGGCCTAGTAATCAATCTACTATAGGAACTAAATGGGTCTTTAGGAACAAACTAGATGAGAGTGGTAACATTGTGAGAAACAAAGCTAGATTAGTAGCACAAGGTTACACTCAAGAAGAGGGAATAGATTTTGATGAGACATATGCACCCGTAGCTAGAATGGAGGCCATTAGGATGTTGCTTGCATATGCATGTTATCATGATTTCAAGCCTTTTCAAATGGATGTTAAAAGCGCATTTTTAAACAGTTTTATAAACGAGGAAGTGTATGTGGAACAATCACTAGGTTTTAAAGATTCAAAATTTCCAAATCATGTTTTCAAGCTTACTAAAGCTCTTTATGGTTTAAAACAAGCTCCTAGAGCTTGGTATGAAAGACTTTCAAACTTTTTGATTGAAAAAGGTTTTGAAAAAGGTAAGGTGGACACTACACTTTTCATAAAAAGGTACAAAAATGACATCTTAGTAGTACAAATTTATGTTGATGATATTATTTTTGGATCTACTAATGAATGTCATTGTAAAGAGTTTGCTAAGTTAATGCAAGGTGAATTCGAGATGAGCATGATGGGGGGAGCTCTCATTCTTTTTGGGACTCCAAATCAAGCAAAGGAAGGATGACACCTTTATCAATCAAGCAAAGTACATCAAGGATATGCTCAAGAAGTTTGGCTTGGAGAATGCAAAGCCTCAAGCCACACCTATGAGCTCATCTACAAAGCTTGACAAAGATGAAGGAGGTAAGTGTATTGACTCTAAGCTTTACCGTTCTATGATTGGATCATTGTTTTACCTTACCACACGTAGACCGGATATCTTGTTTAGTGTTTTCTTGTGTGCTAGGTTTCAAGCTAGTCCTAGAGAGTCTCACCTTAGATCCGTTAAGAGAATCTTTAGGTCCTTAGAGATACCCCTTGTTTAGGTCTTTGGTACCCTAGAGACTCCACCTTCAACCTTTATGCTTATTCGGATGCGGATTATGGGGGATGTAAAATCGATAGGAAAAGTACTTCGAGAACTTGTCAATTCTTAGGTAGTATGCTCATATCTTGGTTCTCTAAGAAACAAAATAGTGTAGCTCTTTCTACCACCGAAGTCGAGTACATATCCTTAGGGAGTTGTTGTGCTCAAGTCCTTTGGATGAAGCAACAACTCTTAGATTATGGTATTAAAGTTGAAACCATACCCCTTAAGTGTGATAACAATAGTGCCATATGCTTGACTAAAAATCCCATCCAACACTCTAGAACCAAACATATAGAGATAAGGCATCATTTCATTAGAGATCATGTCCTTAAGGAAGATGTTGTTATAGAGTACGTTGACACTTAAACCAACTAGCGGACATCTTTACAAAGCCTTTAGATAAAGAGTGTTTTTGGTACCTTAGGAGAGAGTTAGGTCTAACTAGCCTTCCTTGACCCTTTAGGACCCCTTTAAAGTTAAAATTGCTTGATCTTGTGAAATTGCATGTTAATGTGTTGTAGCTCTTGAAAATATCCATGCTTATAGCTAGGGGGAGTATGATTATGTTAAAATATGCTTAAAACTGCTCATTCATCATTTGCATTCATTTAGGAGATGTTAGAATCGAGCTTTTGGTTATTCTTAAAGCCTAAAATGTATTTCTGGGCATAGGGTATCGATACGGCCTTATGCATATCGATACGAGTACTGTATTAGATTCCCATATTACATTTTTCCTAAAACGGGTATCGATATAGTTAAACTCGTTTTGATACGAGCAACAATCGTTTCGATACGATCCTTCAACGAGCATTTTAAATAGAATTACGTTTTACCCCCGTATCGATACACCCTCAGGCGTATCAATACGCGATTGCACAGAAAACTATCAATTTGCATTTAAGAGTTCAACTTTTACCAAAATTGAATTTTATCAAAACCCTAGAAACCTAGCCGTTTTCACTCTATAAATAGCATCTCTTTCCCTCATATTTTCACACCACAACTCAAAATCTCTAGAGGGTTTTCAAAATCAAGCAAAGCTCTTAAGCTTTTCATCAATTGGGTGCTAAGCTCTTCTCCCATTCCTCTCTAATCAATATCAAGGTAAAACTCTTTCTTTTTCTTTTAATTTTCGTTTCAATTTTTCTTTTCTTTTGTTTTTTGTTTTGTCTTCTCAAACCAAAATCTCTTTTCAATTTTTTTTAATTTTTTTAACCTTGATTATTGGTTTTCAATGAGTTGAATGAAGAAAACTTAATGCATACATTGTTTTATCTAGTTCATGGCACCTCCTAAAAAGAGAACATGTACTAGTGAAGCCAGTGAAGGATCCAATACCGGAGGTGGTGCTCGCCTGAATCTCACTCATATCTATCAACACTCCTTTAAGTCCCCCGGAGAACTCACCTATTTTCGCCAATTTCAAAACTATAAGATCCGTCAGGAGAGGGTAATCTCTATTCCTTTTCTTAACTCGGAGCGTTTCAAATTTGAATATCTACCTTTGCTCCAAGAATGGAAGTTTATGGATTTTCTCACTATTCCCGGATTTTACTTTTGATCTTTTATGCTAATGCCAAGTGTTGTGCAAATCGATATGGTGTTGTTACGGGCGTTAATTCTTATCTTATGGGTAAAAAGGTCACTATAGATGTTCAATCTATTTGTGATGTATTTAAGTTGGAGGATAAAGGCTATTATAATGAGGATGCCCTTGGCCATGTCCTAAGTGGTTCCATCACCGCCCTTAATGCTCAGCATCGGATCCTCCATTTGATGGTTTCTTGGTGGTTTAGGCCCTCGGGAGGGAAGTATTCCACTATCCGCCAAGTAGATAATTTTTGGATTTGATGCTTCCGTGAGAGAAAACGTCTGAACCTTGCTCGTATTATGTTTGCGGAGATTGTCTATCTCGTGTAACATCGCCACACCACACTTGTCACTTCCTTCACCTATGGCACGACCTTGAGTTACTTCTTCCAACAAAAGAAGATTGACTGCTCGCATGACTACCCAACTCCCCTCACCGATCCTATCGACGAACGATCTCTTGCAAGGGGTAAGTTCCATTACTTTAATGGTAATTGGCTTCGTCTATCCGAGCTCCCTAGTGAGGCCGCGGAACAATTTGCTAATCCTCAAGTTGAACAAGTTCCTCAAGCTCCTCCTCCACCTTCTATGGACTCCCTCATGACTTATCTCAATGAGCAATTCACGGGTTTGCGCACGGGAATGGCCTCAATCGATCAAGTTATGAATACGAGATTTACAGCTATTGATACAAGGTTTACAAGCCTTGAAGATCGAATGAGGAATGTGGAGACTCGATTCACTTCCCTTGAAGGCAGTCACAACTCAATGAATATCTCTCTCACCGCTTTCCATGACGAGTGGCGTCAAACTATGAGGAATGATGATGCAATTGAGGAAGATGATGAAGATGATGAAGAAGGCGATGGAGATGCATAGTAGCCTATCTTTGCATATCATTCATATCATTTAGGATATTTATTTATGCACCTTTGATTTATGTTTTTAGGATTAAGTTTGAATTATTCTAAAATCTATGCTTTGATTTTCTGTTATTTGGATTTTAAGTTGATGTTATCTTTTATTTTGATCTTAATGATATTATGTTGCTTGCTTATTTATACCTTTTGCCTATTTATGCACTTTACATTATGTCTCAATTATTTTTTATCTAACAAAAAAGGGGGAGAGGGAAGCTCACAACACTTAAAAATTTTGATTTTCAAACTTATAAGTTACCTAGCTAATATTAAGGGGGAGTTATTTTGCAAAGTTTTTCAAAGTATCAAAAATTTCAAGTTTTGGTTTTGTTATATCAAAAAGGGGGAGATTGTAAAACCTATGTTTGATTTTGATATAACTAAGTGTGTTAAGGATTAAATTGAAAACTTGAAATTGATTTCTAAGTCCCTTAAATGATTTATAAATCACCAACACTTTAAACTGATTTGAAAAACTCAAACTCCAAATATTTTCTAAGTGTTCCAAGGCCAAAGTATTAAAAAACGTCCAGGTGTATCGATACGCCTCCAGCCGTATCGATACCTTTTTTACAAAATTGGCTACTGGAAAGACGCGTTTCGATACGCTCTTAACCGTATCGAAACAGCGTATCGAAACAGATTCAATCTGTATCGATATGTCCCTCTGTAAAAACTGAAGGAGTTTGAATGGTGTACCGATACGGCTTAAAACGTATCGATACGATTTTAACGGAATTTTTAATTCAAAGTGTTTTAAATGTTTTCGAACGTTGGTGTCAGTTGTTAGATAACTAACTTTTAAAGTGGTAGTTGTCTCGTATCGATACGGTGTACCCCGTATCGAAACGGTAACTTCGAGTGAGCTAAGTTGAGAAAAAGGTATCGATACGGTCTTATCCATATCGAAATGGTCCATGTCTCGTACCGATACGCTTACACGCGTTTCGATACGCCCTATTTATTATGTGCAACGGCTCTTTCTGTTTTGAGACATGTATCGGGTCTTCGAGTACCAATACGGATAGCTGCAGAAGTGCATTTATGGTGGAAAGAGAGGGTCCCAACGCCTATAATAAATACCCTAACCACCCAAACGGCTAGAATTGATTGAGAAGGTATAAATTCAAGCTCATTGAAGACCAGCAACAACTATTGCATCAAAGATAAACATCCAAGCAAAAATCCAACCTCATTGTGCTTATTTTCCAATATTCTTGTAAACCCCAAATTGTGTTGTATTCATTTCCTATCCTATCTTAAAATTGGGTTGAGTGTTTGTACTGAAAGGGGCAATATTGTATTTGAGAGATATCTTTTTGCCTAATTTCTTCTTTGTTCACTTGTGAGGGTTTAGTCAAATTTTGGGTAGAAAATTTGACCGGTTGTGTAAAGGTTACCTCCTAAGCCTTGAAAAGGGGAAGAACAAATTAGTGAATTGTTGCAAATCCTTAGTGGTAGCTAAGGTAGTGGGTGTAGAGTTCATTTGGAACTTGAACCACTCTAAAAATCCTTTGTTCTTCTTTTTTAGCTATCATTTTTCACCAACAAATTTTTAAAAGCCCAATTCACCCCCCTCTTGGCATTGATCAATCCATTGATCCATTCAACAATTTTTTATTCAGTTAGTTGAGTTGAGTTAATAGTTTGATAATGTGTATCTAGTTTGTTCTATGATTCTGAATTATTATTTTTGTATCCTATTTTATCAATAAGGTTTATTGCATAAAAAAGGAAGTTCTCTCAATTCTCTGTTTTTAGAAGAAAATGTGAAGCTTTGAAATTGGCAAGATAATGAGGTTATATTAAACATTCGGTGTTTATTGACAATGTTAAGAGGTTGGTTTGGTGGTGAAGCGTTAAGCTTTCCCCCACCAAACCTAGATTTGATTTCCAACCCTTCCAATTAATGAGTTATTTTAACTCTTTACTTTAAAACCAATCGGATGATGTTACATGTTATCATCTAATTAGTTAAAATTTAATATAAAAATAAAAATGAAAAAAGTTATTTTTAAAAAAAACTTGATGCCACGTCAGCCGTGACATGGAATGTAGTTAACGGCCACATATGTAGTAGTTAACGGTTCTGCCAGTAAACGTTGGTCAAGAGGCTAATTTGCTGCAATGTGCGAACATAAAGACCTAATTAAACGCATTTTTGCGCGAGGAGACACATTGCTAATTTGAGTCGAACTCGGGGACAGAAAAACCTCTTTAGCCATAATTTAAAAAACACAAGTGAACTTACAAATAATCAGCATCATCACAACATTGTTATACATAGATACAAACATGTAAATCATATTTCTTTTGTGCATATTTGTTTGCTTATCATTAAGAGAAAGATAGAAGTTTCATAAGACAACTATTAGAATATAGTTATAGGTAGTTAGGATTAGTTGTTGATAGTTGGTTAATTAACTGATTAAAGAATAAGTTTCTTTATTAGTATATATATTGTAAATAATATTTTAATAAAGTATCGAAAGTTTTATTGCTTTTACTATCCTTGACTTTTCCTTTCCCAAATATCTCGAGTCAAAATCCATCTCAATTCCCAATCTTAACATGGTATCAGAAGACTCTTAGAGTTCTCAGTCGCGTTCTTCAGGAGACACCTTGATCTTTAAGAACGATGATCTGACTGATATTTTCTACATCCATCCAAACGAGAACCCGTCGCTGGTGTTAACCTCTTCTTTGTTGAACGGTGACAACTATCATACATGGGCTCAATCGATGCGGATGTCGCTTATTTCAAAAAATAAGCTTGGGTTCGTCGACTGTTCGATTAAGCAACCCAGTTAAGATGATCCTCAGTTTTCTTCGTGGATCAAATGTAACAATCTTGTTCTTTCGTGGATTCAAAGAGCTTTGAATCAAGAAATCGCTCAGAGCATAATTTGGATCGACAGTGCTTCTAAGTTATGGGCTGACCTTTTCGATCACTTTAATCAAGGACATTAGTTTCGAATCTCTGATTTGCTTCAGGATTTTTACTCCTTGGAACAAGGTACTCTTCCTGTTAATACCTATTACACGCAATTGAAAACTATCTTGGCTGAGATTTGTAACTTGCGCCCGTTAATTGCTTGTGACTGTTCTTCTTTGAAATATCATAAACAAGATTTTTTTCTTCGATTTTTAAGAGGGTTGAATGAGAATTTTTCGGTGCAAAAATCTCAGATTCTTATGTTGAAACCTTTACCTTTGATTAATGAAGTTTTTTCCATTGTTATTTAACATGAGAGGTCGATTAATGCTGCTATTGTTTCTACTGATTCTAATATACTAATGGATGATAAGATTTCTTTCAAGACTGGGGAACAGAATGTTGTTCATAGGCAAGATAATAGGTATTCTAGTACTAGGAAGCCTGCTTTAGGTAATAAGAGACCTATGTGCACTTTTTGTGGGTTGTATGGCCATACAATTGACAAATGCTATAGAAAGCACGAGTTCCCTCCTGATTTTAGATTTCAAAATTAGAACAGTAGAGTTAATCATGTTGGTTCGTCGAGTAATGAATCATTTTTGCCCACTCCTGAACCAATGGATAAAGATGAGGTTCACTTTGTTTCTTTTACCAAAGAACAATATGAAAGTATGATGGCCTTGCTTCAAACAAAGGGTTCTTCCACTGCTACTAAAGAATCTGTTGTAAACATGCTTTCATTCACTTTTGACACTATTCCACAAGAAGAGACAAGTATTATTCTTGCTTATTCTAATTCTAAACACATGTTTAGTCCTTGGATTGTTGATTCAGGGACTATGGATAATATTACTAATTCTTTACCGAATATCATGTTGTACAAGATAAGTATGTTAGATTGCCTAATAATGTTCTAGTTAAAGTAGAATATATAGGAACTGTGCATATTAATAATTTTTTAACTTTACAAGATGTTTTATACATGATGTACTCAGTTCGAGAATGATTGGTACAACTGAGCATCTAAATGGTCTCTATGGACTGGATATTCCAGTTTCTGCTTCAAACCATAAGTCCATTGTTTGTTCTCTTGTTTCTTCAAGCTTATGACATACTAGATTAGGGCATCCCTCTCATGGAAGAATGAAACATTTTTCTCAGTTACATAGTGCTATTCCTATTGATTCTTGTTTTGAATGTGATGTTTGTCACTTAGCTAAGCAGAAGAGACTTCCTTTTTCTGTTAGTAATTTCAGTTCTGAATTTTTGTTTGATTTAGTGCATATGGACGTTTGGGGTCCATTGAATAAAGCTATTTCTCTAATTTTTTCTTCTACTGGATGTTGTATACATGACGTACTCAGTTCGAGAATGATTGATACAACTAAGCATCTAAATGGTCTCTATGCACTGGATATTCCAGTTTCTGCTTCAAACCATAAGTCCACTGTTTGTTCTCTTGTTTCTTCAAGCTTATGACATACTAGATTAGGGCATCCCTCTCATGGAAGAATGAAACATTTTTCTCAGTTACATAGTGCTATTCCTATTGATTCTTGTTTTGAATGTGATGTTTGTCACTTAGCTAAGCAGAAGAGACTTCATTTTCCTGTTAGTAATTTCAGTTCTGAATTTTTGTTTGATTTAGTGCATATGGACGTTTGGGGTCCATTTCCTGTTAAAAGTTTGTATGCGCATGCCTATTTTCTAACTGTGGTTGAGGATAAGAGTAGATATGTTTGGTTAATTCCTATGAAGAATAAATATGATGTTCGAAATCTTGTTGTTGAATTTTGTCAACTTGTAGATACTCAATTTTCCACTAAAATAAAATGTATATGTACTGATAATGCACATGAATTTGATATGCTAGATTTCTTTAAATCCAAAGGCATAATTCATCAAAACTCATGTACTTACACTCCACAACAAAATAGTATTGTAGAAAGAAAGCATCATCATACTTTGGTAGTTGCTAGGTCTTTAAAAATTCAAGCTAATTTACCATTGAATTTATGGATAGACTGTGTCTTACATTCTGTCTTTTTAATCAATAGAACTCCTACTCCTATTTTACAAAATAAAACACCCTTTGAAGAATTATTTCAGACAAAACCTAAGCTTGATAATATTAAGATATTTGGATGTTTAGCTTATGCTTCTGTGCTGCCTAAACCTAGGACAAAACTGCATCCTAAGGCTACAAAGTGTTTATGTAGAGCGTTTAAGTGTTCTCTAAATAGGAGCGCAAGTGCACACTCTTGTCAAGTTATAGTATAAAAGATATCGTCTCCCACAGGGATTGGACAGCTTATTCGAATTGCAATTCCTGCACAGAAAATAAATGCACAAGTAAATTTTAGTTTTGTAAAGAAAAGTAAAGAACACAAGTAGTTTGATAGAAAAGATTAGGGTGATGGAATGGGTCAGGTTATGCTGCTTAGTAGTGTGAAACTGTGTTGAACATGTTAAGTTGCTTTGCGCTACTAGACTTTACTGCCTCGACGGAGGATGGTAGATTAGCTGCTTCGACGCTTTCGTTGCCTCGGCAGGTGGAACAGACAATTGGATCGGCGAGAAACTCGGTAGACTTTCAAGGCTCGGTAGAACGCTTTGATAATGATTCAGCTTATGTCTAAGTCAGAATACTGTTGGTTCCCACTACAGGTGATACCCGTCGGCGTGAATCATACAATGAACAACAACCTTTGGTTCGTTCCTTTTTAGCCGCCTTAAACCCTAACCTATGTCTAGGCTAGATTGATCAACACCTAGTATTGATGAGATCGTGCTTACTTCTTTCATGAGTTTGACTCTCTCGATACCAAACAAATAGATTGCCTCCAATCGATCTCTCGACTCAATTGAAAATAGTGAAGAACATGAAATAAGCAAACCTTGAATTTATTGCAAAAACAAACTTAAAACCTAAAACAACCATTCTCGCAACTACTTTACAACATAACCCAAACCCTAGAGAATTTAGAACATAGTGGCAGCAAGAAAACACAAGAGAAACTAGGCTATGTCGACTATGTGGTGTAAGATGTCTAAAATACAAGGTATAAACAGATATATATATATATATATATATATATAGGGCATGGCCTAGGGTAAGTCCTCCTAGGAGTAGAAGTCTTCCTCATCATAAAGTAGCTTTAGCATTAAATGCATCCTTTAAATTCCGACTTCTTTGACTTGAAGTTAGACTCCTTGTGGCACTAGTAACCTTTAGCCGCCTTGGATAATCTCCCCTTAGGAAGCTCAGTCCGCTGTTTCCAGCATCGATAAATTGCATGGATGGGCTCATTGGACTCAGAAAATTAAGCTCTTCCAATCGCACTCCAATTCAACAATTGCTTAGGTTGCTTCCTTGGGCGGCAGGAATGGCAGCGGCAGCTACTCGACAACACTTCTCTCTGTGTTGAGCTGCTTCAGTACAACTCCTTGGTCTGCTACCTCAGCATTAGCTCCTCAGCTCCTCTCTCCTTTTGCCAGCTTCTAGTACCTGAAACTAAAACTAAAATAAAACAGTACCTTTTCTCACCAAATTACATATATTCAATAGAAACATGGTAGAGTAAAGAATAGTGTAAATAATGCATGCATGCACCTAAATATGCCTAAAATATACTTAATAACAACAATAATATGAGATGGAATGCATATAAAATATAGGACTTATGAGCACTTTACACACCCCCAAACTCGAACTATTGCTTGTCCTCAAGCAATGCAATCCTAAACATAATTGCCCTTTGCACTAACCAGAAAGAAAAACTTGTTTTAAACTTGATTTAACACCTCAAGGCCGTGGCGCCTATCTTTAGATTAGTGAAAGGAGAATAGCATGAATTACCTCATAATTAAACTATAATGCTAGTGAAGTGTGTGCAGAAACTGTGTACATTCTGAATTTGAAGAATATTTAAGTAAACAAAGATGATGTCATGGTAATGTAAGGTTGCTGCCGAGGTAGCATAATTAAGCATAGTTTATAATCATGGCAATAAGGGCTTCAGCTCATCACAACTACTCTTCTAGGTCTGAAATTAGGGTAGGAGCAAACTACAAAACCCCGAACCCATTGAGTAGAGTCATCCCGTGAAGACTTCCATTCACTCATGCTAATTTGTCCGTCACTTCAAGGATTTTCAGATTCGTGGACTTTTAAGCAGCGGAGTGTCCTTGCACGTGATTCTTCCTATAGCCGGTTTTTAGGCACCTATAGGGAAAAATATCATAATTTTTTTCTTTCATGTCATGGCAGTGCTTTTCTTTTTCTGTTTGTTACCTGCCGCGACAGCTTCCTGCAACCATGTTAGAATTTTACAAATAATTCAAGCAGACAATGTTTATCAGAAATTCAATCAAATTCAGCAAGTAACAATAGTTTTTTTAAATTTTTGGCATTAATAGAAAAAATTCTAAGTTTACATCATGCTTTCCCCAAAATTAAGTTCTTTTTATTTGGTGCAAAAATTTAAAATCGGCTATCCTATCATATGCACAAGTTCTAACAAAATTTTTCTTTAGATTAATTTTTTAAGGCAAGTACATTATGCAACCTATATGCACTAGTTATGTCTAAACAAAATGAGTGCTAACCTCCCAAATTCGAGACATGCATTGCCCTCAATGCACAAAATTAATTACAAGAAAGAAAAACAAAAAAAATATAAATACAAGATAATTAAAACATAAAAATAAGCAATAAAATAAAGAAAAGAAAAGAAACAACTCTAGAAGTTGGTGGAGGGCTGAGAAGAGGCTGGGGTTCCTTCGGCAGAGGAGGACGAGGAAGATTGGATGACAAGGCGGCGGCGGGCAGATGTCCGGCGGTAGACTTGGTTGATGATATCTTTGCTGTCTGCGGCAGCTGGGGGCGAGAAGCTTCACTTTGTTCTGGTTCAGATTTTGACTCCTCTTCCTCTGGCTCGGCTGAGATTATCTGCCGCTTTCTCTTCTTGGTTGGCTCCGCCATTGGTTCTACTAGTGGATCCTTTGTTGCCATGGGTGTCGTTGTTATTTCCGTTTGCTGCTCAACCTCATTGGACGGGGAGGTGTCTACCTTCGTCGCCGCTGTGATCGCCGAAGAGAGGTGTTGATGATGCCTCTCAGGAGTGTCGGCCACCGTGTGAGAGGAAGAGGTGGCGAAGTAAGACGGATAGTGCGTCAGAGATGGCATCTGGCGGAGGAAGGCGGCATGGCGGACAGCTGCGTCTAATGGTGTAGCCTCTCGGGGTTCAACTGCAGTGGCTAGGTCTATTGGAAATCTGGGCAGATTGGGGGCATCGTTGGGAAATTTCTGCATTAAGTAAGCCACAAAGGCATCTTGTACTTCCCCCACATACTTTATGAACGTCAATTGTTGCTGCTATATCCGTTTGTTGCTATCGATAAGAGTGTGGAGCATTGCAATGACTTCATTGTTTTGGGCATCTTCAGTACTGCCCTATGCTGCCAGAGTGGATGTCTGAACGGCTGATGGCTGGCTCGGAGTGATCTGTTCTGTCTCTGGGGCCTACATCATTTGGAGCTGAATTTTCCTTGTCCAATCCTCCTTGGTAGTGGTCATCATGTTGTTTGGGTCGGTTGGGACATTGAAATTGGCACACAAACCCGTGATGAGAGAAGGTAAGTATAGTCGGCCCTTGGATTTTCGGTAGCAACTGTGGATTTCTTTTGCAGATTATTTCACCAACGTTTATTGGCTGATTTGTCATGATGGAGTGAATGAGCGCGAGATACGGTCGATCCACTATTTAATTATAAGAGGTGGGCAGCAGACGTCGTTTTATGAATGTGTTCCATAGCATCGGTTCAGGAAGCAATTAGCGGTGTTGCACTGAGCCGTTATGTTTTCCTACCAACCACGGCGTGTTGGGTTCGCACAGCCGTGCCTTCATTCTGTCATAGTCGGCAGCCGTCAGTGACTTCCTCCATTCTTCGTGAGGGTTCTCGTCCATCTCTAGTCTGTAGAAATTGTTGATCACGACGACATTGAGCTTGATAGGCTCTCCTTGGACAAAAACAAATGGTAGCTCTGGGTGGGGGTGGTGGGCATAAAATTCTCGTACGAGCGTGATGTTGGCCACCTCTGGCTGTTTTGCGAAGATTTCCTAACCCTTGCTATGGATTTTCTCGAATAAAGTGGGCTCAAGGCTGAGATCTCCTGTCGGCTGTGAGTAATGGAACCTTTGTTCCTCCCATATCGATCTATTAGCAAACTGATACCATGTATGGGACGGTTTTTGAAATATGAAAGGTGGGTTTGGATTGTGATGCTGATGCCATGTGTGGGACGATTTTTGAAATCTGAAACTAAAAAGAAAGGACTGAGAAAGAGAGCAATGGACGCAAGAGTAGGTAAACAAGGAGATGAAAGTAAAGAAAAAGTTAATGAAATAGTGGATCTTATATAGAGGGTGCCGAGAGGTGCCATGGTAACATTAACTTCCCAGCAGGCAAATTGCTTCGCGCACCTTACGAGTTTTCTGTTCGTTACTATTGTATTCGTTGGCAGCTAGCCGTTGGCAGTCAACTAGCCGTTACGCGGTTTCTGCGCTGGACCGCCCTCAGCTATTTCGGCAGGATGGTGGGCGGGCTTCTTGTTGGGCCGTCTCTTTTTTCTTGCTTCTTTATTCCTAAAACCTAAAAAATAAAATAATAAACTAAATAAAGAAAAACTGAAAAATACTTAAATAAAAATGTTGAAAAGAAATTGCAAATAAATTAAAATTTGATCCTAAAACATAAAAATAAAAAAATGAAATTAAAAATAATTTAAGGTATGTTGGGAGTGCATTGAGGTGCATCTCCCAAGCATAACCATTTCCTGAGATGGTTGTGATTTGCTTGTTGTCTAGGTGGATTGTCCAGCTCCTTGGGGTTCTTGTTGCTTTGATTCTTGCCCTGGCAATTGCTGCCTTGCCCTGTCTCTTGGCTATCCTTGGAGGCATGTGTGTCTTGGTAGACTTCTTTTCCCTTAGTTGGTTTCGTGGACTGTAGGACATGTATTTTTATTTTCTGATTGTCCACTATCATGATGAGTTCTCCATTCTCCACATCTATCAATGTTCTGCCCATGGCTAGGAATGGTCGCTCAAGGATGATGGGGGCGTTCTCATCTGCCTCACAGTCCATGATAAGAAAATTTGCAGGAAAAATGAAGTTGCCCACTCGTACCAGGATATCTTCAACTTTTCCCTCTGGTTGCACAAAGGAATGGTCAGCAAGCTGTAGCATGATGGAGGTTGGTTAAAGCACATTATGAAAAGTGCAAAATTGCGAATATTGCAATAATTACAGCTAATGGCAATAATATTGTCACCACTAGAAGTAGAAATTTTAAGAGAGCAATATGAGTTCGCAAAATATCCATTTGGGAATTATAGATAACACATGTTATCAATTGGAATTTGAAATAAGCCAATTTAAATATAAGTTCGGTAGCCAAAAGGTCAGTTGAAACCTCTAAAAGAGCTATATATTGCTACCAAAAGATAATTTCCATTGAAAGCTCTAAAAGAACTAAAGATATTCCTATTCAAAGGAACAATTTTAAATGTCGTACTTGACATGTACGAGTGAGATTGAATCACATGTTATGGTAAACCAGAAGTTTACGAAATTCAAAAATGTATATACACACTTGTATATAGTTGGTATGATCGGTTAGATCATCCTAATCAATAATGATACGAAAGCTATTGAGATTTATATGCACATTTATTAAAAGAACCTAAAGTTCTTGGGGTGCTTGTTCTCAAATGAATTGATTAAATTCCACTTATTGAAAGAACGTGAAGTTTTTGTTTTGCTTGTTCTAAAAGGAAATGATTAAGATCCCACTTACCAAAAGAACTTGAAGTTCTTGTACTAAAGCTGAGACTGCATGTCTTGCATATCCGAATGAAATATGGGCCCATATATCCGCAAATATGTAAAGTTTTATATAATTTTAGTAGATGCATCTACATTGTTTTATCAACTTACAACCAGAAGTTTGTGAGATTGATTATAAAAAGATTCAGATTATGCAGTTAGACTATTCGTCTTGCAAAAGCTAGTGGGTTTATATTTCAGGCTATATCAGTTGATACGAAGCCTATTGATTATGAAAAATACAGTTTAGTAAAATTTCTATTAGATGCATCCTATTTAATAGCTAAACTATGAGAACAAAACAAATATTATTTATATGGTATTTCCATATAGAAGCACTTATACGCACCGGGCCAACGAGTTATAATAAACTCCCCGTTATGATTGGTTTTTGGTCAGAAGCCATACATTTTCCATTTTATAATTTTTGAATGTGCGATATATTGTTGAATTGCTCCACCACAACACACAAAATGGGTAAATAAAAAGGGTTGAGAATATATATTGAGTATGAGTCTCCTTTTATGTTTAAATTCTTAAACATTAATTGGAGAATCATTTATGATATGATTTTTCTCAACATTAGGGGGAGATAATAATCAGCTGGATAGAGAAAAATGAATTATCATTATCTAGATCCTCGTATATGAACTAAAAGTTCATAAGATAATTCATGTTATTACATGTCAACTGCCGGACATATTTACTGACCTAATGAGAGTAATTAAGTCTCATATATCAGCTGAAATGTTCTAAGTTTAAATTACATGTTAGAGCTAGAAGAAGTAAATCATACCTGAAGCATGATAGTTGAAATGGTTCCAATGATCAAAATTCTCGTAAATGGAAAGTAATATGAAATGGTCATATATTGGAGGCGGGTGCTCCTGAAGAGACCCAAGACATAACTAATAATAAAACTCTATAAGAGTTTCAGGTACCTGAAAGAAAGATTGAAGTCTTGAAGAGATCTCGACGAGTTATGCCATAACGAGAATGGAACCAAAATAGAAAAGTTGTCGACAACGATTTTGCAAACAATTTTACATATAATACTTCTATAGAAGTAAAGAAAGAAAATGGGGATCTTGTATAGAAATCTATCTAGAAGTATAAATATTGAATTGGTCAATATAGAAAGACGCTTTGAACTTCTAAAATAGAAGTATTTGGACCAACAATCTAAATACCTAAAGGTGTAATGCAAGTAAGGCACAAATAAGTAGTCGTAAATACGACTTGAATTATGATTTATGAAGAGTTTTTGGTGGATGCAATTACTTTGGCAGTTATGAAATGTTTTATATGCGTCTAATCATTTTGTGGATCCCTATAAAAGGAAAGTTATCCTTGACGGATTAAAAATGCTAGAAGCATTTGGAAATTTCCAAAGAAATTTATTTAGACATGTCTCATTGAATATTTTGGCGCATTTGGTATAATCACCTTAGTGAGTACTAATTGAGGAAATATTGTAGAAATAATTGTTATGCACGAGGCAAGCCAAAAATGTTTCTGGCTAAGACCATTGACCCAACATATCCAAAATATATATGGATTTACTTTCACAAGATATGATACAAAGCTATCTTGTGTAGAGATAATGCAAGATGTATATCTCAATTGAAATGTGGATATATCATGGAACATATTACTCCAATGTTTCATCCCTCACGGTCTTTAGAAAATAGTATTCAAGATTGAATTATGAAGATTCAAAGGCCTTCTGTGGTGTTTTCATGAGGGAGAGTAAATGTGCGTTGCACTCTTTTTTTCCTTGACCGAGGTTTTGTCCCAATGGGTTTTCCTGGTAAGGTTTTTAATGAGGCAACATGTTATGCGTATCAAAGATGTGTGTACTCTTTTTCCTTCACTAAAGAATTTTTTCCCTTTGGGTTTTTATCTTAGTAAGGTTTTAACGAAGCACATTATCTTTATAGACATTCAAGGGGGAGTGTTATGAATATTTATCTATGTGGATGTCTATCATGATAAGAACTTTATCATGGAGATTTGACTTACTTTATCATTAGGAATATTATCTACATTAATTAGAGTTTAATGTATTATGTACTTCTTATGCCTATAAATAGATGATTTACTGAAGGCATTGTACACACAATTCTATATTTGATAATAATATGAATCTCCCTCTTTCTCTCATCTCTTTGTTCTTTTATACTTGTTCGTTGTTCTTCATTATTTTATTCACAACAATATATATAATGTATAATATAATATAAGTAAATATGACAAGACATAAATAAATTAAACAAAAAGGATCAAAAAGAGATAAACATAGAATTAAAAGGTAGAACTTAAATAAGCAGAAATTTAAATTTATTAGTCAATTACCTTGACCATGTATAATGTGGATCATATCTCGGGGCGGGTCACCGCAAGGTCGTAGGATCAAATTTGAAGAAAATAAAAGAAAGGTGCAATAATTAAAAACAGAAATTAAATAAATAAACGAAATAAGAACCAAAATGCATAAAGATAAAATATGGAATGACGCCCATGCCCTAAGACCAGAAACGCGAGGATCGTCTCCTCGGGTCGGGTCATCGCGAGGGTCAATACGGTGCACCAAATGGTGCCATTTTGTGTGCCTATAAAAATTCAAAAATATAAAAAAATCATTTTAACTCTCGTTTTTTTAGAAAACAAGCCAAAATCTCTCGGGAAAAAATAAAACACTCATTCATCCTTTTTTAGAAATTGCTCATATCGTTGTCGTCTTTTGTCGTGCCAATCGTCACTCACCGACATCTAGAAAATGAAAAAATATCAAAATAATTTTTTTTTCTCTGCATGAACTCAAAATTTTTAACTCGAATAATTAAAAATCTGAAAAATTTGATTTTTTTCAAATTAATTCAAATTTTGCTCACACATATTTATCACTAAGAAAAAAAATCAACTTAACATGAACCAAAAGAACATTATCGCGTTATAATTACACCTAATTTCAATTAATTAATAATTAAAGTTCTTAACCAAACTTTAAGTTTGAAGATGTATAATGCAAATTATTTTATTTTAAGGAACATTGGAGTTTGTCGCTAGTTATTTGACCAAATAATATCGCCTGGTTCTTATAGAACCTGTCACTAATAGAGGAAGATAGGACTAAGCGGAGCGAAAAAGATTTTTCATGAGACAAGAAATGGAAACTATCAGCGTCACACGAAGTTTGTGAATAAATGATTGTCTGATAGTGAGCAAGAAATATTTATCTTTTTGCTAAACATGATGTATCAAACTCATAATTTATTAGTGTTGGTAATGCTCAAGAGTGTTGAGTCACATATCCCACATTAGGTAGGAAAATACCTTTGGAAGGGTATTTAAGTGGTGCCTTTTCCCTCCTATGTTGAATGTGGTAAAACAACTCCCTCGCACGTGCGTGCTGCTATCATCGTTCGATTGGCTCAGTTCGTGGTCGTGGTTGTGATAATACATGTCTTCGAAACGTTTGCGTGCGCTCATCCTCAACTTCCCAATGTATTCTAATCGTTTTCGAGTAATACAAACTTGACTACGTATTATTGAAACCGCAACCGCCGCCCACGCCATCATCCTCAAGCATCCTTCGAGAAGTACAAGAAGTATAACAAGATGGTTCGAGACTATCTCTTGATTCACATGTCAAATAAATTGTTGCTATTGAAGATATTGTCGACGCTCAAGTTCCAGATAATTGATGACAAGCCGATCATGGATCAAGTCCAGGATTACGAGAAGCTAGTCTCTGACATCCTTGTCGAGAAAATGCAAATGTGTGAGGTTCTCCAAGCTAATGTCTTTATCGAGAAGTTGTCGAAGTCCTGGTCTAATTACCGCGACTTCCTGAAGCACACGAAGGTGGATATTCCTCTAGAAGAGTTGGTGGGCCACATGAAGATGGAGCAGCATGCCAATCGTCTCAAGGATAAGTTGAACTCCTCTAATCCTCTGTCTTTTAAGGCTAATCTAGTTGAGTCTGGGTCTGCCTCATGTTCTAGGTTCAATAAATCCAAGAAACATGGGAACCAAAAAAGGAAGGCTAAACCTCTAAAGATGGTCAATTTCAAGAAACAAGGAAATGACAAAGCCCCATTGAAGTCCTTCAACTGCTATATGTGCGGACGAACTGGATACAAAGCCTACCAGTGCCAACAACGGCCAGACCGCCAAAGTGAGAACAAACCACAATTGAATGTTACAGAGAACACTGGATACGTTATTGCAGCTGTGGTTTCAGAAGTCAATCTAGTGGAGAATAATGCTAAGTGGGTTGTGGACACCGGTGCTTCAAGACACTTTACGCCAAAATGGAGATGTTTACCAAGTTCGAGAGCGCAGACAAAGGACAACAAGTTTACATGGGGAACTCCAGCAGCTTAGATGTGCTAGGCAGAGGAAAAGTTTTGCTCAAGTTGACTTCGGGCAAAACGTTAGCATTGAATAATGTCTTGTATGTACCTGACCTGCGAAGAAATTTAATTAGTGGTGGATTAATCAATAAAACGAGCATTAAACTAGTTTTCGAAGCAGATAAACTAGTACTTTCCCTAAATAGAGATTATGTAGGGAAAGTTTTTTTAAATAATGGTTTATTTTTTATCGAAACTCAGTTTGATGAAAGTAATTGAACCACTACTTCTGCTTATACTGTTGAGACTCTAGATGTGTGGCATGCTAGATAGGACACGTAAACGCTCATTCTCTAAAAAAACTCAATAAAATGAATCCATACCTAATATAGACGAGAAAATATTTAACAAATGTAAAATTTTGTAGAAGCCAATCATGCTAAACCTTTTTTAAAATAGTTTCTAAGAGAAAAACCGATATGTTATAACTCATTTATTCTGATCTAGCAGACTTTAAAAACTCTGAAAGTGAGAGAAAAACACTACTATATTACATTTATAGATGATTACTCAAGATATACAAAGGTATATCTCCTTAGATATAAAGATGAAGCTGAATTTTTTTTTCTTATTTATAAGGTAGAAGTTGAGAATCAGCTTGATAGAAGAATAAAACGGCTTAGATCTGATAGGGGTGGTGAGTATGGGTTTAATTTTTTTAAAGAGGTGTGTGAGAGGAGTGACATAATACATGAAACTTCAGCTCCATATTTTCTTCAATAGAATGGTGTAGCTGAGAGGAAAAACAGAACCTTAAAAGAAATGATGAACTCTTTATTAATTAGTTTTGGGTTAGCTGATAACATGTGAGGCGAAGCTACTAACCTACATATTAAATTGAGTACCTCATAAAAAATTAGATTGCACCCCATACGATTTGTAGAAAGGTTATGCTCCTAACCTATAATATCTGAAAGTTTGGGGGTGTCTGACAAAAATCGTTATGCCCGACTTCAAGAAAACCACCATCGGACCCAAAATTGTTGATGCATTATTTGTTGGGTGTGCTTCTAATAGCCGCATACAGATTCATGTCTCTACATGTTTTTTCTATTTGTAAATTTAGAGATGCCGATTTTTTTAGGATATCTTTCCTCTTAAAAACCTAGATTAAACGTGGAAACACACTTAAAAATCACGTTTTTTTTTCTTTTCTTCTTCTTATTCGTCTTCCTCTTCTTCTTCTACTCTTGCCGATAATACTCTAGAGATTGAATTATAGCCTAGAAGAAGTAAAAGACAAAGGGTAGCTACTATCTTTGGTCCAAACTTCATAACTTCCTTTTTTCTTCTAAAATAAGTGATTTAGACTCGATTTCTATTCCTATACCTCAAACTTTCCTATTGGATGAGGATCCAAATTCGTATGATGAAACCATAAGATCTCTTAATGCGTTTCAAGAAAAGTGCGATAAATGATGAACTAGAGTTAATAATGTCTAATCACTCGTGGGAGTTGGTTGATTTTCCTAGAGAATTTAGACCAATCAATTCTAAGTGGGTTTTTAGAAAGAAACTTAAATCAGATGGGTCAATCTAGAGATATAAGGCAAGGCTAGCAGTCAAAGGGTGTACTCAGAAGTTTGGTATAGACTTCTTTGATACATACTCTCATGTTATGAAAATCTCAACGATCTGTGTCGTGTTTGCGATAATGCTCATTCATAAGTTGCATGTACATCATATGGATGTAAAGACTGCATTTGTGAATGGAGATCTAGACGAGGAGATCTATATAGAACAACCACCAGGTTTTAAGGCACTTGGTATGGAAGGAAAAGTATATAGACTTAAAAAGTCTCTTTATGGCCTTAAACTAGCTCCAAAACAGTGGTACGAGAAATTTCAAAAAACTATTCTTAATTTTGGTTTTGTTTTCAATGGAGCAGATGCATGCGTGTATTCGAAAATGTTAGAACTGATTGTGTCATCATAAGTTTGTATGTTGATGACATGTTGATATTCAGTACTAACATTGAATCTATTAACAAAACGAAAAGTTTCTTGTCCACTAAATTTGAGAGAACAAATTTAGAAGATGTTGATGTGATCTTAGGAGTTAAATTTACCAAAACTGAAAATGGATTTTCTTTAAATTAATCTCATTATATTGTTAAGGTATTAAAGAAATTTGACAGTTTTAATGTCACCCTTGTTCAAACTCCTTAAGACTCTGGCTTACGACTCTTTAAGAACAAAGGAAGTAGTGTTTTTCAAGTTGAGTATGCTAAATTATTGGAAGCCTAATGTTCTTAATGAACTATACTCGGCTTGATATTGTCTATGCAGTGAGTAGGTTAAGTAGATATACTCATAATCCTAGTGGTGAGACGCTTACTAAAGTATCTTAAAGGTATTATAGATTGGAAACTCGAGTTTGTTGGCTTTCCTTCAGTTCTAGAGGGATATTGTGACGCCAACTAGGTTACCAATAATGATGAGATAAGCTCTACGAGTGGGTATGTCTTTACCTTAGGTGACGCAACGATTTCATGGAAGTCTGCTAAGTAGACTGGTATCGCTCGTTCTACCATAGAGTTAGAGTTTTTCGCTCTTGACCTAGCTGGGCAAGAAGTCGAGTGGCTCAGAAATTTGTTAGCAGAAATTTCGTTGTGGGGGAAAATCGACTCCTCCAATGTCATTATTGTGTGATTCACAAGCAGCGATATGTGTGGCTCAAAGCCAAGCTTACATTAGTAAGAAGAGACATATTCACATAAGGCATGAATTAGTGAGACACTTAATAAGGAACGAAGTACCCTTTTTAGAGTATGTAAAGTCGAAAAGAAACCTTGTTGACCTGCTTACCAAAGGATTAAGTCAAAAATTGGTTCTAAATTCGTGAAAGGGGTGGGATTAAAGCTCATTGATTAAGGAATTCATGGTGGATACCCAACTTACTTATCTAAGTTTAATGTTGTCAAATGAAGTCAAAAAAATACTCATAGTGTACATTTCTATGTTACTATCCCTATGACGAATAATGTACATGCACATGATGAGCTTTAATGCTCTTAATAAATTCATAGCCCAGAGCTTGGGTAGTCTTAGTGAGAAAGACTTGATGAATTTAGCGATTTTGGTTGAATATTTACTCTTAATAAGTTCATAACCTAGTGTTGAGTGGGTAGTCCTATTGCGAAGAACTATATGAACTTGCCAATAGAAAGGATGAGTTTTCTTAAACTCTTAATGAATCCAATCTCAAGAGTTGGGTGATCCTATTGAGAAGGACATATTGATTTCACTGATTAATGAGGTTGAATATTTATTCTTCATGATTTCTTATTCCAGAGTTTGGGTGGTTCATTTTAGGATAAACTTGAAGAAATTCGCCTTATTTATTGTGAGGTTGAGCTATTGTAAAAGCTCTTAATTATTTCATAGCCCGATTTCGGGCGATTTATGTTGCGATAAACCTAATGAAATAACCTACGTAAGTAAGAAGGACTAGTCACCTTCTATAAAAAAATGTTTGGCCGTTTTTCTAATATACTTATTAGAATCTTGAGGAAAGAGGGCTATATATATACGTTCGTACATATATTTTGTAGAAAAATCGAGGACTTCGGGGAAGAAGGGGTTAGTTGTGTGTTATGAGTTCACCATAATCATAGAAAGTTCAAGATCCGTTCACTTATCTAAGAGAAGAATTACTCATCGTCACTATTTACTAGTTCGAGATACGTTTACTAGTTCTTAAGCAACTAATCTCGCTATTTCTTTTTTTTTTTAATTTAAAATTATCCTTTTGGTTTTCAAAAGAATTCTTTTACAGTAGCAGGGGAATGTTGGTAATGCTCAAGAGTGTTGAGTCACATATCACACATTAGGTAGAAAAATACCTTGGGAAGGGTATTTAAAGGGTTACCCATTCTCTCTCATGTTTAATGAATTCAATCTCGCACCGTTGTCGTCCAGCTGGCTCGACTCGAGGTAATACACGTCTTCAGCACGTCTACGCGCGCTTTTGAATTACTGTTATTGACATCATTTTTTGCTGATAAAATTGTTGTAATTGACTGGTTGATTTTGGAGAGTTGACCAACTGTTAATTAAGGGTGTATCTGGACGGTATTGCAGCTCTATTCACTGTTTTGATGCTGCAGTTGTAGGGGCTTAATTACAACTGTTTTATCTGCTGTTAAATAGTTGTTATAGCAACAGAACAATTACTTTTAATTGGTAGTTTTCAAGAAACTTAAATCAGATTTTATTACTGAGTTTATTTAAAGGGAAAACTACACCGGTGGTACCCTAACTATGCTTGTATTCCTACTTTGGTCCCAAAACTATGTTTTTCGGCAAAAGAGTCCCTTCCGTTACATAGTTTTTCTGTTTTGGTCCCCCGACGTTAAATAACTAACGGTTTTGCTGATGTGGCATTTTTTAATATTTTTTAAGGCTGACGTGGCATTTTTAAATATTTTTTTAATCATTTCTCTCTCCTCTTATATATTATCTTTATTTAATTTTATTCACCCAATCATGTTGTGACACGTGTCACTACACTATTAGGTGAAAAAATCCCCCAAATATCCTAAAAATCAAAAGTGGTGGTGCTACTGGGATTCGAACCCAGGACACCAGCGCATCAAACAAGCGCTTGAACCAACTAGCCTAAGCTAGATACTTGATTCAAATCTACTAACACTTATATTTAAGCTGTACAAATTAACCCAAAAAAACCTAAAAACATAATTGTTGCCGCTGGGAATCGAACCCAATACCACCAGTGCATAATGCATGCGCGTGAACCAACTATGCTAGGCTAGTTAACTAATTCAAATCTACTAACATTTATATTTAAGCTGTACAAATTAACCCAAAAAAACCTAAAAACATATTTATTTATTATAAAATTAATATTTATTAATAATATAAGAGGAGAGAAATAATCAAAAAATATTAAACTAATGATATTTATTAATATTAATAATTGTTAAATTTTTACTTTACTATTACTGCAAGTATTTTTATTTATTTTATAATAATATTTATTAATAATATTAATAATAATTGTTAAATATTTATTAATAATTGTTAAATATTTATTAATAATAATAATAATAATTGTTAAATATTTATTAATAATTGTTAAATATTTATTAATAATATTAATAATTGTTAAATTTTTATTTTACTATTACTGCAAGTATTTTTATTTATTTTATAATAATATTTATTAATAATATTAATAATAATTGTTAAATATTTATTAATAATATTAATAATTGTTAAATATTATTAATAAATATTATTATAAAATAAATAAAAATACTTGCAGTAATAGTAAAGTAAAAATTTAACAATTATTAATATTAATAAATATCATTAGTTTAATATTTTTTGATTATTTCTCTCCTCTTATATTATTAATTAATATTAATTTTATAATAAATAAATATGTTTTTAGGTTTTTTTGGGTTAATTTGCACAGCTTAAATATAAATGTTAGTAGATTTAAATTAGTTAACCGGCCTAGCATAGTTGGTTTAGGCGCATGCCTTATGCATTGGTGGTCTTGGGTTCGATTCCCAACAGCACCAATTATGTTTTTAGGTTTTTTTGGGTTAATTTGTACAGCTTAAATATAAGTGATAGTAGATTTGAATCAAGTATCCAGCCTAGCCTAGTTGGTTCAAGTGCATGCTTGGTGTGCTGGTGGTCTTGGGTTTGAATCCCAACAGCACCACTTCCGATTTTTAGGATATTTGGGGTTTTTTTCACCTAATAGTGTAGTGACACGTGTCACAACATGATTGGGTGAATAAAATTAAATAAAAATAATATATAAGAGGAGAGAGATGATTAAAAAATATTTAAAAATGCCACGTCAGCCTTAAAAAATATTAAAAAATGCCACATCAGCAAAACCGTTAGTTATTTAACGTCGGGGACCAAAACAGGAAAATTATGTAACGGAAGGGACTCTTTTACCGAAAAACATAGTTTTAGGACCAAAGTATGAATACAGGCATAGTTAGGGTACCACCGGTGTAGTTTTCCCTTATTTAAATGATGTTTTTGACCCCAAATTTTATCCTACAAATAGTTGATCATTTCAGCATTTCTATCCTTCAAAATACTCTGTTTTCTCAAGTTTTTCGGTGATAAAGAGAAGAGCAGTACCACTGCTTGTCCACCATGATATTCGGGTATGAATATTTAAAAAGACCGTGCTAATTTCGAGGAGCAGCCGTCTATTACAGCGATTATACACATTAAAATAAAATCTTTTCTAAAATAATAGTTAATATCACGACACGACTGTTCGATTATTATTATTTATATAGTACACACATTAAAGTAAAATCGTTTCTAAAACAATAGTTAATATCACGACACGACTTTTCAATTATTATTATTTATTTAAAATTATCCAATATTTTAATTTTGGAGGACACTGAAACGTTCTTAGCGTAAGAAGTTCAAGTTTAACCCCAGGAATAATTATCTTTTCCCCATGTATTTTTCAACACGACCAATTTTAGTCTGTACATACATACATTCATACATACTCTTACATTATATTTATACCTCAGGGAATGAGGATTCACGATTATGTAACCACTGCTGCTGCTACATTATGAACATTATTCTGATTTGATTTTTTTAAAACACGACTCATTTATTGACGACATATCAACTTATGAATTGAATGAAAATACATTCGAAAAATGCACATAGTATCATACGGTAAAGATTAAAAAAAACAAAGAAAATTAAAGGAAATTTGCACTCTCTCCATCCAACAGTGACATTCAGCATTGTACAACGAAGTAGACAAAATTACTGGTTACCATACTTTGTTAAGGGGCATCTATATTTCTCCTGTAGATGAATCTACGGATGAGGATGCTGGTGGTGGTAATGGTGTAGATGAATCTACAGATGGTGGTGCTGGTGATGGAAAATGCTCGAAAGTAGATGAATCTACAGATGCAGGTGGGGGTGGTAATGGCGATGATGACAATGAAACATTCAACAGAAACCCAGCCAATATCCCTATAAGTCCCACAACAACCGCAAAAATTAAGGGGAAGCCGGAGCCATTCCTACGTTGCCGTCGTCTCTTCAGAAAATCCTGTTTAAGCAATACACGAGTGTTTACTTATCGATCACAGCTGCTGTAGTAAGTTGTAATGTTGTACTTCAGAATAAAACAAGAACAAAATCATAAGGGAGGGCTTAGCTTAAACCGTTAAGTTGAAGATTTTATGTGGATGGTAAGGGTTTAGCGGTTCCTATTGGTGAATCTGAAATAAAAACATACCAGTTCCTGTTGCAGTTGCAGTGTTTGCCGAACAGCTGCATCTCTTTCCTCCTTTAGGTGTTGCACAGTCTGGTTCATGGATGCAAAAAGGAAATGTAAAAATGAAGACATAAAAACCAGATTCCGGGTCTCCATTTTTAAGTTACCTCCACTAGAAAATAACAATCGAGTAGAAGGCAAAACGGCAATCATATAACAATGAATTATGAAAATGCAAGATAACATGATTTGCAATATCTAGCTTAACTTTATATGAGAAGGAAAAGAACAAGGGTCTCTAGTACCATTATAAGCAGGTCATAGGGAAGACATGGCTACAAGGAACTCAAATTATGAGCACCGTAAACCAGACAAGATTAGTGCCTACTTCATTCAAACGACAAATTCCAGATCAATAAAACCAGGCTTCGAATATAATTTTTTTTTATCACAGGCTTCGAATATAATTGATATCACAACTGCATTAAAAACAAATAGGTTAGGAGAAGGGGGGCTTTGAGTTCCCTGTATCAGTACTGATTTCTAGGTCTATTCCAATTGTCCAATCAATCTACTGAAAACCTCAAAATGTGCGCCGTATTTACATGTCTTGTGAGGTTAAGCAATTGCAAGCGCGCGTACATACACACACACACACACACACACACATATATATATATATATATATATATATATATATTGCATAAATCAATCAAAAATAATAAATAAGCAGATCAATGACTAGACTCACGGAGTTTGAATCAGCGCCTTGTTCTGGGTAGTTCTTAAATCCTTCATCTTCTGAATTTCCTCGAGAGGAAGGGGTTACATAGAAAACTTTAAGCTTGCACTCCTGTATCTCCCTAGTGCTTTCCTTATTAAACTGAATGCAAAGACAAGGATGAAAATCCAAAAATCGTATAGAACTGAGTAGTATAAAAAATGTAGTCAAATGAAAAACATTATTCCCTATGTCAGTATTCTTACAGTATCAGCTGGGAGATCATCAACATCAGTATTTGATGGCACTACGGTACTCTGTAGCAGAAATTTGTCTTTGCATTGCATATCTGGAGGATACTCCCGTTGAGCTTGGAGAGTGACTGGCATTCAAGCACATAAACAAAATTCGGTATCACCCATATAAGAATCTCCACGAACTAACCAAGAAAAAGCAATGGCTAGAAGAAGATTATAAAAACTTCAATCTATGAGATGGTTTTAGGACAGAATGGATCATAAATAAAACCTCTAATGACAGATGAATCCCAAGGCTGTACAACACCAGTATTTGGTCGCACAAAGTACTTCTTAGGTGAAGTCGTTTTAACCTAACATGATAATGAGTTGGGAGAATTAAAATTATGCAAACAAAAAAAATATTCCAGACCATACAGCGAATACACATAACAAGTATTCAGATGCATTTGCAACGGTAACAGAAACTCTGTGTACCTTAAACGCCACATGGTGTTCAGTGTTGTTCACCACTTTAAGATCACAAAAGCTTGGCTTTTCAAGCTCAACTGAAAACATGAATAGCATGACCAAAGGTAACTAAAACTTCAATTTTTCTCCGCAAAACTTTTCACGAATTAACAAAATGCTGACGACATGAAGACAGCAATCACAATGACATTTAACTCTTCAAGCCTTTCAAATAAACCAGAATATAAAAGCGAAATTTAAGGTAGATAAACATTGACAAAATATTAAAAAACAGATTAAGAAATAATAAATAAACTGCTTTTCTTTTCCCAGCATCTTCTAAAAAACACTATGTCAACCATCACATATCAAATTCACGGTGCCTCTGGACGAGATGCTGAATTGGTATGTGCTAGAATCCGAAAAACATTGGCAATGATGGACGATTCAAAATCAGGGGAATCAAGTAAAGAGATTAATTAAATAAATCAACATATAAGTGACTAGAATCTTCACAAATCTAAATCCACAAAATTGTCAAAAACAATCATCTCCATTGCATTGCATCTCTACCAGGGATTTAAATGTCAGCGTTTATCACTGTTGCAAACATAATGAATGCTATTGTGGTAACTGCGGGTATGGAGGTCGTGATCTTTTTCAAAAACAGGTGCTATTTATAAAGGTTACCGGTATTGCGGTTTTGGACGGTAGCTTATACTGCTTTATAAGGGCGGCTATTTAAATCCTTGATCCTACCAATCATCAACAGAAATTCACAACAAAATTGATCTTTGGTACCCAAATTTTCCCATCTACAAGTTGATCACATAAACATAGGATTGAATCATGAACTTTCACATACATCCAATGGGATTCAACATTTACAGTTTCATGATACATAAGAATTACATACATGGAAAGGGTGGAACTTACAAACGAACTTGAGGGCATTGGGTTGAACAGAGATCAACTGATTATTCCCATCAGCAGTCATGACTGGGTCCACCGGCCACCGCCAACACTAGATCTTCACTCTCTTAGAGAAAAAAGAAGGGAAAAAAATCAATCAAAATCACGCGCAATATTTTTTTTTAAAAAAGGGAAAGAACGGATGATAAATCAACAAACAGAAACCCCAAAAACATAGAAAACCCAATTACCCAACAAAGATTTCTAGTTTTGTTTTGTTTAGAGGAGAGAAGGATTCAGTCAATATTAATGAGCGGAACTAACATGTGGTGCAAACTGCAACTGGCTCGGTCTAAATCCGAGGTTTCTTCATTGGATTTCCCTTTTCTCTTTTGTGGGTGGGGTAAACGGAATTGCCGCCACCAAAGTCGGGGTTTTTCAGGGTTTTTTTCTGTATATATTTTTTGGAAATTTAAAATAATAATAAAAAAAAAAGGGTTGGGAGGTTTTGTGCAACCTGGGAATGGCAGAGGCGGAGTACGGTTTCTATGAGATGGAGTCAGGAAGAAGGGAGGAGGGATGGTGACAGGTGTCAACTTAATAGGGTTCTGTTGTAACAGCCTGGATGTGGGATTCATTGACGTGGCACTCCATTCAATCTTACCTCTTACGTGTCACTTCATTATTAATAGGGTAAACTACCTGAAATACCACTCAACTTTAATGTGTGACTCTAATATGCCACTGAACTAAAATTCGATACTATAATACCATTGAACTTCATTGTGTGATTCAAAGTTAGCACTCCACCGTTACTTCCGTTACAGAATTCTGACGTGGACTCTAACTCCCATTACAGGGATGACGTGGTATAAGACTTAAAGAAAGAATAAAAGAAATACAACTTATACCGGTATAAGACTATAGCATCCCTTTTCACTAAAAACTCCATCACATCAGGACCAAACCTTCCATCCACCTCAGCTTGCATATATTTCCCTGATTTGTTTCAGTCCCTTATCATTAAATCTCAAACATCAAAAGGCCTAAACCCCAATTTGCAACATCATATATTTCCCTGATTTGTTATAAGTCACTTTACACGTGTTTGTCTTCATGGTATAAGTCACTTTCATGGCCATGGACCTGTAAGTAACAGCATCCCCTTTCACTAAAAACTCCATCACATCAGGACCAAACCTTCCATCCACCTCAGCTTGCATATATTTCCCTGATTTGTTTCAGTCCCATATCATTAAATCTCAAACATCAAAAGGCCTAAACCCCAATTTGCAACATCATATATATTCGAAACCGTATCCGAAAACGAGAGCAATTCGAGAAATATGAAAACACAGAACAATGCAGCTGGTTTAGTCTTTACATACCATTTGGGGTATCTTCAACAAGCACAATCTTGGGATTCTTCTGAGTTTTGAGAATTGCTTCTTGTAGTTCCTGCAATGAAACAAGCTCTCAAAAAAACCAAACCTGAACTGCAAATTGCTCAAAGAACAAATTTGTCAAACCTGAACTGCATTCTCTTTAGAACTCTCAGGAACAATCCATGGGAAAGCAAAAGATGATGACTTTGCATTTGTTGAAATACAACCCGGATTTGTTGATGGGCAAGGCCTAATTTTCCTGTCACAACACTCATCACCATCAAGAAAAACAACTAAACACTAACCATACATACATACATACATACATACATACATACATACATACATACATACATACATACATACATACATACATACATACATACATACATACATACATACATACATACATACATACATACATACATACATTGGCTTAATTGAAACAAAAGTAAAGAGATACAAAAAGGTATGGTTTTTAAGACAAACCCATCTTCAAGTCCAAGCTGCAAGAACTTGGATTCAGTAAAAGGGGTGGTGGTGGGAGGGGCTTGAGGGGAAGATAGAGAGTTGAGAGAAGGGATGGCTAATGAAGGAAGTGGGTAGTTTAAGGTTAGTGTGAGGGCTAAAGAGACAAGGTTTGGGAAGAGAAATGGTTTAGGGTTATAGTCTTATACCGGTATAAGTTGTATTTCTTTTATTCTTTCTTTAAGTCTTATACCACGTCATCCCTGTAATGGGAGTTAGAGTCCACGTCAGAATTCTGTAACGGAAGTAACGGTGGAGTGCTAACTTTGAATCACACAGTGAAGTTCAATGGTATTATAGTATCGAATTTTAGTTCAGTGGCATATTAGAGTCACACATTAAAGTTGAGTGGTATTTCAGGTAGTTTACCCTTATTAATAACTTCTTTTTTTTCTAATTTTTATATAATATTGTTTTGTGGATCAATTGATCAAAGCCAGAAGGGGTGAATTGAGTTTTTAAAATTTGTTGGAGAAAATAGAATAGCTATAAATGAAGAATAAGGAATTTTAGAGTGGTTCAAGTTTCAAATGAACTCTACATCCTCTATCTTAACTACCACTAAGGATTTTCCAACAATCCACTAATTGATCTTCCCATTTTCAAGGCTTAGGAGGTAAACTTTACGATACCGGTCAAATTTTCTACCCAAAATTTGACCAAACCCTCACAAGAGTACAAAGAAGAAATTAAGGCAAGAAAAATATCTCTCAATACAAGTTTGCCCCTTTAAATACAATCACTCAACCCAAATTTGAATACAAGATCAGAATTGAACACAACACAATTTGAGATTTTACAAGAATAAGAAATTAGGCACTTTGAGCTTGAATTTTTGTAAGGATATTTCTTTTTGATGCAATAGTTGTTGCTAGTCTTCAAATGGCTTCATTTTATACCTTCTCCATTAGTTCTAGTTGTTTGGGTGGTTAGGGTATTGAATATAGCCGTTGGGACCCTCTCTTTCCGCCATAAATGCACTTCTACAACTTATCGTATCGGTACACGGGGATCCGTATCGATACATGTCTCAAAATAGAAAGAGTCATTGTACAATTACAAGAGGGGCATATCGATACGCGTGTAAGCGTATCGGTACGGGACATAGACTGTTTCGATACGGGTAAGACCGTATCAATACCATTATTCTCACAAAGCTCACTGAAGTTTTTGTATCGATACGGCAAAGGGCGTATCGGTACGGGACAACTAACACTTTAAATTTCTGTTACCTAACAACTGACACCAACGGTCAAAACATTTAAGGCTTTTCGAATTTAAAAATTCCATTAAATCCGTATCGATACGGGGGACACCGTATCGATACACCATTCAAACTCCTTCAGTTTTTATAGAGAGAGCGTATCGATACAGATTTCAATCTGTTTCGATACGTTGTTTCGATACGGTAAGAGGCGTACCGAAACGCGTTTCTCCAGTAGCCAAGTTTGTTAAAAAAAAGTATCGATACGGCTAGAAGCGTATCGATACGCCTGAACGATTTTCAATAGTTTGGCCTTGGAACACTTAGAAAATATTTTGGAGTTTGAGTTTTTCAAACTAGATTAAAGCCTTGTTGATTTAAAATCTTTTGAGGGACTTAAAAATCTTTTTCAAGTTTTTCAATTTAATCCTTAACATACTTTCTTATATCAAAATCAAACATAGGTTTTACAATCTCCCCCTTTTTGATATAACAAAATCAAAACTTGAAATTTTTAAGACTTTTGAAAAACTTTGCAAAACAACTCCCCCTTAATGTTTGCTAGGTAATTTTTAGTTAAAAATTTTAAGTGAGCTTGTTTCCCTCTCCCCCTTTTTGTTACATCAAAAAATAGAGACATAGATAAACATAGGCAAAAGGTATAAATAATAACCAAACAACATATAATAGATAAACATTAAGTTCAAAATAAAGAAAACATCAACATAAAATCCAAAGAACAATAATCAAAGCATAGGTTTTAGAATGCAAACTTAATCCTAAAAACATAATTCAAAGTGCATAAATAGATATCCTAAATGACATGAATGGTATGCAAAGATGATCTACTACTCTTCTCCATCGCCATCTTCATCATCTTCATCGTTCTCATCATGTGCATCATCATTCCTCCGAGATTGATGCCATTTGTCATGAAAAGCGGTAAGAGATATGTTTATCGAGTTGTGACCGCCTTCAAGGGAAGTGGGACACATCTCCACATTCTTCACACGATCTTCAAGGCTTGTAAAGCGTGTGTCAATAGCGGCAAACCCCGAATTCATCGCTTGATCCATGTAAGCAATTACTGTGCGCAAGCCCGTGAATTATTCGTTGAGAAAGGTCATAAGGGCATCCATGGAAGGTGGAGGAGGAGCTTGAGCGGCTTGAGGATTGACAATTTCTTCCGGAATCGCATCGCTAGGGAGCTCGGAGAGACGAAGCCAACTACCATTGAAGTAAAAGAACTTACCCCTTGAAAGTGATCTTTCATCAATGGGATCGGTGAGGGGTGTCGGGTAGTCGTGAGAACAATCTATCTCCTTTTGGGTGAAGAAATAACTCAAATCCATCCCATATGTGAATGAAGTGACAAGAGTAGTGTGGCGGTGTTGCACGAGATAGAAAATCTCCGCAAACATGATGCGAGCAAGGTTTGGTTGTTGTCTTTGACGGAAGCACTAAATCCAAAAGTCGTCAACTTGGAGGATAGTTGAATACTTTCCTCTCGAAGGCCTAAACCACCAAGAAACCATCAAGTGAAGGATTCGATCTTGAGCCTTGAGAGCGGTCACAGAACCACCCAAGACATGGCCAAGAGAATTCTCATCATCAAGATCCTCATCCTCTAACTTAAAAACATCACAAATAGATTGAACATCGATGGTGATCTTTTTACCCATTAGATAAGAGTTGACAACATGAACTACACCCGCTTGATTGGCAACACACTTGGCATTAGCATAGAAAATCAAAACCAAATTACGATAGAAAAAGCCGGGAATTTGAATAAAATCCACAAATTTCCATTCTTGGAGCAAAGGTAAGTATGCAAATTTGAAGCGATCCAAGTTGAGAAAAGGAACGAAAGTTACCCTCTCCAGACGGATTTTATAGTTTTGAAATTGTCAGAAATAGGTGAGTTCTCCGGTGGTCCTAAAGCACTTTTGATAGATAAGAGTGAGGTTCGGGCGAGTACCATCTCCAGCATTGGAAGCTTCACCGACTTCGCTAGTACGTGCTCTCTTTTTGGGTGCCATTGTCTAGAGAAATAGATCAAAATAATGTGTATGCATTATTTTTCTCACTCAACCCATTGAAAATCAATAATCAAGGTTAAATTTTTTTTGAAAGACAAATCAAAAACAAAAGTTTGATAAAGTTTGTTTTTGAGAAAACAAAACAAAACAAAACAAATTAAAATCAAAAGAAAAAAGATAAAAGAAATTTATACCTTGATATTGATAGAGAGGAATGGGAGAAGAACTTTGCACCAAATTGATGGAAAGCTTGAAAAGCTTGGCTTGATGTTGAAAACCCTCAAGAGATTTTGAGTTGTGTGGTGAAAATATGATGGATTGAGAGGCTTTTTATAGAGTAAAAAAGGCTAGGGTTTTAAAATTGCAATTTTGGTAAAAGTGAAACTCTTTAAATGCCATTAAGAAGTTGTCTGCGCAATCGAGTATCGATACGCCAAAGGGTGTATCGATACGGGGGTAAAATGGTAATTCCCTAGAAACACGTGTCAAAGGTCCGTATCGAAACGGATATCATCCGTATCAAAACGCTCTTAGATCGTATTGAAACATGTTTAACCGTATCGATACCCGTTTTAGAAAAAATGCAGTCTGGTAACCTAATACAGTACGCGTATCGATACGCAAAAGGCCGTATCGATACCCTATACCCAGAAATGCATTTTTGGCTTTAAGAACAACCAAAGGCTCGACTTTAACACCTCCTAAATGAATGCAATTGATGAATGAGCAGTTCTAAGCATATTTTAACATAAGCATACTCCCCTAGCTATAAGCATGATTTCTATCAAGATCAACAACACATAAACATGCATTTTCACAAAATCAAGCAATTTTAACCTCAAAAGGGGTCCTAAGGGGTCAAGGTAGGCTAGTTAGACCTAACTCTCTCCTAAGGGACAAAAAACGCTCTTTGTCTAGAGGTTTGGTAAAAATGTCCGCTAGTTGGTTCAAGGTGTCAACGTACTCTATAACAACATCTTCCTTAAGGACATGATCTCTAATGAAATGATGCCTTATTTCTATATGTTTGGTTCTAGAGTATTGCGTGAGATTTTTCTTTAGGTATATAGCACTAGTGTTATCACACTTAAGGGGTATGGTTTCAACTTTAACACCATAATCTAAGAGTTGTTGCTTCATCCAAAGGACTTGAGCACAACAACTCCCTAAGGATATGTACTCGGCTTCGGTGGTAAATAGAGCTACACTATTTTGTTTGTTCCTATTCCTGAAGGGGTGAACATGTGATTAGGAAAAATTATATAACTACCTAACCATGTACTTACCTCCTTTTTGTCGAAGTTCGTCACAAGGGAAAGTTTCTTTTGATGCCGAGGCAGCTGCTGCGACAACCAACTGTTGTGGTAGTCTTTTGTCATGGTGTTGTACCAGTCAAGGGAAAATTCTTTAGGCTCCTCGAAAATCTCCATCAATAGAGATTTTTGACGGCTGTAAATCTGCCTGCATCGGCCCCTCTAGAAATATATAATTCATAGCTGTCGAGGTGTCTGTCGAGGTGAGCGTCATTATGGAGGCTTTTGTCGTGGCGGGCCTTTCTGCTGAGGCATAGATTTGCTCAGGTGCTGTCAGTTCGTCCTTAGGCCAGGGTTCTAGGTAGCTGCAGGAACAACTGTCAATCTTGCTGTCTGGGTAGTGTTCTGCATCCTCTTAGTTTAGAGGTTCTAATTGCTCATCATACATCGGAGATCCTTCTTCGCATCTCTCTTCGTCCTCTTGCCCTGGGACATCAGCATCCCTTAGGTTTAATTATTCAGGTTCATCCATGGCATTAATGAGGACTGAGTTGCTCAAACGTGTATTCATCTTAGCGATGCTGGCATCCATAGAAGCTGATACTTTATCCGTGAGCGCAAGGAAAGCTTGAAGTGTGTCCTCCAAGGAGTTTGATTGTTCTTGCAGAAGACTATTTTGCCAGGGCATGTCGGTTTTTGCAGTAAAACTATTATGGTAAAAAAAATTTGAGATTTTTTATCATACCATGAAAAATCTTGCTGCTGTGGCAGCAACTGCGACAATGACATTAGCTGTCCCTGTTGCTACTATGGCGGTATATGTTGTCCCTGTAGCTGCCGCGACGACTTCTGTTGTCGTTGTTGCTGCTGCGGCGGCATCTGCTGTTCATATTCAGACATCCACTCCCAAGTGTTTTTTCTCTACATATCTGCTGCAAAAAGATGAGGGCAACTTTCGAACGCATGATTGCCTTCACAAAATTCGCAAGAACTTTCCCAAATATAGTCGCCCTTAACTCGTGGGGCACCTGAATAAGCGCTTTCCCACATAGTTTTTTTAAGCAGAAATTAAATGCAAATAAAATTAAGAGTGCAGAAAAATTAAAACGAATTTCGCTGTTACCAATCCCCGACAACGACGCCAAAAACTTGTAGAGCGTTTTAGGTGTACTCTATTTATGAGCGCAAGTGCACACTCTTGTCAAGTTATAGTATATAAGATATCGTCTCCCACAGGGATTAGACAGTTTGGTTCGAATGGTTGTTCCTGCACAAGTAAAGTAAATGCACAAGTAAGATAGTTGTTTGAGGAGAAAAGTAAAATAAAACACAAGTAAAAGAGGAAGTAATCATATTGATAGAGAGGGTAGGGTTATGCTGCTGCTTAGTGTAAAACTGTGTTGAATAGGCCAAGTTGTTTTGCGTTGCCACGATCTGTTGCCTCGGCGGGTAATGTCGGATTGAGGCTGCGACAACTTTCGCTGCCACGGCGGAACTCTGCTCTTTCAACTTTCGTTGTCTCGGCATGTGAGATGGAGAGAAGTCCTAGCGGCTTGTATGGTAGATACTCTAAGTTCGGCGAAGCAATTCTGAAGGTATCCTTCCTATGTCTAGGCAAGGATTCTGTCACCATGTGATGTAGGCAATACTTAGCAATCTCAGCGTAAACCTAACACAAGCAGTCGACGTTTGGTTGCTCCTTTTAGCTGCTGAAATTCTAACTTATGTCTAAGCCGAATTAGTCAACACCTCGTCATGATGAGACCATGCTTAATTCTTTTGTGAGTTTGACACTCTCGTGCCCGACAAATGAATTTCTTCAACTAGACCTTTGAAACTAATTGAAGAAGTGAAGAACATGAATTAAGCAAACTTGGAATATTTAATTGCAAAAATAAAACTTGAAAAACCTAAAAAACCGTTCTTACAACTAATTACAACATAAACCTTAACCCAAGAGAAGTTTAGAACATGACGGCGGCAAGAAAACCTAAGCTATGCCTATAGAAAAGCCTAAGATATCTTGAATTATAATTACAATGAGTATTTATTGACAATAGCTAGGTCTAGTCCTTCTTGAAGTAAAAGTCTTCAAAAGTAGCTTTCCACATTTAATGTGACTTTAAACTCTGACTTCTTTGAGTTGAATGTGGACTTTATTACGTTGCCTTGTCCCGCAAGCAATCTTGAGATTTCACTTTGGCGGCTCTGCCCGCTGCTACAGATGTCGGAAAAATCAAGTGGATGGCAGCGATAGACTCAAGGTTTTTAGCTCTACAAATCGCACTCCGGTTCTCCAACTCCATAGTCTGCTGTTGTGGGCAGCAAGGTCGGCGGCGGCAGCACTCGGCAGCTACTGCCTTCGGCTGGAACTGCATCAGTACAGATCCATGGTTCGCTGCCTCAACATCGCATCCTCAGCTCCTCTTTCCCTCTATCAACCTTTAGTACCTAAAACCAAAAATACACTAAACAGTACCTTTCTTAACCAATTAAAAGATAATCAATAAAAACATGGTAAAGCCAAGAAATACTGTAAAATGCAATGCATGGTCCTAATTATGCCTAAGATGTGCTTAAAAACAGCAATAACATGAGATGGAATGTGCGTGAAATATAGGACTTGTGGACACTATACACACCCCAAACTCGAACTATTGCTTGTCCTCAAGCAATGCAACCTAAACATACTTGCTCTAATAATAATCAGAAAGAAAAACCTGTTTTTAACTTGATTTCATACCTCAAGGTCGTGGCACCTATATTAAATTAGTGAAGGAAAATTAGCAAGGAAATAACTCAGAAATAATTTCTAATGCCCGTGCAGTGTGTGCAAGGCTGTATACATGCTGAATATGTGGAATAACTAAACAAACAAAGTTGTTGTTACGATATAAAAGGTTGCTGCCGAGGCAGCACAGTTAAGCACAATAATTTAATCATGGCAGTGAGGGCTTCAACTTATCACAACTACTCTTCTAGGTCTGAAATTAAGATCGGAGCAAACTACAAAACCCCGAACCCTTGGAGTAGAGTCATCCCGTGAAGACTTTCATTCACCCATGCTAATTTGTCTGTCACTTCAAAACTTTCAGATTCGTGGACTTTGATAGCAGCGGAGTGTCCTCGCACATGATTCTTCCTAGAGCCTGTTTCGGGCACCTCTAGGGCAAAACATCAATGTTTCTTTGTTTTTATCTACTGTCGTGGTAGTGCTGTATTTTTCTGTTTCTGTTTTCTGATTCGGCGGCTACCTACAACCATGTTAGAATTTTGCAAGGAATTCTAATAACAAAGCAGGCAATGTTTATAAGATATTTTATCAAACTCGGCAAGTAACAATAGTGTTAATTTTTTGGCTATTATAGAAAATTCTAAGTAATTCATGCTTTTCCCTATATTCTATCAAACTCAACAAGGTCGGCGGCGGCAGCACTTGGCAGCTACTGCCTTCGGCTGGAACTACATCAGTACAACTCCATGGTTCGCTGCCTCAGCATCGCATCCTCAGCTCCTATTTCCCTCCATCAGCCTTTAGTACCTAAAACCAAAAATACACTAAAATAATACCTTTCTTCACCAATTAAAAGATAATCAATAAAAACATGGTAAAGCCAAGAAATACTGTAAAATGCAATGCATGGTCCTAATTATGCCTGAGATGTGCTTAAAAACAACAATAACATGAGATGGAATGTGCGTGAGATATAGGACTTGTAGACAATTTTCAATGAGCATAATGAAACCCATTGGGCAAGTCTATGAGGCCAAGGCTATGGAGCCATTCTGTGATGAGTGTGGGGGTAACCACGATTCCTCTGAATGCACCGCATTTGCCAACTTTATGGAAGGATACGAGAGGAACAGTAGGCCTGCCCAGAACACGTACAACCCTGGATGGAAGAACCATCCCAACTTCTTCTGGAGGCTGGAGCAACCCCAAGACTGCTGCAAACCTACAATAGTAACAGGGAGGCTACCAGCAAAACATGTCTAAACAGTAGGCTCAGCAGCAACAAAACAATAATTCACTAGAAGCAACTCTTCATACTTTTATGTCTAGAACTAGTGATTTCATTGTTTGCACTAATAAATTTATTGATAAAACTGAGTCTTTCATGGATAGGACAGAGATGAAGATGAACAACCAGGAGGCTGCTATAAGGAACTTGGATACCCAATTTGGGCAGTTCATGGAGATCTTTAGCAGCAAAACAATGGGAACAACATCCAGCAGTACAGAGTCAGTAGCCAAACCCACTAATGAGCAGTGCAAAGCCATATCAACCAGAAGTGGGAAGCAGTTGAATGAACCCAGGGTGGAAAAGCAACCAGAAACACAACCAGCATAGAAAAAACCACCTATCGCGAAAGCATCAACTCCAACCTCCTCGACAGATGATCCTCCCCAGATAAAGTTCCCCTGTAAAGAACGAATAGAGGACATCCGCCTGCCATCACCTTTCCCCCAGAGGCTAAAGCAACAAAAACAAGAGCACTCGTTCATGAAATTCTTGGATATAATGAATCAAGTGCATATCAACATCCCTCTTATAGAAGCCATTTAGAACATGCTCAACTATGACAAATACCTCAGAGACATGGTTTCTAAAAGGAAGAGAATTGAAGAATTCGAAACAGTTGTTGTAACAGAGGAGTGCATGGCCATGCTGCATAACAAACTGCCGCCCAAGCAAACAGACGGGGAGCTTTGTTATCCCATGCAGAATAGGCAGCAAGCATGAAACAAAAGCCCTGTGTGACTTGGGAGCCAACATCAACTTAATGCCTAAGGTAGTCTTCGACAAACTGGGAATTGGGCAAGCCAAACCTACCTCCATCATGCTGAAACTTGCCGGTCATTCTTTTGTCCAACCGGAGGGCAAGATCGAAGACATCCTAGTGAAGGTGGGCAACCTTATTCTTCCAACTGATTTCCTCATCCTAGACTGTGAGGCCGATGAAAAAGCCCCTATCATTCTTGGGCGACCATTCTTGGCCACGGGCAGAACTCTAATAGATGTGAAACATGGGGATCTGACTATGAGGGTAGACAACCAGAGCATCAAGTTAAACGTGTTACAACCCTCAGAAAAGGAAAATAAAGGATGCTCAGATGCTCAGGCCGCCAAAATCAGCACAAAGACAAGCCAAGGCAGAAGCTGTCGCGACAGACCCAAGGGCAGGCTGAAGAATCCATCAGCAAAACACCTTAAGGAAAAAGAGGACCCCTAGGAGGGAAGACAAGCCAAATCACCTCAGGAAGTGGTTATGTCTGGGAGATGCACCCAAATGCACTCCCAACATAACTTAACTTTTTTTTTCCTTATTTTTATTTTTATGCATTAGGATTAGAGTTTAATTTATTGCAATTTATATTTTTTTAGGATTAGATTAGTTTCCATATTTTTATTTTTCAGAATTTGTTTTAGTATTTAATTATCTTTATTTTTATTTCAGGATTAGGAATAAAAGAGCTGGATCAAGAAGAAGGCCCAGCAAGGAGCCCGCCCACCATCCCGCCAAGATAGCTAAGGGCGGCCCAGTGCAGAAAGCGCGTAATGGCTAGTTGCCCGCTAGCGGCTACAAAAATAATGGGCATAAATCTCGTAACGTGCGTGAGACAACTGGACCGTTGGACATTTAATGACGCCACAACACCTCTTGGCAGCCTCTATTTAAACCTTCCTCACCCCATTCGTTTACTTTACTTTCATCTCCTTGTTATATTCTTCTTGAATCCATTGCTCTCTCTCTTCTCACAATATTTTCTTTCAAGTTTCAGTTAATTACAACCGTCTCGCATGGCATCTGCATCCCAACCCAAGCCCACCTACCAAAGATTTTGCTCTAGGGCAGACGAGAAACGATAGAAGGATCAGTTCTCCAAGCAGGCAATTTGGGAGGAGCAAGGTTTCCACTACATGAAGCAGACATGAGACCTTGGCTTAGAGCCTGCCCTGTTCGAAACCATCCACAGCAAGGGATGGGAGATGTTCTCACGGAAGCCAGAGATGGCAAAAATCACTTTGGTCAGAGAATTCTATGCCCATCATCCCTGCCCAGAGCTGTCGTTCGTATATGTCCGAGGGGAGCATGTCAAGCTAATTGTCGCCGTAATCAACAGCTTTTACGGCCTAGAGATGGACGATAACCCTCGTGAGGAGTGGAGGCAGTCACTGATGGCTGCCGATTACGACAGGCTCAAGGCTGAGCTGTGCAAGCCCAACACGCCCTGGTTGGCAGGAAAGCATGGCGGTTCTGTCCAACGCCACCACCTGCTGCCCGAGGCAATGCTGTGGATTACTTTCATCAAGAGGCGTCTGCTGCCCACCTCCCACAACTCTACTGTCGACCAGCCGCGTCTCGCCCTAATTCACAGTATCATGTCAAACCAGCCCATCAATGTTGGGGAGATCATATGCAAAGAGATCCACAATTGCTTCAAAAAGACGAAGGGCCGGCTATACTTCCCGTCACTCATCACCGGCCTTTGTGCCAATTTCAATGTTCCAACCGACCCCGGGGAGGAGATGACAACATCAAAGAAGTGGTGGACCAGGAAAATCCGTATGTAGATGATGCAGGCCCCGAAGACAGAGCCCATCACCCCCAGCCAGTCCTCTGCTGCCTAGCCTGCCACTCCAGCCATCCCCGGCAGTATTGAAGCTGCCCCAACAAGTGAAGTCCTCACTCTGCTTCGCAACCTCATCAACAGCAACAAAAGGATCGAGCAGCAGCAGTTAACCTTCATGAAGTATATGGGGAAAGTCCAAGAAGCCTTTGTGGCTTATCTCCTGCAGAAGTACCCAAATGACATCCCCACCTTGCCACCCTACCCTACAGATCTAGCTGCCGTAGTTGCCCTAATACAAGGAATGCCATCAGTCGCCGCTGCCCGCCACGCCGCCTTCCGCAGACAGTTGTCGTCTCTGATGCACTACCCATCGTACTCAACCACCTCCGCTTCAAACATGGTGGCAGAATCCACAGAGTGGCAACAACAACATCATTCACCCATCTACACAGCAACAACAGTGGCCAACACATCCTCATCAGAAGAAGTGCAGCAGTAGCCGCCAGCAACGGAAGTAGTAGTAGTAGCCATCCCAATGGCGATAGACCCTCTAGCAGTAACAACAGAGGAAGGAACTAGGAAGAGGAAGCGGCACATCATAGCCGCCGAGCCAGTGGACGGTGAAACAGAATCAGAAGAGACCGAAGCCCCTATAGAGTGTCCAAAAGTTCTATATTTTATGCACATTCCTATCCTTATTATTGCTATTCTTAAGCTTGGTTAGGCATAATTAGTTGCATGTCATGCATTATAACAGTATTTCTTCTTGTACCACGCTTTTATTGAATCTCTTATATTTGGTAGAGAAAAGGTACTGTTTTAGTTAGTTTTCTATTTCAGGTGCTGGTTGCTGATCAGAGGAAGAGATGACAGAAAAGCAGGGAGCAAAAGGAGCTGTACTGAACCAGTTCGAATTGATGCCAAAGACGTTTCCGCTGTAGAATGCCGCCGCCAAGGACGCCGCCGCCGCAGAATGCCGCCCAGACGGCAATACGCCGACATAGTCAAGATGGGTCTCGTATGATAGAGGACATTTTTCTGAGTCCATAGAGCCCAATCTTGCATTTTTCTGAGGTCTGGAGCGGTGTATAGAGCTGATTGAAGATCGATAAGCAAGGTGGCTTATACTTACTTGCTGAACAAGTAAACATCCAAAGGTGTCCATATTTAAGTCAGAATTGAATGAAACATTAAATATTAAAGCTATTTTATCATCAATGAAGACTTCTACTCCAAGGAGGACTTAACCTTAGGCCAAGCCTTATATATACCCATGTATGTGAGGGTATAAGGGCATAGAGATTGATAGAGATAGAGAGAGAGAGAAAGAGGGAGTCGACTATGTTCTAAACTCCTTAGGGTTTAGGTTTTTGCTTGTAAAGTAGTTGTGAGAAACGATTGTATTAGGTTAAGTTGTTTTGCAATAAATATTCCACGTTTTCTTAATCTGTGCACTTCATTCTTTCAATTATTCTACACCAGTCAGTTGAGAGAATCCATTTGTCGGGCACGAAAGTGCAAGGCTCACGAAAGGGTTAAGTATGGTCACAACGTGCTGAGGCGTGACTAACTTGGTTCTACACCAGTCCACAAGTTTCAGCGGCTAAGAGGGGTTAAAAATTGAGTTGACTAGCATGTGTTAGGTTTACGCTGTGATTGCTAGGTATTGCCTACGTCGCGTTAGCTCTCAAGCATCCTTACCTAGAAATAGGAGGGATCACTGTCGACTATCTCGTCGAACTTGGAGTATCTGGCAGACTTGCTGCCAAGACTTATTTCCGTTCCACCCGCCGAGACAGCGAAAGTTGCAGTGGTAGTGACTTGCTGCGGCTGCGTGATAGGGTCGTAGCCTGCCGCCCGCCATACCCGCTGAGGCAGCATATCGTGGCAGTGCAATCCAACCTTAACCTATGCAATGCAGTCTACACACTACTGAGCAGCAATTACCTGACCCATTCTATCACTCTGATCTCCCCTACTTTAATTAATGGTGTTTTTAGTTTTATTCCTTTAACCGAACCTAAAATTAAGTGTGCATTTAAATTTCTTGTGCAGATACACAGTCGAAGAAACTATTTCAATCCTTGTGGGATTCGACATCTTATATACTATAACTTGGCAGGAGTGTGCACTTGCGCTCTCACAAAAAGGGAACACCTACACGCCCTACAAGTTTTTAGAGCCGTTGCCGGGGATTGGCAATAGCGACTTCATTTTGTTTTATGCACTCTTTATTTAATTGCATTTAAATTTCAAGTTTTTAACTTTTTTTGTATATATATAAAAAAAAATTCAGGTACGCTACAAGTCCAAGGGCATCACAATGTCGAGGAAAACTATACGGGAGCTGATGTTTGAACATGAACAGTAGATGCTGCAGCAGTAGTTGCCACCGTGGTAGCAGACAAGACAGCAAACGCCGCTACCGCAACAGCAAAATTTTTCATGGTATGATCAAAATTGTCAAAAAAAAATTACCATAACAATTTTGCTGCAGAAACAAACATTCTAGGGCAAGGTGGTCAGCTTCAAGAGCAATCAAGAGAAACCACTCGAGAGCTGATGTTGGAAAATTCTTGCAATCTATGTGAGGGGAATCATGTGTTCGAAAATTGCCATTTACTTATCGGAGAAGACATATGGGACCAACAGCAAGAGAAGCCGCATCAGCAACTGGGACATCAGATGCACCTGCCGCAGTATCTGCCGCCGCAGCAAAATTTTTCATGGTATGATCAACAACCTCAAACTTTTTTTACCATCACAATTGTGTTGCCGCAGCGATAGATATACCCTGGCAGTGTAGTCCTCCGGAAGAACAATCACAAACCTTGGATGACATGCTTCAAGTTTTCATGGCTAGTACTGCATCCTTTATTGAACCCACTCAAAGGCTTTCACAGAAAATGGATACAAGGATGGCCCAGTGGGATTCAACCTTATGGGATACAACAGATCGATGGAACACATCCACATATACCATGAACGAAGAAAATGTCCCAGCAACTTCTGCCTTGGCAACCATTGATCACCAACAAGTCAGTCCTAGGAATACTGATGTCCCAAGGCAAGAGGACGAAGAAATATGCGAAGAAAGTTCTCCGACGGGTGAGGAACAACTAGAGGATGGAGAACACTGCCAAACACATGATAAGCCTATGCGAGAAATTGCCCTAGCAAGGATTGAGGAAACTGCATAGAACAATTATGCGACAACACCTAGTTTTGCGACAACCTTGCACGCCTCAACAACAGTCTCGGTATCTATGCCCGCCACGACAGAGGCCTCAGCAGCGCTGCCCGCCTCGACAGAAATATCGACAACTATGGAATATGTATATCAAGAGAAGCCGATGCTGGCAGATCTAAAGCCATCACAATCTCTATTGATGGAGATGTTCGAGGGACCTGAAGAAAACAATGTTATGGATGATGAAGCCCCTTCAATCTGCCGAGTTTTTCCTTGACCTGAACCACATTATGACAGACTACTGCCCCGACAGTTGGTCGCCTGAACAGCTGCCTTGGCAGCAAAATCCATCCTTCACCATAACAAATAAGGATAAAGATAAGGTAAGTGCATGATTTGATAGTGGTATAATTTTTACTAATCAAATGTTCATGCCTTCAGAAAAAGAAACAAGGCGGAGGATTCGCATGGATTACAAGGGAACGAGGAAGAAAGACTTCCCCATAAGAATAGTCACTCGATGGAGGGTGCGAGTGGACTATAAGAAGTATCGGAAACAAACCCACTGTAACATAATTTTAGTTTTTCCACATCTTTAATGTTTCCTTTAGGAATAGATCTTAATAAGCTTAGGACCAGATTTTATTTTCAGTTATATTATTTTTATTTAGCCCGTCTCACAACTACTTATCTAGATTCAAACCATACTATAAAAGGCAAGCCGCCAAGAAAGATGAGGGGCGGAAAAAGTACAACCGCCCAAGCGGCAAATACGACAGTAGAGGAGACAGCCTAGGCCACCAATTCCCTTAACGAGGAGGTGTCTGATTCCTATGATAATACAGAGCCGGCCGAGGCAACAAAGAAAAGAAAAGAGGCACCTGATAGCGGCTGATCCAGAGGATGAAAGGCTAGAGACTGAGCTAGAGCAACAACCAAAGAGATCTAATCCAATCAGAGTCCAGCCAGCTCGCGGCCAGAAGCAGAGCCTCACCGCCAAATCACCCGCCACCTACCGCCTAGTCCTCTCATCTTCCTTCAAGTCCATCGAGTTAAAAGACAAGTCGAACAGCTTCTATCACCATTATTTTCTTTTCTTTTTCTTTTTTCTGCTTTATTTTATTGTTTTCTATTTAGATTTTTTTTGTCTAAGGCATTGATGGCAATGCCCGCCTTGAGTTTGGGGGAGGTTAGTCCTCATGTTATTCTGTTAACTGTGTAGTTGCATATAGTTGCATTGTAAATCCTGCCTAGTACTTAATGAAAATTGGAAATATGGGTTAAATAACTTGTGCCTATGATAGTTAGCCGATTCTATTTTCGCACCACACTTAAAATCTAACTTAATCTTGGGAAGAAGCATGAAAAATACCTTAGAAAAAAATTTTAGTTGCCAAACTTTTATTACACTTCTATTAAGTGTTGAATATTGTTTGAGTTCTAAGTGTACATTGCCTGCTTAAACTTAATGATAATTCTTATATTGGATGCAGGTATGCCACCGCGGCAGCACAGAGCAGCAAAGTAAAATAAAAAGCAATGCCACCACGACCGCAAAACAAAGAAAAGGTTGAATGCCCTAGAGGTACCCGAAATAGGCTCTAGAAAGGATCATGAACAAGGACACTCCACTGCTATCAAAGTCCATATATCTGAAATTCTTTGAAGTGATAGATAAATTAGTATGAGTGAATGAAAGCCTTCACGAGATGACTCTACTCAAAGGGTTCAGAGTTTCATAGTATGCTCATATCTTAGCTTCAGACCTAGAGAGTAGTTGTGATGAGCTGAAGCCCTTAAAAGCCATGATCAGAAAAATGAAGAAAAGAAGTGCTTAACTGTGCTGCCAAAGCAACAACCCTATATCTTTTTTCTTTAACTTTTACAACATTCTTTGTTTACTTAGTATACTTAGCATATTCAGCATGTACACAGACCTGCACACACTGCAGTGCACTAGAATTAAAATTCTAAGTTATTTCATGTTATTCTCTCTCACTAAACTAATATAGGTGCCACGACCTTGAGGTATGAAACCAAGTTAAAAACTAGGTTTTCTTTTTGATTTATGCACAAGGGCAGGTTTACTAGTAAGGTTGCATTGCTTGAGGACAAGCAATAGTTCGAGTTTGGGGGTGTGTAGAGTGTCCAGAAGTTCTATATTTTATGCACATTCCTGCCCTTATTATTGTTGTTCTTAAGCTTAGTTAGGCATAATTAGCTGCATGTCATGCATTATAACAATATTTCTTCTTTTACCATACTTTTATTGAATATCTTATATTTGGTAGAGAAAAGGTATTGTTTTAGTTAGTTTTCTATTTCAAGTGCTGGTTGCTGATCAGAGAAAGAGAGGACATGAAAGTAGGGAGCAAAAGGAGATGTACTGAAGCAGTTCCAATTGCCGCGAAAGACGTCGCCGCTGCAGAATGACGCCGCCAAGGACGTCATCGCCGTAGAGTGCCGCCCAGACGGCAATACACCGACATAGTCAAGATGGGTCTCGTTTGATAGAGCACATTTTTCTGAGTCCATAGAGCCCAATCTTGCATTTTTCTGAGGCCTAGAGCGGTGTATAGAGATTATTGAAGATCAATAAGCAAGGTGGCTTATACTTACTTGCTGAACAAGCAAACATCCAAAGGACTCCATATTTAAGTCATAATTGAATGAAGCATTAAATATTAAAGCTATTTTATCATCAATGAAGACTTCTACTCAAGGGAGGATTTAACCTTAAGCCAAGCCCTATATATACCCATGTATGTGAGGGTATAAAGGCATAGAGATCGATGGAGATAGAGAGAGATAGAAAGAGGGAGTCAGCTATGTTCTAAACTCCTTAAGGTTTAGGTTTTTGCTTGTAAAGTAGTTATGAGAAACAATTGTATTAGGTTAAGTTGTTTTGCAATAAATATTCCAAGTTTGCTTAATCTGTGCACTTCATTCTTTCAATTATTCTACACCAGTCAGTTGAGAGAATCCATTGTCGGGCACGAAAGTGCAAGGCTCACGAAAGGGTTAAGTACGGTCACAACGTACTGAGGCGTGACTAACTTGGTTCTACACTAGTCCAAAAGTTTCAGAGGCTAAGAGGGATTACAAACCGAGTTGACTAGCCTATGTTAGGTTTACGCTGAGATTGCTAGGTATTACCTACGTCACGTTAGCTCTTGAGCATCCTTACCTAGAAATAGGAGGGATCACTGTCGACTATCCCGCCGAACTTGAAGTATCTACCAGACTTGCCGCCAGGACTTATTTCCGTTTCACCTGTCGAGACAAAGAAAGTTGCAGTGGTAGTGACCCGTTGCAGCTGCGTGACAGGGTCGTAGCCTGCCGCCCGCCATACCCGCTGAGGCAGCATATCGTGGCAGCGCAATCCAACCTTAACCTATGTAATGCAGTCTACACACTACTGAGCAGCAATTACCTGGCCCATTCTATCACTTTGATCTCCACTACTTTATTTAATTGTGTTTTTAGTTTTATTCCTTTAACCAAACCTGAAATTAATTGTGCATTTAAATTTCTTGTGCAGATACACACTCGAAGAAACTATTCCAATCCTCGTGGGATTCAACATCTTATACTATAACTTGGCAGGAGTGTGCACTTGCGCTCTCACAAAAAGGGAACAACTACACGCCCTACAACCCCTCTTGCCTAACATCAAGAAGAACCTCGTCCTACTTCAAAAAGAGTCCAGTCGCTGCGGACAGCAAAAGTCTCACCTGCTAAGTCTGCCGCCCGCCGCCTAATTATCAAATCATCCTCCTCCCCCTCAGCAGCAAAGACTCAAGCCTCCTCTCAACCCTCAGCCAATTTCTAGTTTTTTTTTCTTTCTCTTTTCTTTATTTTATTTCTCTGTTATTTTATCACTTGTAACTATTTTTCTGTTTTTTTATTTTCTGTTTTTATTTTGTGCATTGAAGGAAATGCCCATCTCGAGTTTAGGGGGGATAGTAGCTCTCACATTTTTGTTTAGGCATACTTAGTAGCATATAGGTTGCATTGTACTTGCCTTAATATTAATCGGAATAGAAAATTTTGTTATAACTTGTGCCTATGATAGTTAGCCGATTAAATATTTTCGCACCAATAAATAAATTGAACATAATTTGGGAAAAGCATAAAAATGACTTCGAATTTTTTTTAATTGCTAAAATTGTTAAACACTTCTGTTACTTGTTGAATTTGCTAGAATATCTAATGAGCACTGTCTGCTTTGTTTTTAGAATTCTTTGCAAAATTCTAACAATGGTTGTAGGTAGCCGCCGAGGCAAAAAATAGAAACAGAAAAATGCAGCACTGCCACGACATCAAAGAAAAAACAAAGAAAAAATGTTGTTTTTCCCTAGAGGTGCCCGAAACAGGCTCTAGGAAGAATCATGTGCGAGGACACTCCGCTGCTATCAAAGTCCATGAATCTGAAAATTTTGCTGTGACAGACAAATTAGCATGAGTGAATGAAAGTCTTCACGGGATGAATCTACTCCATGGGTTCGGGGTTTTGTAGTTTGCTCCTATCTTAATTTCAGAACTAGAAGAGTAGTTGTGATAAGCTGAAGCCCTCATTGCCATGATTATTTAAATTGTTCTTAACTGTGCTGTCTCGGCAGCAACCTTATATATCATAACATCGTCTTTATTTATCTAGTTATTCTACATATTCAGCCTGTACACAATTCTGCACACACTGCACTGGCATTATAGAAATTAATTTTGAGTTATCTTCTTGCTATTTTACCTTCACTAATCTACTATAGGTGCCACGGCCTTGATGTACAAAATCAAGTTTTTCTTTCTGGTTTAATATAAGGGCATGTATGTTAAGGTTGCATTGCTTGAGGATAAGCAATAGTTCGAGTTTGGGGGTGTGTAAAGTGTCCACAAGTTCTATATTTCATGCACATTCCATCTCATATTATTGTTGTTTTTTAGTACATTCTAGGCATAATTAGGTCAATGCATTGCATTTTGCAGTATTTCTTTACTTTTCCATGCTTTTATAGATTATTTGTTATTTGGTGAAGAAAAGGTATTGTTTTAGCTTAGTTCTAGTTTCAGGTACTAAAGGCTAATAGAGGAAAAGAGAAGCTGAGGATATGTTGCTGAGGCAGCAGACCAAGGAGTTGTACTGATGCAGTTCCAGACAGAGACATCAGCTGCCACCGCCCAACTTGCCGCCCAAGACAGTAGACTATGGAGTTGGAGAATCGGAGTGCGATCTGTAGAGCAGAAATTCTTGATTCTATCGATGTTGTCCACTCAATTTTTCGACGTCTGTAGCAGCAGGCAAAGCCGCCAAAGGAAGAACTCGAGATTACTTGCGGAGCAATGCAACGTGATAAAGTCCACATTCAACTCAAAGAAGTCAGAGTTTAAAGTCACATTTAATGCAAAAAGCTACTTTGAAGACTTCTACTTCAAGAAGGACTAGACCTATCTAATGCCTATATATACTTATTGTAATATTACTTCAAAACAAGTGAGGTTTTCCTTAGGCATAGTTTAGGTTTCCTTTGCCGCCATCATGTTCTAAAATTCTCCTTGGGTTTGGGTTATGTTGTAATTAGTGTGAGAACGATTGTTTAGGAATTCAAGTTTGTTTTTCTGCAAATAAAACTTCAAGGTTTACTTATTCCATGTTCTTCATAGTTTTCAATTAAGGCGAAAGATTAGTTGAATTCTATCCATTTGTTCGGTATCGAGAGAGTCAAACTCACGAAAGGAGTAAGTACGATTTCATCTATAGACAGTGCGATCAACCCGGCCTAGACATAGGTTAGGATTTAAGGCGGCTAAAAGAGGACGAGTTAACATTGATGTCTTTGCAGGATTCACGATGCGACTGGTATTATTTGCAGTGGGCATCAATAGAATTCTGACTTAGATATAAGCGGAATCACTTTCGAAGCATTCTGCCGAGCCTTGTAGTTCTGCCGAGTTTGCCGCCGACAGTTCTATTCCCTTGCCGAGGCAGCGAGAGGGTCTCAATAGCTTACCTGCCATCCCCCGCCGAGGTAGCAGAGTTTGGCAGCGCAAAACAACTTGTCTTATTCAACGCAGTTTCACACTAAGCAGCAGCATAACCCTACCCATTCTATCAACTTGATTTCTTCATCTTTAATTACTTGTGTTTTTATTTTATTTTTCTTCTCAAACATCCAACTTAATTGTGCATTTACTTTTATTTGTTTAGGAACAACAATTCAAATCAAGCTGTCCAATCCCTGTGGGAGACGATATCTTTTATACTATAACTTGACAAGAGTGTGCATTTGCGCTCATAAATAGAGAACACCCAACCGCTCTACAATTTCTCTCAAAGAGAAAAATACAAACGAAGCAAATAAACGAAAACCTCACAAAGAAAAAGTTTTTGCACAATTTAGCTCTCACCTAAAATTCTAAACACTTGTGCCAATTTGACAATGAAGCTCACTAAGTGTTTTTCTAAAATATAAACTTTACAAGCGCAAAAATAATTTCTCTAACATTGAATATTTGTAATGATGTTTCTTGTTATTCTATGGTTGCATGAAGAGGTCTTTTAAACCCTCTAATGAGTTTGTAGTCGTTACTAGCCGTTGGGGTTGGTTTGGAGCCGTTGAGGGTATGTTTTTTCATAAAAAGCAATTATGTCCAGTGGGTATTGATACTCGAAAAGTGGGTATCGGTACCTGTAAAAACAAAAAAAAAGACGTTGAAGGTTCTGTGTACCGATACTCAAGGGTTGAGTATAGGTACGAGGCTTTGGGTACCGGTATTCAAGGCATGTTTTTGACACTTAAACAATTTTGAAAGTATTTGTACAAATCAAAAACACTTCAAAAGTCTTTCAAACATATTTTTCAAGTTATATGGACTTAGAATTATTGTTTCAATATTGTTTAAGTCCAAAAACATTTTTCATTAAAGTTATTACAAAATCAATATCTCAACAATTTGGGGTTAATTTCATGTAAAATAAAGATTTTAGGACTAAATTGAACAAGTATATAATTATATTTAAAATATTAGACTAAATTATAAAAATTAGAAAGAAATTGGCATAAATTTTGGGTTAAATAAATACTTTTAAGACTAAAATGAAAAAAATAATTATATTAAAAATATTAGACTAAATAGTAAAAATTAGAAAGAAATTAAGGTTAATTTCAGGTTAAAAAATATTTTATGACTAAATTGAACAAAAATATAATTATATTTAAAATATTAGACTAAATTATAAAGATTAGAAAGAAATTGGAGTTAATTTTAGGTTAAATAAATATTTTTAGGACTAAATTGAACAAAAATATAATTATATTTAAAATATTGGACTAAATTTTAAAATTAGACAGAAATTGAGGTTAATTACGGGTTAAATAAAGACTTTTAGGACTAAATTGAACAAAAATATCATCATATTTAAAATATTGGACTAAATTATAAAAATTAGAAAGAAATTAGGGTTAATTTCGGGTTAAATAAAGATTTTAGGTTTAAATTGAACAAAAATATAATTTTATTTAAAATATTGGACTAAATTATAAAGATTAGAAAGAAATTGGGGTTAATTTCAGGTTAAATAAATATTTTAGGACTAAATTGAACATAAATATAATTATATTTAAAATATTGGACTAAATTATAAATATTAAAAGTAATTGGGATCAATTTTGGGTTAAATAAAGATTCTTAGGACTAAATTGAACAAAAAAATAATTATATTTAAAGTATTGGACTAAAATATAAAAAATAGAAAAAAATTAAGGTTAATTTCGGGTTAAATAAATATTTTTAGGACTAAATTGACAAAAATATAATTATATCCAAATTATTGGACTAAATTAAAAAATTAGAAAGTAATTGGGGTTAATTTCAGGTTAATTAAATATTTTTAGGATTAAATTGAACAAGAATAAAAATTTGACAGACTTAACGTGCAATTCACCCCTTTTATTAAAGTCAGATGTCTGTTTGTTTGTTTATAAAGGGGTGTGTGGTGTGTTATGGTTGGTCCATAATTTTTTTAACGGGAGTTAACGGTAGGGGCAATTGAATCACGATTTAATGTTTAGGGGGCAAAATGTCCCGAAAAATTCTTTAGGGGAAAACTTGGTACAAAGTGCATATTTTAGGGGCCAATGGTGCTATTAAGCCATAAAATTATATAAAATATAAGTTTATTTTCTCTGCTGACGTGTCATTCTATCAAGTCATTTCAAGTTGTTTATTGCTAGTTGGCTAACAGTTTTCATCTATAGAGGCGTCATTTTGACCCAAAATGAACCGTTGATGGTTAAAGTGCTTTAAAAAAAGAATAGTGGCCGAAGTCACTATCCAGTCAAACGTTAGGGGTATTTTTTGACATTATGCCTAGATATTTATAGTGGTAGTGAAGCATGCGGTTCAAATTTGATCCAATATAGACTTAAAATGAGGAAATCGGATATTAAATCGCAAAATATTAAAATTCGGTTTTTCATTTTTTTTCGAATTAGTGAAAATCAAACTCAACTCAAACTTGAAAATCAAATCTTTAATTCGAGCCAACTAGAATAAATTTAAATTAAAAATCAATTTTTTTCAAGTTAAGTTTTACTAACCCCTTGGATTTAAATAATCTTTATTCTCCTTGTATTGATGTTCTACGAAAGTCACTCAAAATCAACGAAAAATTCATTAAAATGTTCGATATTTTATCACATCAATCTCTTCCGACGGTCATTCGATGAAGCTAGATACGATATATGTTGTTCTCCTTACTAAAATAATACTTCTCACCGTTCGAATTGGTTTGCACGACTTCTACCATCTTCATGGTAGTGATTATCTTGGTATTGTACAACAGTTTTTGAAAGTTACAATCAATGTTTGAACCTATATTGTTTTACATATGACTGTTTAAGTAGCAACACCAATAATGAAAGCTGTCTGTTTTGATAGCTCCAAAGTAGACATTACCATCAATCGCCATTAAACTTTGCTGGATATGAAATATCTCTTTGTCCTCCTCCTCATCCTTTACTCTCTCTCTTTCTCTAACCATGTTTTATTTATTTTCCTAATATGTATTTGTTTTAAGGAAAAGAATTAACAAATATTTCATTGTCAAGGTATTTTGATTTAGAATTACCTGTCCCCCTCGGCTCATACGTATACATCTGCTTCCATGTTTCAATTTTCCTACTAATTTTCTTCATCAAGTTATAAGTTTCTGTGTGTGTGTTTTACAGAAACTATACAATGTGAATGGCCGGTGATTATAGGGTGATAGTCACGCTCTAAAATAGGTTATACATAAATACTTATAAAAATTGTAAGAATTTGTGTATCGACTTTTATGTACCTATAGAAATATTTACAAAAATGATAAGAATTTCGGTATATACATAAATACTTACCGAGTTTTATGTACCTATTATGTACCTACGGAAATCCTTACACGTCGATACACAAATACTTTATTATTTTTGTAAGTATTTTTATATAGTCTCATTTTAGCCGCCTCACATTAGAAAAACTCGTAATTATATTGATTTAGTTAAAAGAAAAAGTCAACAAATTGAAGGTTCACTCCGTAGTGATAAGAGTAGTGATCAACATCAGACATCTGGCTTCGGTTCCCTACATTGGACCACCATGTGTTTATTGTGACAACCAATATTATCATGAGTTAACTATTCGAATAGTCATTTATGTTTTCCCTTAATACAGAGTTGATCACTGATTTTAAAAAATGACCAGTAAGGTCACTTACGTTTTCGGGGCGTAAACTTTTGGTCACTCAGTCGTTTGTTGCCGTTAAACATTGACGGCTTGCTGACCTGGCATCGAAAAAATAAGGTTAACTAATGCAATGGCCACTAAAGTTTATCCCATGTACATTTCCCATCTCCAATTTTAAAAAATAAACATTATGCTCACTGTTGAAAATGTTTCTTTATAATTTCACCCTTGAATTTTTAAAAATTCATTTTTCAACCCTAAAACTTTACAATCAATTAGTACAATAATATTATAAAGGCTTAAATGAAACATAGATGCCCAAAGTATACCCTTTTTAAATTTTAGGTGCCCAAATTGCTCCTATTTAATAACTAAACTTTTAAATTGCTCATATTTTTTCACTCTGGATTATTTTATTATTATTATAATATGACATGTCATTTTTTTATTATTTTTAAATTAAAAATAATTTAAAAATAAAATAAAATCATTTTTATTATTATTAAATATAAAATATTTAACAAATATATCACTTCTTAGAATAATTTAGGTGTCTAAAGTTTTTTTTTTGTAAAAATAGGTGCCCAAAGTTTTCATAGTTACAATTTTTGGTGGGGTGTTAAAAAAATTGTCAACCAATCGGTGCTTGACACATGTCATTAATTTTATTTTTTCTTTTAAAAAAATTTAATGAAAAATACTCAGATTTTTCAAATTTTTATAAAATCTCAAAATTTTACAAGCTCCACAAAACAGTCCCTAAATCCCTAAAAATTCTCAAACTTCTACCGCCGCCTCAGACGTCAGTCGCCGTCGCTGACCACACCCACATGGTTGCTGGACCAAGGCGACCATTTCCCCTAACACACCGTCGCCGGAAACACCCAACGGCGTGCAACCGAACGTCAAACACGAACGTCAATTTTGTGTTCAATGTTCGGCTACACGTCCTTGGGCGTTTTCGGTGACGTCGTGTTAGGGAAAATGGTCGCCTTAGTCCGACGACTAGGTGGGTGTGGTCAGCGACGGCGACCGGCGGCGTAAACGGTGGCAATCGACAGCGAAAGTTTGGGAATTTTTAGGGATTTAGAGACTATTTTGTGAAGCTTGTAAAATTTTGAGATTTTATAAAAATTTGAAAATTCTGAGTATTTTCAAGTAAAAAAATTTAAAAAATAAAATTAATGCCACCTGTCAAGCACCGATTTGTTGACAATTTTTTAACACTCATTTAACAGTCGGGCACCTAAAATCGGAACTATCGAAACTTTGGGCACTTATTTTTACAAAAAAATGCTTTAGACACCTAAATTATTTTAAAAAGTAATGTTTTTTAAAATATTTTAAATTTAGTAATAATAAAATTGGTTTTATTTTATTTTTGATTTAACAATAATAAAAAAATGACATGTCATGTTATAATAATAATAATAATAATAATAATAATAATAATAATCCAGAGTGAAAAATAGGAGCAATTTGAAAGTTTAGTTATTAAATTGGAGTAATTGGGCACCTAAAATTTAAAAAGGGTATACTTTGGGCATCTATTTTTCATTTAAGCCTTTTTAACATTATTATACTAATTGATTGTAAAGTTTTAGGGTTGAAAAATGAATTTTTAAAAATTAAGGGTGAAATTATAAAGAAACCTTTTCAGTACTGAGCATAATGTTTATTTTTTAAAATTGGGGGGCAAAAATGTACATGGGATAAACTTTAGTGGCCATTACATTAGTTAACCTTATTTTTTGGCTGCCAGGTCAGCAAGTCGTCAATGTTTAACGGCAACAAACGACTGAGTGACCAAAAGTTTACGCCCCAAAAACATAAGTGACCTTACTGGTCGTTTTTCAAAATCGGTGACCAACTCTGTAACCCTCTAAAGCCGGCCTAGAAGAATTGGGTCGAATATAGGAAGTCAGGTTTGAAACTTGTTGCTTAAGTAAAGTAATCAGATTTGAAAACATCACATTCGAAATAAATAATAATATCACAAAATGCGTAATCATATAATAATATCCTGAAAAATATTAAAACATTTAGAAATACATATGCATGATAAAAACGGTAAACTCCCAAATGTAATGTCCGAGTCTGTAATCATACATAATCCGATAATAATAAATAAAACTCCATAAGTCAAAGTAAACCATACCGATAATAGAAAATATGACTAGTAAACGAGGTCCTCCAAGTACCGTAGCCTAGGTCTGAGTATCTGAAAGAGAAACTAAGGGGGAGTTAGCGATAACGCTCAATGTGTCTCTACAGTGCAAAAAGAATCTAACAGTGTCATACAAAGTCAAATAGAGTCAAACAATATAACATCCGAATATTATTCTCAGTCAAACAGTCATTTCAATAAACATATATGTATGAATGTATGTGTGAGTCAACATGATATGCACCCAACTACATCACCGTCCGAAGAGTAGGTTCCCCAGAACCACTCTCTACATCGTCACCATCCGAACTGGAACTCAGCCCGAAGGGTGGAACCACTGCTCCGAAGCAGATTTCAACCCGAAAGAAGAAACTGCTAAACTTCCCCGTAAAAAATCCCAACCCGATTTTCTGATTTCGAATGCATTCTTATTTATTAACGAAAATGCATGTTCATATAGTCTGATATTAAGCAATCCGAATTTGAGCATGTTGCATGGCATACTGTAAAGTGCTCATAAGTCCTATATTTTGTATGTATTCCATCTCATATTATTGTTGTTCTTAAGTGCATTTTAGGCATATTAGGTGCATACACACATTATTTACAGTATTCTTTGCTTTGCCTTGTTTTTGTTGAATATCTTTGATTTGGTAAGAAAAGATAATGTTTTAGTTTAGTTTTAGTTTCAGATGCTAGAAGCTGTCAGATCGAGAGATGAGCTGAGGAGCTGATGCTGAGGCAGCAAGCCAAGGAGCTGTACTAAAGCAGCTCAACACAGAGATAGATGCTGCCAAGTAGCTGTCGCCGCCATATCTACCGCCCAGAGCAGCAACTTAGGGAATTGGTGATTTGGAGTGCGATTGGAAAAGCATAATTTTCTGAGTCCAATGAGCCCATCCACGCAATTTATTGATGTCGGAAACAACGGACAGAGCCGCCAAAAGAGAGAATGTCTAAGGGGGCTTAAGCTTACTTGTGGCACAAGGAGTCCAACTTCAAGTCAAAGAAGTTTGAATTAAAGGATGCATTCAATGCAAAAGCTACTTTATCATGAGGAAGGCTTCTACTCCAAGGAGGACTTAACCTAGGCCATGCCCTATATATACCCGATCATATTTTTTATTTTAGACAACTCATAGTCGGCATAGCTTAGGTTTCTCTTGTGTTTTCTTGCCGCCACTATGTTCTAAATTCTCTAGGGTTTGGGTTGTGTTGTAAAGTAGTTGTGAGAATGGTTGTTTAGGTTTAAGTTTGTCATTGCAATAAATTCAAGGTTTGCTTATTTCATGTTCTTCATTGTTTTCAATTGAGTTCGAAGGATCGATTGTTAGCAATCCATTTGTTTAGCATCGAGAGAGTTAAACTCACGAAAGAAGTAAGCACGATCTCATCAATACCAGGTGTTGATCAATCCAGCCTAGACATAGGTTAGGGTTTAAGGCGGCTAAAAGAGGACGAACCAAAGGTTGTTGTTCATTGCAAGATTCACAACGACAGGTATTATCTGTGACAGACATCAACAATATTCTGACTTAGACATAAGCTGAATCATCATCGAAGCATTTTGCCGAGCCTTGAAAGTCTGTCGAGTTTGTCATCGAGCCAATCGTCTGTTCCACCTACCGAGGCAGCGAAAGCGTCGAAGCATCAATATGACATCTTCCGCCGAGGCAGCAAAGTCTGGCAGCGCAATACAACTTAAGCTATGCAACGCAGTTTAACACTACAGAGAAGCATAACCTGGCCCATTCTATCAATCGGATCTTTTCTATTAATTACTTTTGTTTCTTTAATTTATAATATTTTACAAACTGAAATTTACTTGTGCATTTAATATTTTCTGTGCATGAATTTACATTCGAGTTAGCTATCTAATCCTCGTCGGAGACGATATCTTTTATATTAAAACTTGACAAGAGTGTGCACTTGCGCTCATATTTAGAGAACACCCCAACGCTCTACACATACCACCATACTAAACAAGTCAAACACATCATATCAACAGAAAATATCATAACCATACAATATCAGATCATGTCAAAATCACAATTCAATCCATCAAAAATATATACATGCATAGCATTGTAACACAGTAGAGAACACACCTCGGACAGCTAAACATTCAACTTCGATGATGACGTCTCCCACGCTTAGCTCTAGCACTAGGTCGGACAGAGTCAGCACATGCGATAATAAATACTACATCATATACACTACTACTATGCCAGATCACTGATAATAATACCGAACAATAATTACTAAACTCATGAGCAGATCCTGAAGATTGAGCAACATGAGGTCGTCCAGAGGAAGGATCTCAGTATCCGAGTTAACGTCGCCGAATACAAGAATAACTTGAATTAATTTTAGATATTCAAAATTCTCAAAAATACTGAACATAATTGAACAAAATTGGTCAAAATGGTCTTTTGGGTTCGAATTTGGAAAAACGGGCAGCAGATTTGGAATCAGAATGTCGAAAAACCTAGAGTTAACGAGTGACATCATCGCTGATGTCATCTCTAACGTCAACCAATTCGGTTTTGAGAAGTCTGGTTCGGTTTTGTTACGGTTCGGTCTGACTCGGTTCACCCCAGCCTCGTTTTCCCCATTTTTCAACCGAATACGAAATTAGGGTTAACCCCTAATCGGTGCACCATCGAAATTTTACGCCGGTGACCCCCAAACGCCAAATCCAGCCAAAACACACATAACGACACACACCTACACACAGATTAACCCTAAAAGCGACCAAAACCTTACCCCTAAACACCAAAACGACAAGGAATGAACAACGCTAACGGTGGCGACGGAGGATACGAATGGTTTTCGAAAGATTTTCAGACGAATGGATGGCGACGGATAAAGACTGGGTTTTGATTAGGACTAAAAGTGGAGTCGATTGTCGGCCTTTGATGGAAGAACGACTACCGATAAGGCCTCGGCCAGATGATAATCGGAGAAACGTGGGTTGGAGTTCTGTTATCGCACGAAGGAGGAAAAAATGGGAAGGGAATTTGAAACGGCGCAAAATGATTCTCAGAAGACAAGGAATCAGATTTTGCCCTATTTTTAGGGTAAATTATAAAATAAGGGCTTCAAGAATAGCCCATTTACAAAATTACCCTTGAAGTTCTAATTCATCAAAATTAAGCCACCTAAAATAAATTTTTAAAATCCCTAAATATTAGGGTTCTGAATTAGGGATTTTATTCAACTTAGGGTTTTAATTTAGGCAAAAATTGGGGTGTTACAACTCTCCTCCCGTTAAAAGAAATTTCGGCCTTGAAATTTATCTAGAGCAAAAAGATGCGGATACTGAGCTCTGACGACAGCCTTGGGCTCCCACGTAGCCTCATCATGACTACGACCACGCCACAAGACTTTAACCATCTTAATGGTCCTCCTTCTGAGAACCTTTGTGTCTTCAATAGGCTCCTCCTCAAAACGCATATCAGGACGAATCTCAATCTCCTCTACAGGCATAATATGAGACGGGTCAGCATGGTAACGTCTCAACACGAAGACATGGAAGACATCATGAATACGTTGAAGCTCTGGTGCTAACTCAAGTTGATAGGCAACAGGCCTGACTCGACGAACAATCCGATAAGGGCCAATGTAACGAGGACTCAGCTTGCCCTTCCGACCAAACCAAAGTACCTTCCTCCAAGGAGATACTTTCAAGAAAACCTCATCACCCACCTCAAACTCAAGGTCCCGACGTCTCAAATCGGCATAAGACCTCTATATGTCAAAAGCAGGCTTAAGCCGATCCCGAATCAATCTGGCAGTATGCTCAGCCTCTTGAACAATGTCTGGTCCTAACAATCTGCGCTCATTAAGCTCGGTCCAGCCAATAGGTGATCAACATTTATGTCTATACAGAGCCTCATACGGTGTCATCTTGATGCTGGCCTGGTAACTGTTATTATAGGCAAACTCTGCAAGCGGTAAGAAATCCTCCCAACTACCTCTATTATCAAGAATACAACCCCTCAGCATATCCTCAAGAATATGAATCACACGCTCGGACTGACCATCAGTCTGCGGAGGACTAGTCGTTCCAAGTTCGGCAGGATAGTCGACAGTGATCTCTCCTATTTCTAGGTTAGGATGCTCGAGATTGCTTAACTTGAGGACTAGTATGGAACCAAATTATACAACTCGATTGGTAATCCCTTTTAGCCGCTGAAACTTGTGGACTAGTGTGGAACCAAGTTAGTCACGCCTTTGTGAGTTGTGACTGTGCTTAACCCTTTCATGAGCCTTGCACTTTCGTGCCCGACAAATGGATTTTCTCTTCAACTATCTGGTGTGGACTAATTGAACGAACAAGAAACATAGATTAAGCAAACTCGGAATTTTATTGAAAACAACTCAAAGATATACAAGTGTTTCCCAAATTACTTTACATACACGCCTAAACCCTAGGAGAGTTGGGCCGCGACCCCCAACACTCCAACCTATCTAGCTAACCCCCCATCCTCACTCTCATCGACAATTGCCGTTTGAACTCTTGCGACAAGTCTCTCTCCCTCTACGAGATATGCCCATATACCCTTACATACATTGGGTATATATAGGGCTATTGACCTAAGTTGAGTCCTTCTTGAAGTAGGAGTCCTAAAAGTAAATTACATTAAATATAGACTCTTTTATGCTTTAAATACAGACTCTTTGGACGTTTCGTTCTTCAGCAAGTAATGATAAGTTCTCATGCGTATCGATCTTGAATTAACTCTATTGGCCACTACAGGCTTCATGAAGTTGTAAGACTGGGCTCATTAAGCTTAGGAAATTGTCCTCTTGAAATCGTAACCCATCTTGGCTAAGTCGGTGTAACTCTTGCCCGGACGGCTCTTGGAGGCAGTGCTACTTCAGTAGTTTCCTTGGCGGCAACTTGAGCTACTTCAGTACAGCTTCTTTGGTTCCATCTTCCTTGCCTTGTCCTTTCCTCTCCTCTACTTTCCTGGCTATAGCACCTGAAAAACATAAACTAACTAAAACAGTAACTTTTCTTCAGCATTCATAAGATATTCAATAAAAAGCATGGTACAAGAGAAAATGCTGTTATAATGCATGCAATGCACCTAAATATGCCTAAATGAACTCAAGAATAGCAACAATACGGGCAGGAATATGTACAAAATATAGGACTCATGGACACTCTACAAGTCCTTCTTCGATGGAGTCAAAGGAAGTCCACTAACAAAGTCCATAGTCACATGCTCCTACTTTCACAGAGGAATCTCAATATGCCGAAGTAACCCAGACGAACGCTAATGCTCTACTTTGACTTTCTGAAAAGTCAAACACCTCGATACAAATCCAACGACATCACGCTTGAGACCTTTGCACCAGTACCTCTCACGAAGATTCTTATACATCTTGTCACCCCCAGGATGAATAGAATAAGGACTGTCATGGGCCTCACGGAGAATAACATGTTTCAACTCAGAATTCCTCAGAATGCAATATTGACCTCAGAAACATAGAATAACATCCCGATCGATAGAAAAATCCTGAGATGTACCATCCTCAACCTCTCTTCTACGGTACGTCAAAAACGAATCACTAGGTTGCTCATCTCGAATATCACAAACCAAAGTAGAGATAACCCGAAGTTCTGCCAACAGACTACCATCATCATACAAACTCATCCGAGCAAACAGAGCTCTCAAATCTGAAATGGCATTACGACTCAAGGCATCGGCGACAACATTATCTTTACCCGGATGATACTCAATCTCACAATCACAATCCTTGAGAAGTTCTAACCATCAACGTTGTCTCAGATTAAGCTCCTTCTGGGTGAGAAGATATTTCAGACTCTTATGGTCTGTGTAGATATAACACTTCTTTCCGTAGAGATAGTGTCCCTAGATTTTAATGGCAAAAATCACACCAGCAAGCTCAAGATCATGGGTAGGATAGTTATACTCATGCAGTTTCAACTGTCGAGACGCATAAGCCAATACCTTCCCATCTTGCATCAGAACACATCACAATCTGGTGTATGAAGCATCACTGTAAACGATAAAGCCTTATCAGGCTCAGGCTGAATCAGAACTGGTGCTTCAGTCAACATAGACTTAAGCTTCTCAAAACTAGACTGTTGGGCCTCAGTCCAAACGAAGGGAACATCCTTCCTCAGAAGCTTAGTCAACGGAGCTGCAATAGTAGAGAAACCTTCAACAAATCTCCGATAATAGCCAGCTAAATCCAAGAAGCTTCGAGCATCGGGAACATTCTTGGGTTGTTTCCAGCTCATAATAGCCTCAACTTTATTCGAATCAACTTGAATACCCTTGGCAGAAACTATATGCACCAAAAACATAACCTCAGAAAGCCAGAATTCACACTTGCTGAATTTTGCATACAATTATTTCTCCCGCAGAGTCTGTAACACAATTCGGAGATGTTCCTCATGTTCAGCTTTAGATTTAGAATATACCAGAATATCATCAATAAATACCACAACAAACTGGTCAAGATAGGGTTGAAACACCATGTTCATCATATCTATAAAAGCGGCAGGGGCGTTAGTCAATTCGAAAGGCATCACAAGGAACTCATAGTGACCATATCGTGTCCGAAAAGCTATTTTGAACACATCAGAATCCTTAACCTTGAGTTGGTAATAACCAGATCTCAGGTCTATCTTAGAGAAAACTGTAACTCCCCGGAACTGATCAAAGAGATCATCAATGCGAGAAAGGGGATACTTGTTTTTGATCGTCGGCTTGTTTAGCTTCCGGTAATCAATACAAAGTCGAAGTGTCCCATCCTTATTCTTAACAAATAGAACATAAGCTCCCCAAGGAGAAACACTGCGTCGAATAAAACCCCGATCTAGCAATTCTTGCAACTAAATTTTCAACTGTTCAAGTTCTTTCGATCTCATCCGGTAAGGAGCCATAGACACAGGAGCTGTACCCGGATAAACCTCGATGCCAAACTCAACATCATCACATTTCGGTAGTACCCTTGGTAATTCTTCCGAAAAAACATCTGGGAAGTCTCTCACAACACAGACTTATCTAATTCGGAATCAAACTATCTCGGATTAAGAATGTAAGCAAGATAAGCAATGGGCCACTTCTTCATCATTTTCTCATCTTTGAGAGTCGAGATGATATTAGAAAGAAAACCTCTGCGCTCCCGAAACAGAATCACCTCACGATCATCAGAAGTTCTTAGGGTTGCCCTTTTCTTTTTCACAGTCTAGAGTAACTCGGTGAGCAGACAACCAATCAACACGGAGGATAAGATCGAACTCTTCAAAGGGTAACTCCATCAAATCAGCTGGAAAGATTTCCCCTTGAATCTTAAGAGGACAATTCATGTATACTCTAGTGACCTCAACAGGATTACCCACTGGACTGTGTACAGTAACAGCACTAATAGTATCCTCAACAGAAATTTCAAGTCCCCCAGATACAGAACTCACAATATACGAATAGGTCGAACCATTATCAAGCAGTGCAAAATATGAAATAGAATGAATAGAGAAAGTATTGACAATAACATCTGGCTCATCACGATCCTCATGCCTTCTGGTAGAGTAAACTAACACTGGCTGTCTCGCCCCCGATTCTGTTGATCGTCTACTCTGAGCCGGTCTACCTCTACTAGAAGAATCCGAAGTAACAGATCGGACCTGTCCTCTCCCCCTAGCGGGAGTCTGTACTGATGCCTGAGACTAACTCGGAGCATAAGCTGATGGAGGTGAAATCAGACAATCTCTGAAAATATGCTCAAATGAACCACATCTGAAACAAGCCCCAGTCTGTCTCCTACACTCGCCTAGATGCCACTTCTTGCAAAAAGAACACTCTGGCACCCCACGAGTACCAGCCGAACCCCTAACACTAGCAGCCGGAACAATAGAAGTCATTGTCCTAGCTCTAGAATAACTCTGATGATTTGACTCATCCATGGCTCTCTTCCTGGACTGATTCCCTGACCGTGCTAAAATGACACTAACGCTGGCCTCTTACCTCGACCAGAACCATGAGACTCAAGTTGTTTCAGCTCTACCTCATTCTGCTCGACGGTCTTAGCTCGTCGAGTATTCTCCTTATACTTCTTGTCTATATGCAGAGCAACACCAGCTTTAATCGTAGTACGCAGCCCTTTCAGAAACCAATCACATTTTCCTTTTTAGTGGTCACTAACCCGGGGACATCCTGAATCAATCTCATAAATTTAATCTCGTAATCGTTCACAGACATATCATTTTGTTTCAGATTCATAAAATCATCTCTGCACTTGGCTGTATACTCGGCCCCAACATAACGATCACGGAAAGCCTGTCGAAAATGATCCCAAGTAACCTGACTGGCTGGAATAACATGCTCCCCAGCCTCCCACTGATTCTGGGCTTCACCCTGCAATAGTGATACAGTAGCCCTAAGCTTCCGGTCAGTAGGATAATTCATCTCAACAAATGACCGCTGAAGCTTCTTCAGCCAGTACTCTACATCGGCCCGGTTTGTACTCTTATTTCCAACGAATATAGTCATCCCGGAAGATAAGAACTCACTAGATATGGGTCTCCGAACACCCTCTAACTGACGAAGATATCTCAGTAACTCTCTTTGTACCGTAACAGCATCCATGCCCATAGTCTCACTATCCCCTGAATTATGAGGACCACTACTCTGAGAAGGTTGAACATGCGGATCACCACCACCAGTCTGATGAGCTCCCGTCTGCTAAGCTCCTGTCTGATAAATAGGTTGTTCCTCCATATTAACATCATGAACATCATCTTGAATTTGCCTCGAACCCTCAGAAGGCGAGATGTCACTATCTGGAGTCACGGTACGACCTCGACCATGACCTCGACTGGCCGCTACCCTAGAACTCCTCCGAGGTGGCATAGTAGTATATCTACAAAAGGAAGATTCATAAGGTTAGAATCGGTACTTGGAGTTCCTATTCAAAATATATATAAATATTATTTCTTAAAAGACAACAAGTTTTTTTCCTGAAATTCCTGTTTTACTCGAAAACATTTAATAGTGCATGCAAAAATTCATTTTCGGTTTAAAATTGATTTGAGCCACCCAGGCCGAGGGTTTAACTTGGCTCTAATACCACTAAATGTAACCTCCTAAACCCGACATAAAAGAATTGGGCCGAATATAGGAAGTCGGGTTTGAAACTTGTTCTTCAAGTAAAGTAATCAGATTTGAAAACATCACATTCGAAATAAATAATAATATCACAAAATACATAATCATATAATAATATCCTGAAAATAATAAAACCTCCAGAAATACATATGCATGATAAAAATGGTAAACTCCCAAATGAAATGTCCGATTCTGTAATCATACATAATCTGATAATAATAAATAAAAGTCCATAAGTCAAAGTAAACTATACTGATAATAGAAAATATGACTGATAAACGAGGTCCTCCAAGTACCGTAGCCTAGGTCTGAGTATCTGAAAGAGAAACTAAGGGGAAGTCAACAATAACGCTCAGTGTGTCTCTACAATGCAGACAGAAACTAATAGAGTCATACAAAGTCAAATAGTATAACATCCGAATATTATTCTCAGTCAAACAATCATTTTAATAAACAAATATGTATGAATGTATGTGTGAGTCAACATGATATGCACCCAACTACATCACCGTCCGAAGAGTAGGTTCCCCAGAACCACTCTCTACATCGTCACTATCCGAAGTGAAACTCAGCCCGAAGGGTGGAACCACTGATCCGAAGCAGGTTTCAACTCGAAGGAAGAAACTGCTAAACTCCCCTGTACAAAATCCCAACCCGATGATATGACATATTATCCGATTTTCTGATTTTGAATGCATTCTTATTTATTAACTGAAATGCATGTTCATATAGTCTGTTATTAAGCAATCAGAATCTGATACATGTTGCATGGCATACCAACATACTGAACAAGTCAAACACAACATATCAACAGAATATATCATAACCATACAATATCAGATCATGTCATAATAACAATTCAATCCATCAAACATATATACATGCACAGTAGAGAACACACCTCAGATAGCTAAACACTCAACGTCGATGATGACGTCTCCTATGCTCAGCTCTAGCACTAGGTCGGAAGAGTCATCACCTATGATAATAAATACTACATCAGATACACTACTACTATGCCAGATCACCGATAATAATACTGAACAATAATTACTAAACTCACGAGCAGATCCCGAAGATTGAGCAACATGAGGTCGTCTAGGTGGAGAAGAAGGAAAGATCTCAATATCCAAGTGAACGTCTCCTGAATACAAGAATAACTTGAATTAATTTTAGATATTCAAAATTCTCAAAAATACAAAACATAATTGAAAAAAATTGGTCAAAACGGTCTTTGAGGTTCAAATTTGGAAAAACGTGCAGCAGATTTAGAATCAGGACGTCGAAAAACCTAAAACTGACATTGACTGAAAAAGTCAACGGTCAACAGGTGACATCATCATTGATGTCATCGCTGACGTCAACCAATTCGGTTCTAAAAAGTTCAGTTCGGTTCTGTTGCAGTTCGATCTGACTCGGTTCACCCTTTGGACCGGTTTAACAACATGGACCGGTTCGGTCCAGTTCAGCACCTTTTTCCCCTTTTTCAACGAAATACAAAATTAGGGTTAACTTCTAATTGGTGCGGCGCCAGAATCGCACGCCGGAGACCCCCAAACACCAAATCCGGTCAAAACTCACATAACGACACACACCCACACACGGATTAACCCCGAAAGCGGCCAAAACCTTACCCATAAACACCAAAACAACAAGGAATGAACAACACAAACTATGGCGATGGAGGATACGACTGGTTTTCGAAAGATTTTCGGACGAATGGACGGTGACGGTGATGGATATGAGCTGGGTTTTGATCGGGAGTAAAAGGGGAGTCGATTGCCGGCCTTGGACGGAAGAACGGCCGCCGATAAGGCCTAGGCCAGACGATAATTGGAGAAACGTGGTTAGGGTTCTATTATCGCACGAAGGAGAAAAAATGGGAAGGGAATTTGAAACGGCGCAAAATGATTCTCAAAGGGCAAGGAATCGAAAATTGCCTTATTTTTAGGGTAAATTACAAAATAAGGGCTCCAAGAATAGCCCGTTTACAAAGTTACCCCTTAAAGTTCTGATTCATCACAATTAAGCCACCTAAAATCATTTTTTAAAATTCCCAAATAATAGGGTTTCGAATTAGGGATTTTATTCAACTTAGGGTTTTAATTTAGACAAAAATTGAGGTGTTACAAACTCTGTACTGGGGGAAACATAAGTGACTATTCCAGTAGTTAACCCTATTATCATTCATGAAAATTTGCATCCTTTGTTTCAGTCTACCATTAAAAGTGATATTTACCATCAATAAAAAAATGAGTACACTTATTATTATTAGAAGGATTATTACGAATTTTAAATATAAATAGTGAAACAAACTTTAAAAGTAATTTTGAGAATTTTTTTAATAAAAAATTTGTAAAATACATAAATTGTCATAAAACTTTTTGGGCAAATTTATTTTGGTCATTGTACTTTTAAAATATTCCATAAAGTCACCCAACTTTTAGTTCGATTTCGATACGGTCCCTCCCGTTACCTTCCATTAGAAGTTGATGTTAGATTTCGTTTTTCCTTAATAAAAAATGGGTAAAGTACACCAATCATCACTCAACTTTCTTCTCACACCTATTTTAGTCGCTAGAGTTTAACAATTTTCAATTTAATAACTTAACTTTCGAATTGTTCATATTTTGGACACTCTCAAATGACATGATTATACAAATTAAAAAATTCGATTAATCCTTAAAAGAAATTTGGGTTATGATTTCTTACTTTGCTTATTAAATCTACCATATTTTATATTTTAATAAGCAAAGTAAAAAATTATTACTCGAATAAAATATTCCAACTAACTGGTCCATCGATTATCCGATTTAATGGTACAATATAATATCGAGAATTGAATAATCTAAATTTAGAAATTAACCAAAATAATTTTCTAAGGATTAATCGAACCCGATTTCGGTAAAAAAAATTAAAATAAATTATTTTGATTTGGTTATTGTTCACAATTTTAAACCAAATTGATTAACCGATCTAATCTAATCTATTATATACAATATTTCTAAATTTTATGCATTACAATATCTTATAGTCTAGTAATTTTGATACCCTTATGATTTTTTAAAAAAATAAAGTTTTGGCTCTGGATAGGATTAATAGGTGTGAACTTTTAATTTTTTACTTTCGAATTATTTTTACACTTTTATCACAACCGAACAATTATTAAATTTATCATATTTGATATTTTAATAAACAAAGTAAAAAATTATTTCTAGAATCAAATATTTCGTTTAACTGGTTAATTGATTATTTGATTTAATTGGTACAATATAAGACCGAGAATTAAATAATCTGAACTTACCAATTAACCAAAATATTTTTTAAGGATTAATCAAATTTTTCTATTTATATAAACATGTCATTTGAGAGTGGCCAAAATGTGAACAATTCAAAATTTAAGGTATTAAATTGAAATTTTTTAAATTCTAGTGACCAAAATAGGAGTGAGAAGAAAGTTGAGTGATGATTGGTGTAGTTTACCCATTTTTTTATTAAGTAAAAATAAAAACTAACGTTAGTTTCTAACGGAAGGTAACGAGAGAGACCATATTGAAAGCGAACTAAAAGTCCGGTGACTATAATGAAATCGAACAAAAGGTTGGGTGACCTTATCGGATGTTTTAAAAGTACGGTGACCAAAATAAATCTAGCCTAAAAGTTTGGTGACCATTTATGTAGTTTACCCTAAAACATTGTCTAGAATTGAACTCGAGATGTCCTCTATCATTATACCATAAACTTAGCTACTCGTTTATGTTCCCTCATATTCCCTTAAACTATGGATTCTAGACCCACAAAGAACACCCCCTTCCTTCCCCTAGAGTCTTCCTTCCCCTCCCTACTAGGTAGGGTTAGAATTAAATTTAGGATTTATAAAAAAAAATATAATTATTAATAACGCAAAATATTAGTATATACTCAATCAAGCATAAACATCTTCCAAACGAACAAAAAACCTCTGGCCCTAAGTAATGCCCCTTCCTATATTTCAACATTAAAAAGCATTAAAAATTATATTATGAACCCTAAACATAAATTCTAAATTCTACACCCTAAAAATACATCATACCCCCAATTCCATATACCCCCAATTCCCTATACCCTAACCATTAACCCTAACACTAAACGTTAGACCCTAAACAATAAACTTAATTTTTAGTGTGGGACATAGAAATTGGCATAATTAGGGGCAAACGATTTCCATCCCTTCCAAACTTATATCTAACAGACAAAAACCTGTTGCTCATTTTTGGTGTATCTTTTTATGCCTCATCACTAAGAAATTAAATTTTAAGCCCTAACTCTAAATTCTAAATTCTAAATCATAAACTTTAAACCCTAAATAGTACACTCTACCCCTAATTTCCTAACCCATGACCCTAAATCATAATCTTAAACCTTAACCATAACAATAAATCCTAAACTTAACTTTTTAATATGCGAGCATATATATAGAAGCACCGAAAAAGCTCTTACTTTTAAATGTTTTAAAATCCAAATTAATTCAAAATTTGGATGAATGTTCTAAAATGAAAGAAAACATCGTCATCTTGTTTTGTGCTTGCATATAAATCTGGACCACAAATACTTAAAAATAAAATTCCTTTGGGACACGCGTCAATTCCTGTATCCAGTAGCATGAAATGTCCGTATACTTGAGAAATGATTCTTCAAAACTTTGATATCTCGTTGCCTTTATCTATATATCAACTTCAGGACCCTCCCCCTTCACTGCCAAACCTCACACGACATAACTCACCAATTTCAGGCTTCATTCCTCAGCTCACACATTCAGGAATTAATTGCTAGCATGGCTGGTTCTAGTGCCATGCTCCTGCTAACTTTGGTGCTCGCTTCGCTATCATGTTCGATGGCTCAGAGTCCGTCAATGCCACCAACTATGCCACCAAGTTCAAGCTCCACTCCACCACCCACCACCATGACACCTCCCCCAGCCATGGCTCCAACGTCATCACCACCCACCAGCACGACACCTCCGCCTGCTATGACGCCAACGTCGTCGCCCCCACCGACCATGGCCAGCCCTCCAACAACCCCAATGGCTCCTACCCCTTCGTCAACTCCTATGGCCCCAACCCCATCCTCTACCCCAATGGCACCAGGCCCATCAATTAGTTCACCACCTTCACCAATGGCTACTCCGCCTTCTATGGAACCTTCTCCTCCCGGGCCGATGGCTGATGGACCTGGTTCCTCCCCGGCGCCAACTACGCCGCCAAATTTTGCTGCTTCTACACGTGAATACAGCATGTCCTTGTTAGCATTGCTTGGAGGAGTTGCACTCTTTGTTTAGGACACTGTGTTTTTTCACAGCCCTAATTGTTTTCGTTTACATTTATGTAGATTGAGCTATTTATTTGTGTATTCTTTTTTTTCTTGTTCCATTTCCTGTCTTAGAGCTGCTTCATTTGTGAACTGAGGGCTCTTTTTCTTTTTCTACATATTTACTTTGAATGTTAGAGCTCTTTTGTAGCATTTTTACTTGGTTTAATAAGGAGAGACTCTGTGATTCTTATTTGTGTTACTTCAATAATTAGTTTAATAATTTAATAAATAATGCAATGGTTTACAAAGTTCCAACTTCCAACTACACTATTCATAATGAATTTACTCTATTTGATGTTGTAAATATATGAAAATATTAAGTAGGCTCAATGTTATTCTTCCCAAATTCTAATAACCTAATAGATATGTACATTTGCATCAATGCATTAAAAGCCCATCTTTTAGTCACACAGCTAAAAGCTAGATGAGTATCAGAGTATGGGTTGGTCCCAAGGGTGGATAGAAAGCTGGAATAAGTGGTGGTGAATGGGTGATGCCAATGAATATCAGCAGTGGAAGAAAATGGGTAGGTGCTAGCTGTTATGATAGACTTTGTGTGGACGAGAGATGGAGGAGTCATTAACTTTTGGTGAAAAGGTAAAGCCTTTGCTTCGAAATAGAATGGGTAAAAAAATAATATAAATGTATCAAAAGTTATATAATACGAATTATTAACGAATCAAAATTTATATAAATATAGGGAATGGAATGGATGTAGGATTGGGTGTTGGGATGGAAATCCTCTACCTCTCTTCAGTGCCCCTACATATGCTCACACGTTCAAAATTAAGTTTAGGGTTTATGGTTTAGGGAATTTAAGGTACAAGGTGTAGAGTTTATGATTTAGAATTTAAGGTCAGGGCATGAAATTTAATTTTGTAGTATTTTATAGTGTTGGGGCATAAGTAGGGGCACCAAAAAGAGGCAGACGAATTTTATCATGGGTGTTGTGGGCCTAAAACTCAAAAAGAAAAATCAATTCTAGCATGAAAGTGATGTGCACATGGGCTGTTTGCTTTGGATGGAAATCGTCTGCCTCTTTATTATGTCTCTTTTTATGCCTCATTTTAAAATAGTGAGTTCAAGATTTAGAGCTTAAAGTTAGAGATTGTTATTAGGGTTTAGGGAATTAGGGGTATGATGTATTTTAGGGTATATAGTTTAGGGTTTAAGATGTGAAAATTAAAGTTAGGGTTTATAATTTAATTTTTAAATAATTTTTAGTGTGAAGCATAGAAGAGGACATAATTAGGGATCAGAGGATTTTTACTCGTTTGCTTTGCCCCCACCAACAAATACGTATAACTTTTGTTAATTGGAATTAACTATCAAGTCAAGTTTGGAGCATTGGTACATAATAACCCTTCAGTTTTTTCAAAAGAATAGAAAGTCTCCTATTCCTGTTCCCCTCACCCCAAGTGTATTTGTTTATTTGTAAGACATCAACAGAAATAATAGAAACAAGAACCCCACGGGAATATGGAAAAAAGATAGTGCAAGATCCAAGATAACAGCATCGGATACCAGTAATAAAGAAACATTGCACTAAAACTATATTGTCTTGTCTTCTTTATTTGTTGTAGAGTGAGCAAAGGTAATACGTGGAACTAAATGAAGAAGAATATTTTTTTAAAGAAGAAAATAGAAGAATCAAAGAAAGAAATTTGGGGAAGACAAAAAACTATTCATTCATTCAATAATTCAGGCAATAGAGGAATCAATCTCTCAAACCCTACAAGTCACAGAACGACTACGTTTTGTTGTACTAATAACATGACCCATACACACCGTTTCATTAAACCACAAATTAATAGTAAAATAAACAAAAATAAGCTAAGTTAAACAACACCCTTGACCTTGTTTAATTAGATCATTGACAATACTCCCTCCTTTAAGATAATCCTTCACCTCAAGAATTAAAATGTGAAAATTATTGTTGCAACTGATGAAGAATCTCCCAAGTGAAATCTTCTGGAAATGAATTGATCCATTCCAGCAGTCTTCAATAACTGCATTGTTCTCATTTTTAACCATTCGCCTCTCTAAAATCTGTAGAGGTGTCTTCACTATAGTTCCATCAAATCCTACTAAAGATAATTCCAATTGATGTGTGAAAAACCTTGGAATCAACAGGTAAACTCAAAGTGTAAGCAACTCTTCCCACTTTGTTTATCACTCTAAAATGGTCAAATCATTTAGCCACCCTTGTTTATGCAGTCTATTACCTGTAAAGTTGCAGTTTTAAATAGAACTCACAATTAGTCCTTCCCTTATCAGCCTATTGTTTCATCCTTCCTTGAGCTCTCTATAAATAAAATTTTAACCTCCTGATTGCAGCCTCTCTCTGTGTTAGGAAACCCTAATTTAACTTACATATGATAATGAAGAAAATGGAAAGAAGGAATATTATTGAATGAAAACTCTCTGCCATTACAGTGTAAGCATTAGCATTTTATACACAAGTTCAGAAAAGGGTAGACGCTGCATGGGACAATTCTGTTGAGGATGAGCTGTGCATGCTGAGCTGGCTAACAACATGCTGGTTGCTGAGATCGTTGCTAACCGCAAGAGCTGCTGACGGTGAGGTTGTTTGTGAAGTTGTTGAGCTTTGGCTGGCAACTCTCGAATCTTCCATAATGGGCTCAATCTTGCTAGGCCTTTCTTTCAACATGCTCCCCGCTCTTTCACTCTTCAACTCAGCAATGGACACAACCCCTAGCTTCTGCCGAAACAACTGAAAATAGGCCTTTGAGAGAGGCTTTGTGAAGCCATCTGCAACTTGACTTTCAGCAGGAACATAGTTGACATGAATTTTGTTGGCAGCTACCTTCTCACGTACAAAATGCACATCCAATTCAACGTGTTTGCTTTTAGAGTGATAGACAGGATTGGCACTCATTGCAATGGCTCCTGAATTGTCACTCCAAATCACTGGAATAGCAGTTGTTTTAACCTTCATCTCAGTAAGCAAGGTGTCTATCCAAGTGACTTCTGAAGCAACATCAGCCAAGCTTCGATATTCAGCCTCTGATGTCGATCGTGAGACGGTCTTTTGGTTCTTGGAACTCCACTGAACTAGGTTGCCTCCAAGATAGACACAGCTACCTGAAACAGACCTCCTATCTTCAATGTTCCCTGCCCAGTCTGCATCAGTGAATGCAACAAGGTGAAAATGATCATTCGTTGGTGCAAATTCTAAGCCATAATCTAAAGTGCCATTAAGATATCTCAAGACTCTTCGAACAGCTGTCATATGTTGCTCACAAGGAGCATGCATGAACTGTGCAAGCTTGTTGACGCTGTATACAATATCAGGTCTTGTATGACAGGCATATAGGAGTGCACCAACAAGACTTCTGTAGCTTTTAGGATCAGTCAAGGGATCGCCAGCATGTTGTTGTGTAAGTTTGAGAGAAGTAATCATGGGAGTGGGCATTGGTGCAGCATTACTCATCTGAGCCTTCTCCAAGAGTTCCATAATGAATTTCTTTTGGCTGAGAACAATGGAGTCCCCAACTCGAACTACCTCAATCCCCAAGAAAAAATTGAGAGGACCTAGATCCTTTAAGGAGAATTGAAGTGCTAACTGATGAATGACACCTTCAACATCTTCAGTAGAGTTTCCTGTGATGATAATATCATCCACATAGACAAGAGCATAGGTGGCTGTGGAACCTTGCACTTTAATAAACAGGGAATTGTCTACTTGAGAAGCTAAGAAACCAACTGATAGAAAGTGACTCTTCAACTTAGAGAACCAGTTTTGAGGGGCTTGGCGTAGTCCATAAAGAGCCTTATGAAGCTTGCACACTAGCTTGGATCCATCGGGTGCTACTTCCTCAAACCTTGGTGGTTGCTGCATGAACACATCCTCATGAAGCTCACCATTGAGAAAAGCATTATTCACGTCGATCTGTCTGAGTGTCTAGTGTTGTTGAATGGCCAAGGCAAGAACAACATTGATCGTGGAGGGCTTGACAACAGGGCTGAAGGTGTGATGGAAGTCCTGACCGGGAACCTGGGAGAAACCTTTGGCTACAAGCCTAGCTTTGTAGTGTTGAATAGTGCCATCAGGGTTCCTTTTAAGCTTGAAGATCCACTTGCATCCAACAGTGGATCGACCTTCAGGAAGAGGGACTAGAGACCAGGTAGCATTCTTCTTAAGAGCTTCAAACTCATCATGTACTGCGGCCTTCCAACATGGTGACTGCAAGGCTTGTCGAATAGTGGCAGGTTCTTCCTCATCAATAAGCTGCTGTGCAAGAAACAATTTGGGCTTGAAAATGCCTGCCTTGCTACGAGTGACCATGTGGTGTCCACTATCAGGAGGGTGTGTATCTTGAACAGGAAGCAATGGTTCGAACGATTCTTGTGATGATTCATGACTAGCACCAGGAAAGGTGAGAGGAGTTGGTGAAGCTGTAGTGGTCTCACGAGCAGAACATTGAGGTACTGAGTTAACAACAACATCCTGAGGATGTACAAGGACATCAGCAAGGGGAACATCATGTTGAGCTGTATCAGTCATATTGACACCTTGATCAGGAGGAAGAGACGCATCAGGACAAGGCTCAGGAGGCATAGAAGCAGCTAACACTGAGTCGTGAGGATCAGGAGAAACACATGAGTCCGGAATGGGAGAAGAAGTATCCAAGTTGTGTGAGGTAGTAGTAGGCACCTGTGGACGAGGCATGCATACTTTAGTGGCACCATCAACCAAGGGAAAAGAACTTGACTCTGTGAAGGGAGTAGAAGTAGAGCCATTCGCTGAACAATGTGAGCATGAGCTATCAGTGGCAAAAGGAAAGTGTGCCTCATCAAAGACCACATGTCGAGAGATGTAGACACGTCCATCCGCAGCCATGCATTGATATCCCTTGTGCTGAGCACTATAACCAAGGAACGTGCATGGTTGTGATCGAAAGCTGAGTTTGTGATTCTGGTATGGTCGTAAATGTGGGAAGCAACGACATCCAAAGACCTTTAAGAACAGGTAATCTGGTTGTTGACCAAATAGCTTCTCAAAAGGTGACTTGCCAGACAAGGTACGTGTAGGGAGTCGATTAATAAGATGAACGGCCGTGCTAACTGCATAGGACCAAAAATGAAATGGAAGAGCAGCTTGTACGAGCAAGACAAGTGCCAATTCGATGATGTGCCGATGCTTTCTCTCCACAACTCCATTCTGCTCGGAGGTATGTGGACAAGTCACACGATGCTTGATGCCCAATGTAGCTAGCACAGTAGAGAGAGATCGAAATTCTCCTCCCCAATCTATTTGTACCTCCTTGATCGTGGTTTGAAACTGATTCTTGACCATTTGATCAAACATCTGAAATGCATGACAAGCTTGATCTTTGGATTTCAACAAGTATAGCCAACAGTGTCTAGTGGTTGCATCGACAAAGGAAATATAATATTTGAAGCCATTGGAGACCACATGAGCAGGTCCCCAAAGATCAGCATACACCAAGGTAAAAGGATTAGCATACGTGGTAGTGGAGTCAGAGAAGGGAAGTTTATGACTCTTACCCATTCTACATGCAACACACATTTCAGAAACATCTTTGTATTCATTAAGAGGAATTACAATGTCTGAGTTTTTACACACTTGAACAAGTGTTGAATGAGCAGGATGCCCCAAACGTTTGTGCCACAAAGCATAAGAAACACTAGATTTATTTGCAAGACTAGCCACAATTCGATCATCAGAAGCAGTATCCAAATCCATAGAACCTCCAGTGAACTGATACAAACCATTGACTTCCTTCCCTTTCAAAATCACCTCGCCACTGACTTCATCTCGAACAAAACAACACGAAGCATGGAATTGGAAGAAGACATTGTTGTCTCTAGCAAGCTTGGAGACAGAAAGCAAGTTTTTAGTAACCGAGGGTACATGTAGCAGATCATTAATCATGAGAATTCTTGAAGAAGAAGAAGAGAGTAAGTAAGATTGACCAGCTTTGTGAATATCTAAGCTGTGGCCATTACCCACTACAAGTTTACCTGGACCACTGTAGTCCAACCCGTGCAAAACCTTGGAAGAATCATGAGTGACATGGTGCGTTGCACCTGTATCAACTACCCAAGAATTAGAAGTAGAAGTTGGGGTGGAGCTTGGAGGATGAGTGCAAGTGTAACATGAGGCAGAGGCATTGGTCAAATTAGCATGGGCATTGGAGTCATGATCACTGAGAGAGTCCTTGGTTGGGTCACCACCAGCAGCTAACACTCCAGCAAAGGATTGATCAAAACGTCTCCAGCATCGATCAACAGAATGCCCAAGCTTTCCACAGAGTTGGCATTGGAGTCTGGCTCGACCCCTTCCACGACCACCATTTCGACCACCAGTGAACTGTTGTTGACCACTAGAGAAATGTTGAGGACCATTGGAGAACTGAGAGTTGCCACCAGAGAATTGTGGAGAACCAGCAGACAATTGTTGTGGAGTGCCAGATTTGGGAGCTGAGGAAGGTTGAACAGGTGCACCATTCTGAAAGCGAGCAACATTCACACTAACAGGTAACTGAAGCTGAGCACTGAATCCTTTGATCTGAGCTTCTGCATCAACGAGCACAGACTTGACACCATCCAAAGTGTATGGATCTTTGCTAGCAGTGATGACAGCCATGAAAGGTTGGTATTCAATGGGTAATCCATTCAAGATGGTAGCAATCTGTTCCATATCAGAAATGGAACTGCCACAAGCAGCTAAGGCATCACTGACCTCCTTGATTTGAGTAAGATACGAACGCATGGTTTGATCTCCTTTGCGAATGGACATGAGCTTACAGTGAAGACTCATGGCACAAGTGGTAGATTTGTTTGCAAAAAACTGAACAACTGGATTCCATACATCAGCTGCCGTCTCTGCACCCACGAACTGAGGAAGAAGAGGAGCACCAATAGTGGACAGTAGCCAGGAAGCGAGAGCACTGTCCTGAGCAACAAATATCTCATAATCCTCGTTGAGAACCTGAGCACCATCTTCGCCAGGAACCATTTCAGGAGAAGGTTTGAGCTTGCCCATAAGCAGTCTCTCTAAACGATGGCTTCGCACAGTGAGAAGGACTTGTTGTTTCCACAACAAGAAGTTCGTTTCATCAAGAACAACGTTGACCTTCTTGTTGGTGAACATCTTGCCACCCGTAGAAGAGGATGACAGATCAGACGACGATTCTGTGGAATTGTTTGGCATGATGCGAGATGTTTAATAGAAGAGGAACGCAGCAAGGAAATGAAGGTCACCAAGAACGATGGCGAAAGATACCATGTTAGGAAACCCTAATTTAACTTACATATGATAATGAAGAAAATGGAAAGAAGGAATATTATTGAATGAAAACTCTCTGCCATTACAGTGTAAGCATTAGCATTTTATACACAAGTTCAGAAAAGGGTAGACGCTGCATGGGACGATTCTGTTGAGGATGAGCTGTGCATGCTGAGCTGGCTAACAGCATGCTGGTTGCTGAGATCGTTGCTAACCGCAAGAGCTGCTGACGGTGAGGTTGTTTGTGAAGTTGTTGAGCTTTGGCTGGCAACTCTCGAATCTTCCATAATGGGCTCAATCTTGCTAGGCCTTTCTTTCAACACTCTGCTGCAAGCTCGTATCTATAACAACTATCATGGACTCTCCAGTTAGGTGTTGGATCTTGTCCATACAAAGCAACATGAGGTGTTGAATAAATAGTCGAATGGTAAAAGGTGTTGTACCACCATTCAGCTAGATACAACTAGTTACTCCGCTATCATACATCTTAGGTAAGTTTCTAAGCATTGTCTATCCATCTATCTCTAGGTGGTAAGTTGTGGAAAGATTGATGGTCACCTCTAATTTTTTAAATTGTTTTATCTAGAAGATGCTAAAAAAGAATTTGTCCCTTTCATACGCAATATTCTCTGACACTCGTGAAGTTTGAACATGTTCCTTATTAATACTTGAGGAATATTTATTGTTCTTAAAGGGTGAGACATGGACACCACCATTATCACATCCTTCTCTTTCGAAACGGGTAGTCCTTCAAAAAAATTCATACGTATAGATGTTGTAACCCTCTCATCCCGGTTTGGTCGGCTGACCGGTCCGAGTAGGCTACACGGGGAAAATCGATGTGAAACCCGTTAAGGTCCCACCTCGGTTAGCAACTCTAGAAAATTTTCATTTATTATTATCTTATCTAGATGCTTTAATTTTACCTATGTGTTAAGCGACAACGGAAAACAAGGCTCACGAGAAGCCCTACAGCAAACCGGGCCTAAGCTCAAACCTTGAGACCCTTTAGAGATGTCAAAAAGCCCATTTTCAGGCCTGCGTTTCGAAACAGGCATTGCCCGTTTCGAAACACGGGCTCCAGTTTAAAAAGCCAGGCACCCGTACCGAAACGCATCCACCCCGTTTCGAAACAGGGTCCCATTTTGCTTAGGCGTTCCGATACCCGTTTCGGAACAGGCAATTACAGTAGCCAACGTGTTTCGAAACTAGTTTCGAAACAGGGGCTCACAGTAACCAAACTGTACTGAAACGAGTTCCGATACGGGGGGCCTTGGAACCACACCCGTTCCGAAACGGCACAACTCATTTCGAAACACCTGCAGTCTGTGAATTCCCAAAATCAGTTTTAAACATCTCCAAATGATCCCAAACGCCCTTAACGACCCCAAGAAGCATACATAACTTACAAACACGCTCTAGAGGCATGCACCCTATTGCAAAACGTACTTAAATTAGATAAGATATAAGATAAGGCATCCATTCAAAATATCATCCAAGGCATACTTAAAAACTTAAAAGCCAAAAGGCACATGTCTTCACACATAAGGCTTACATGGTCACTAAAACAACATATATCATCCAAAGGCATAACCTTTCACCACAAGCATTTGGCCAAAATATAGCATGGTTTACAAATCCAAAGCATAGCATAAACAACTTTCAACATTTATGAGTCATACAACGCTCATACAAACACATAACAGCCCCATTGCTAAACTACTACTTTATTTACTAAACCATACTTGAGCAAGTACAAAAGCGTGGAATGCCCCTTTCCTTGCTCCTTGCTAACTCCCCGCTAATGATCTGCATTGTCGAAAACGAGAGCGTAAGCTAGAAGCTTAGTGAGGATGCTCTAAAACCAAAAACAACGACAATGCAGGGTCCAAGCATATCATCCTTAATCTCACACACAAACATGCATAAGCATCAATATAGCAATCTAGCTAGCAACTCAAAAGGCAAAACATGGCATCTTACTTCATGCTAAGCTCAACAAGATAAGGCAATTATCTCAACATCATAACCACAAGAGCAAGTACATTGGCCACTATTAGTTTACTCAGATATGCGGATTACTCTCAACAACAGCATTACCTCAGTGGGATTACACTCATCACCGGACCTCGCATGGATGTGATTACACTCATCACCACATGCCCTACGGATGGGATTCCACTCATAATCACGTATAATATAAACATTTCCGGTGGAATATTACATCACTGTACTCCTCCTTGATGGCTTAACGCCACCAAGGCCACGCGCGAATTTGACTCAACTGTGTGCACACTAATCCTAATGATCGATCATTTATACCCGGTAAGTTAACTAGTGCCAATAATACTATTAAAACCACATCATGATAACCATCCTTCATATCACATAGCCATCACCACACACATCAATGTATACACATACATAATCAATTCATGCTTCACAAGATCAATATAAGCATAAACATTTAAAGCTTATAAGCACACAAGAAGTTAAGCTACCAACTCAACTTCTACCTTGGAATGGCCTACCAAGCACATCCCAAAACCTCAACTACACACACTTGAACCAATTTAAATAAATTTGAAAGTTTCACTCACCACCCTTTCTTAAGCAAACCAAGCAAAGCCACTCAAGCCTCCACAATTTCCGGAATCGATCCCGAACCTTCTCTGATGTTTCCTCTTGCTTCTAACCAATCAAAAGACAAGGTATTACTCAACCAAATCACTGTCAAACTCAGCCACAATCTCAACCCACAAACACAAGCCAAAACCTCATAGTTTCAAACTCAAACTAACCACAAAACTCACATTTTCGTACACCCTTCATACCCAGCTGAAATCTACCATTTCCAACACCCAAATGACCTATAAAGACTTCCAAAACACTTCCCTAACAACCCTATACCATCAGCCCTTCAACCCAACACAAAATCACACCAAAATTTCAAGTTTTGACACTTTCAAAAATGCCCCCAATACCCATTTCGGGATTTTGACAAAAATCCCTCCATTTCAAAATATGAGGTGTATTAAGGTAAGCTTAACTCAAAACTTAACTAGACAAACTAAAAACAAGTTGAAAACCCATTAAAGTTTCATACTTTCTTCAAACTTGAAAAACTAAAATGTTGATGGTTTTGAAATCTAAAACCATGAAGATGCTTGAAATGAAAAAGGAGAACTCAAAAACGAAGTTACCTTGAAAGGAGCCCTTGAAATGATGGAGAAAAGGGATGGAATAATGATTTAGGGCTTTGGGAGGGTTTTCACGTTGGAAATGAAATGGGGAGAAGATGACTCTTTTTTTTCTTTTTGTTTCAAAAAGCTTGTCTTCTTTTATTTTGACTTAATTACTAAAATGCCATTATTAGGATTTTAGGCTCATTTAAATTAAAACCAAGGTCTAATTAAATTAACCCGATTTTGACGACTCGAACCCAACATACACACCAAACTCCCGACCCCAAAACACATGTGTTACATATGTGCAAGCATTATCGGGTATTGGAAGGTTACAGTAACCCATTTGGTTGTTGCAAGTCCCCCTTGTTTCTTTGGCAAACCATGTTTCTAATCTATTTCCTCATTCATTTCCAATAAACCACTGCAACAACCCTCTTAATGCTTTCATGAGTCCTTGAATGTCTCCTAGGAGTACCATGAAAGTAGTCTATTAACTCATTATGTGTCCTCTTTCTATTGCATACCTCATGGTCATACCCCCATCATTTTGATTACCCACTTCTAGTGCCAAGGGGAGATTGCTTGCTGATCATTAAAATTTCAAACTCTGAAGTTCGATTTTGATTTTAATAATCCTCCCAACAGAAAAGAATATTGTGAGAACTCAGGCATGGTAGTGATGGGAATAAGTGACCGGCAATGGATGTGGGAAGAAGGTGAACGGTCTGTTAGGAATTTGGTAAAAATAAAGAGAAAATGAAATCTAAAAATTATATTATTAAGATGCAATGAATAAGAGGTGATTTGCCCATAACACTTTTTGGGTTTATATATCCCAAACTACTAACCAACTATTAAAAAATTAACAAACTGATAACAAAAATTAACAACTAAGCAAAGCTAATATCTAACATTCTCACTTCTTTCTTCTTCTTCTTCAAACCGATGAGATGTTAAAGCAACAAACAAAGTGTAATTTCTTGTACTAGTTCAGTAAGCATTGAAATTGGTAAGGCCCGGTACCCAAAAAGAAAAGCTTTCTTTTTCTTCATCCACCATTCTTTCATCTAGAATTCCTTTAGAGATGAAACTTGTATTTCTTACTTGGTGGTT